>JAEAOA010002001.1:0-325000 GCA_016746295.1 Potamilus streckersoni
TGTAATTTTCTCTACAAATAAATTTGCATCTCCATTTCTGCCAAAGAAATTCGGCCAGTTAACACCTGACATTTCTCTACCGTATATGTAAAGTTTTATTCCCATTATTAAATTAAAAGAAGGAATACATCTGTAATACCAATTAGCAAGATATGTGCTCCCCCCCCCAAAAAAATAATTCAGAATAAATATTTTCATTAAGTAAGCAAGTGTTACAGGTCTTAAGACTTAAACTTATATACGTGGCAAGTTATAACAAAATAGTGAATCGTTTATTTATCAATTAAATTGCTGGTGCTTACATACACGCACTGTCGAACACGGTCCAGTTAAATACAGGAATAAAGATAGCTTGCGTACTTAAATCAAAACTTCAGCTACTTTACAGTTTAGCCACAGCTGACCAGAATATGAAAAAGGGGCTTGTCCTGGGGGATTATAAGGTGTATCTCAGGGAGAATGGTGCGTCCCGTAAGCACTCGCACATTGGGGAAAGGTGTGGGGGTCAATAGTCGTCACCCCAATTTATATTATCAGACAGTTAATGTGAAACTTTGATTTTATACCAGACATCTTTTATTTTAAACGCTGATACTTAAACTGCCTAAGATAAAGTGTTATATCAGTTTCATTCACTATAGATTACCGTTTATACATACTACATGTAACCGGCATAAACTGAAAAGTTTGTTTTTGATGTTTGTTTTTTGTAATAAAATTTTAAATGTTAAGATTACTGAAAAGTGTGTTCTCTCGAAACACGACTGTGCAAGAGGTTTTGAATCTTAATTTTTAGCAGAGCTCCCATTTCATTAAAATCAGATCTCAATTTAACATAGGGCTGTAGCGATTTGATTTAAATTGTGCCGTGTTATGGCATGTATGTAAACATCCTGAAATTTACTCATTTCCTCAAGCAAACATTTCTTTTTAACCCCACAAGCCCGACGGGCAACTCACTTTGAAAGCAGGATGGGCTGGTACTAAAATATGAGGAACTTTGGGTGTCGGGTTAACAGAATATTTTTATTACTGCTACTGCTGGTGTAGATAAAATATATGGGAATTGATTTTTGCATTTTGTGGTCACTTACTCGGCCATCTGTCTATCTTCTAACTCACACGTTTAACACTTTTCCCAGGATTTAAAATATCTTTTATGCTGGCGACTGTCAGTCAAGATGCATTCGCTACTATGGCGTCACATCACGAAAATAACCGCAGGGGCGCGGAAATTTTGTATACAAAGTCATGGAAATTCAGCGCCTTGAATGTATGCCAATATCTATATAATGGCATTACGGTCACAGATAATACTTCAGAATAAAGTTTGGCTCGATAGTACTTTTATCATTGTTCTATATTTATTTTGATTTCTAATCTTCTTTAAAGAGTAATCAATCCATCATTCTGAACGAAAATCCGACCCAGTTTGATTCGGTTTGTTGTGCGGCAAAGCAACGCAAGAACATTATTTAGTACTGAGTCAATTGGGGATAACGTGTTATATTGCTTTTTTCTCTTTTTTAAATGGTGTGACGTGTGACGCAGTAAATTAACATTCACCTTATTATTACAGAAGTCCACTTTAAATTGCTGCATAATTATCCATAAAAATGTTTCGACATAATTTTCTTTGAATTTAAGTTAGGTGCTTTTGCATAAAAGGAAAAAAAAATAAAAAGGGTGATGTTATCTTCATAGATAAAACACTGTTCGTTGGTTCTTTATATTCGTGGTTCATAGCACCTACGGATTCCACAAAAGATGGTACCAAATATGTTCTAGTCAGTACAAGTTTAGTCGGCAATATTCAGGGGAAAACTGTTAGCACTTGCTCAAGAATTTGTAGATTTTGGGGTTGGGTGGGGTGCAGAGGCGTAGCTAGGATGGGGCAGGGGGGTACATATGTTCCCGGGCGCCAAGGTAGAGGGCGCCAAAATGAGGCTTACAACGTTACATTATAATAAGTAAAATAGAAAAATGTGATTAAACGGGGAGGGGACTGGGGCGCCAATTTTATAGTTCGACCCAGGCCGCAAAATATCATAACTACGCCTCTAGTGGGGTGGGGTGGGGTGGGGTTATTTTCTGTGCTATTCTTTGGTTAGGCATGACAAATTCGCGGGAATGCGAACACGTCTTTTAAGATGAGCATAAAATACGCTTATTTCTTTTCCTTTATATAGTTAGGATGACCTCAAAGGACCCTCAAATTTAGGCAAAAACCGTTACCGGGCATTGCCGAGTTGAACAGATGCCGAGTGAAACGAAGAACTACGCCCCGTGCAATGTATAAACTACATACGGAAACTTTTTAAGATAATATTTTGTGTTTATTTATTTATGTTTATTTATTTATTTACTTTTAAGAACTCTTTGAGAAGTAGAATGTAATTACCGATTACACGGCTTGCCTCTACTAAGATTTTTGTAGTCTCCAAGTCCAATGCATAAAATAAGCAAATGCCAAATTGATGTGACCTACAAATGCTGGCCATTATCACAGGGAATAACATTTATAAAACAATAAAGAGCATTCCTTTTGCGCTATCAAAGCAGAGGAACCAACAGGAGTTAATAAAACAAGGATATTTCTTCTGCTTTTTTTTGCAAACCATTGCTAATAAAATCAGCTTCAGAAACTATTTTTATTGTCAACTTTAGAAGCCAGATTTTACAAGGTGGAAAAAAAAACTGACTGCCAGTATCCCTGGAGTGACAGCCAGTATGACAACTCTTACAAGTATAGTTCGTGCATCAGTAATTATCTTTAGTAGCCACTGCAGCTGAAATGCACGCAGTCCATTTATAGAATACACATTTTACTTACGTTAATTTAGTGTCATAAATCAGGAAAATTTACCTCTGGATGTGAAAATTTATTTCTATTTTTAACCGCACTGTCATAAAGGTACTTCTGCGAAGGCTACTGTGTGTATGGCATGTTGAACGATATGTCTTCATGAGTTTTCTTGCTTTAGTCTTTAAGAAAAAATATTTAAACAAATTTAAAAAATAAATACATAAGACTTTCCTTTATTTTTTTGTTAGATTTCATCTTTTCATTTAAAAAAAAATAAAATGTATCTCGAAAGTAAGCATTAAAATGCGATACTTTAATCAGGGTTTCTGCAGACTTAACAAAAACAAATTCCATGACTTTTCCAAGGTCATTTCATAAAACTCAAGGACCGTGCTATCTTGCATTGTCAAGTAAATGAACATAAAGAATAACATCTTTCAATTCAAAATAAGAAATAAGTTAACAACAAATATATTTAATATGTACTTTTTAAATTTACATGGGCTAGCACAACTTGACTTTATGTAGTAATTCATGTCATAATCCAATGATCAATGTAATTTGTATTGAAAAGAAAAAAGGAAACAATTCTTAGTAGTCTTTGTACGTGTTCCTATTTACAATATTAACAAAACACATTACTTTCCAGTTGCTTTCTTTTATTTAGTGAACAACACCGGAAATCATGTGATACTTCCATTAGGAGAAGTTACTCTTATTATATGAATTGAAACCATTTATCGATTGTAATTTTATCATTTTTTTTAATCGGTTCTCGGTGCTCTATAAAATTTGAAGTAATCAATTTCTTTAATTCCAGTGTCACAAATTCCATGACTTTTCCAAAACTTTTTAAGGTTTTGACAAATTCCATAACTTTTTAAGGCCCTTGAAATTTATTTTTTAAATTCCAAAACTTTTCCAGGATTCCATGACCTGCAGGAACCCTGTTTAATAACGAAATTTAGGTCTCGGTCTAAAGAATTTATACATTCTTACTCACTACTCTACTCAAATATTTTTAATTATTCATAAATGAGTGATGAAAGAAACTAGTTTAAAAATGTAAAAGTGCGAGTTCGCTCATTTTACGGAAGGTTTAATCTGCTATTCTCTAGGTATAATATCTCCCAGCGTAACTAGACAAGAATTTTATATAAGAAAGCTGGTTTCAGTCGGCCTCTAATCCACCTGCGTGCCGGAGATTGCTCTATTTGATAAGCGCGTAACTATGGAAACTTTAATTCAATGACCTCTTCTCCTGTAATTAACACATCGCCAGATGGTGCGAGAATACCACGGAACCTCAAGACCAGAATTCAAGAAAAGACGGTTTCGATTTCTACCTTACTTGAAAAATCAAAGAAACAAAATACTGCAATCGGACGAATAAAGTTTATATCATTTCATTTGCCGTAAAAGTCTCGTTGAGATTTGTAAATGTACAGCATATTCATTCAATTATTCCGGACAAAATGGTTTCAAAGAAGCACGTTTGTAGCTTTTTATTTTTTTTTTCTTCTATAATCTTTATTTTCGTTTTAGTTCTGTTCTATTAAATAAATAAATAAAAAATAGTGATGACTTTTTTTTATTTGATAAGATCTTTAAACCTTAATTTATTTTGTATTTTTTTTATACTGTGACCTAAGAAAAGTGTCATACTGTGACAAGATTGGTAACTATGGATCCGTTCGTTCCTGAGTGCTGAGCCTAAAAAAGCTCATATCGCCTTATAAGTCACTGTGTTTGTTAATGTTTGGATTTTTAAAGCAGTTTCAACAGTTTCAGTCATATCGCTACGATGTCTACAGTGTGGCAGTTTTTAGTGATGTCCACCCTTGGGGCATCGTGCCTCAGACATGTAGCACCAAGTCCCACCTGGGTTCAAACCTCCTGTAGCGGAGGTGGACGCTCCAACCACTTAGGCTTCCGGAGTGGTCATGAATCATCATAAGAAACAGATTAAGGTTTGAGAAAATTCTTTCAAACGTGATTTTCTGAAAACGGGTTTGTTTGATTTAGAAAATGAGAATGCGTTGATTCTAATAATACTACTACACTGAATCAAGCGAAATATATTTGTGCTAAGTTTTCTTTAGTTGTGTTATTTATTTGTTGAATAGACTGATCACATTTGATCTTTTTTCTTTTCATGTAAAGTAAAAATAAAAAACTATTTACCCAAACATCATTTATCCGAATATACTCTACCTCATTTATGCTAAATATCGTTTTAACCGTATAGGACTTAAACAAATTTATCTGATCGTACAAACAAGTTATTTTCCGTTACCAAATTTTCGAGATGTCTGACTTGGTCAGCAATATTGTTGGAATGTCCTGGAGCTTTTCTGTCCTTTGACGTTTTATTTTTTTTTTTTTTTGTCATAAATTTGTTGATGTTCTCTCAGTTGGTACAGATCTTCATATTTGAAAAACAGTTTATTAAATATCTGATGTGATTTTATTTTTTCAATCATTTCTGTAATGTCATCGAAAACAGAGTCATCCACAAATATTCTGCAACTTGTTGCGAGTTTCCATGCAGTGTTAAACCATGAATTTCCCTACGCATTTAACCAGTGATAAATTACTTGAAAGATCCCTCTCCCTTAGCCATGTGACCCTCTTTTTGTACATACTGTTCTTTTTCAAGTGAGTATAGTACCTGTGAATCACGACAATTTGATCTTTGCAAGGATAGGATCCAAAGGTCTATACTCAGTTTTCTGCTGGAATTGTCTTTTTAAAGAATAAAAAAAATAATCATGGTCCGATTCCTGTCGTCAAACAGCAAATAGTAGGATTAAGGATGCACCAGCCAATGTATTCCATACACCACAGTCATCCAACTTATGCCATTATTCAACCTTTTTTCGAGTTTTTTTGCATTATTCACAATGAAGGATACATTTTCTTTCAAACCACATGGAATGCATTCTACACTTTTAACAACAATTCCACAGCTTTTCCAGTGTCAAGAAAATTACCCTAGTCTAATTTGCCTACTGCTATTTGTAAATATGTGTCATTTCTATCTTTTACCTTATTTTGTATGTCAGTTACATCATTGATTATATTAGTATTTGTGACTCACTAATAATGTTTTGCCATCATGTCAGAATTGAAAGAAATACCACCCACTGAGTCATCAACATTTATAGTGACCATATGCTATTATCACTGATCAAATCTACAAAATTGTTAAGACTTTGCATCATAATAAATAGGATTTAGAATCAGTTCTATTGTAGTGCATAGTCACAGAAGTGTGTGAAAGTCTTTTGAACCTGTGAGTACTCTTGAAACTGCTCTGTATAAACAGTTACCATCACCTTCGTACAAGATCCCTTAAAATTGCTGGATGATAAATTTTTTAAAATTTTCTGAGAAACTGCATTTTTCTCTCCATTATTAGACATGTGCTCTGATTTGGAATAAAAATCCTGTAAGTGATGAGAAGTTTACTTTCATACATTACAGCATTGGCCAGGGCATTTTTTCACTTCAAATGGAAAGCGCACTGCAGTCTGGAAATATATTTTTACAGTGTAGTTTAAATAAAAACACAAACATGTCCTTTGTATCAACTTCATTATTTTGCTTCACAAAAACCAAACTGGGTTGTGATTTCTTCAAATGAGCAAATAAAGAAAATAAAATAAAATTTCACAACATATGTGCACTGCAGTGTCAGTTTTACATTCATTGACACAAATAACACATTGATCCATTGATGGATATTGATCTTGTATGTGATAATATTGGTATTGTAAAAAGCTTTTATATCAAAACATTTACTGCTCATAATCAAAGTTGAATGTGATTTCTTTAGGATCACAATTAGCGAATATTGAAAATGTTGAAGAAAAGGGTGTAATTTCTTTAATGTGAGCAATATACAGTTTTAACATGAATAAGAGATGGGTTCAAAGAGATGACAGTATAGGGGCTGCATTCAAATCAAAAGTGTGTTAAGTGACTTCAAAGCTGCATTAAACTGACCTTCACTGTCCATTTCAAATTCAGCAACTCAGAAACAATTGTTTTCTTCATTAAAGGGAGGACAATAATGGTGTGTGTAGTCAATTAGAATATGAATTAAGTAACTTAAAACAATCTGAATTAAATCAAATTACAACATCAATTCTGGAACAACCAGACTTTATCATACCACTTCCAGAAGGATCAACCATTATGATACCTGCCTAATGAAGTATGACTGTTTAACAAGTGTTTAATGAGAAAAAAAAATTCATATCAAAATCGCTTCAATCACATTTTATTTTGCTCTGTAACACTATTCAAACAATAACAGATCATATTTCCTGTGTACTCCAAAATATACATAGAGCACATGTAAAGACAAGTGTATTTTGGTGTATTTCAGTGTTTATAGTAAGCGCAAAAAAAGCCATTAAATAATTGCTATAATTATAATATATAATAAAATGTAAAAAATATATTTTTGGTCCAAATTTTAAAAAAAATTATTTTATAAACTGCTAAATAAAAAATTTGATGAATGTGCCACATTCGATTTGGATATCTCTACAAATAAAAAAATGCTGGGTATGGTACCACTTTTTGGCACAAAAATAATTCTTAAACAGTATTACGTAGACGTTGTTTGAAAAATTCATAATACAATTTGGGACAGTTTCATATATAAACTTTTATATGCGTCTTTCTAATAGCACTACATGTGTGCAAAATTTGAGTTATGTTTAAAATTAAAATAAAAACATTGTAGTTCATGCCACTATTTGCAGTCACCATGTACGCGGCATAGTTTAATTTGTTTCACTTATTGTTTTTATATAATCGCACATAAGGTCGGTATTGATCTAAATTTTATATTACGGGTATTAAGCAGTATAAAAATAAAATGATGGTAACTGTTCCTTGGGTAATACCGATTGTAATTTAATTTACCATGTGTAACAACTGTGAACTCTGGACTCGTCGCGCGTTAAATTGATTTTTAAAGTAAAATTGGTTATAACCGAGCTGTGGTAAGGCAAAAGAATTCTAGGGTCGCTTAATCGTGCTGCTCTAACTTCGATAAAACACGCAAGCGATATCAAAAACACCACCGATGTAGTTCTTTAATCTTATGTTGAATGTTACCGCCATTTTCCGGCACATGGAGGCTGCCATGAAATTATTAGTCTCAGATTTAAATTATTTATATATTAACTGTGCAAATTATGTTTATTGTCAACACATTTTCAAAATATGATATATATATAATAAATTAGATATATAAAAATGCTTTAATAATTATTAATTTATCATCTGGTAATTACTTTTAAAGAAAATATTTTTCTCCAAGAGTACTAAATCTCGAACGGTGTAGATTCCCTTCATTGGTCTCCGCCATATTTAGATTTAGGGAAGTAGGATTATTACTTCCTGGATAAAAGCGACAGAGCCTGATGTTTCGGACGTTGTAAACAAACAGCACTTAAGTCATGGAGGCCGAATTTGATCCCCATGACAAGGCTAGGTGGATATATTCAATTTCTAAATTTGTTCATGAAACTGAAGTTTACTGTAATGTCATATTGCACGTTTGTTGCCAATTTTTAAGCTACCGTCGACAGACTAGAACAAATGACTGTAAACAGTGTTAACATCAATTTGCAGCTACTGTTATTGTGTTTATGGGTGGGGTTGAAGGCTAGAAAATCAAGCACGAATGTTCTTAGCATGGTTTAAAGAAGATGGGTCGTAATATCTTGCTTCCAAATGTCGACTACCTAAATTTGCTGTTCCAGTTACATTAAAAACATAAGTAGCCTTTAGGTGACCAACTTGAAAATTGTAGTGACCATTATAATTTTCTGTTGCAAAGGAATAATTTGGTATTGAGGGTATTGATATATAATGATAAAATTTTATAATTAAGGTAATTTAAGGAGTGATTCAAAAACAATATGCAAGACGTCTTTCATAGTATACCTAAAGTAAAAATTGTAATGTCATGTATGCGCATTTTCTCATCTTAAATATAATTTTTTTATAAATATTTAATAGTTTTGCTTGACTAGATTTTATTTAATCCTGATCACTGCTCTGCATCTTAACGATTGTCAGGCGAATGTGGATATGTGAGAAAGCTTGCCAGTAGTTTCTATTGGGTCGGTGGTTCTTTCTGCAGATTTCCCGGTTTCTTCCACCACCACTTATACTGGCCACCATGTATAGCCTAATGTGTGGTGAAAAATGATGTTAAGCCCCACAACAAGAACAACTTAACTAAACCGCTCCGGTGCCTAGTGGTTAGAGCATCCACCTCAGATGCGAGAGGTTGTGGGTTCGATCCCCGGTCGAGTCATACCAAAGACTTACAAAAATGGTACTAACAGCTGCTTCGCTTGACGCTCAGCATTAAGAGGTTAGTGTTAGGACTGGTCAGCCTGGTGTCAGGATAATGTGACTGGGTGGGACATCATGCTACATGTCTGCGGCATGATGCCCCAGTGCTAGACATCACTATAAACTGCTACACTGCAGACATCGTAGAGATATGACTGAAAAATTGTTAAAAGCTACGTTAAAATCATACCCACATAAACACACAACTGTTGTGAAGAAACCTCCAGGTGAAAATTATTGATAACTATGGTCTTTTACATTTGTGGCCAGATACTAAACTTGGTCAAGAAAATAGTAGGTCAAATCTAGTATGAAGTTGTTCAGCAACATGCATATCTTTCATTGAGACATTATAGTGTTCAACATTCAATCCAGGTTATACTGAATCACACCTCTAGTTTGATTATGTTTGAAATGTTCACATACACATTCATTTTGTCTTGTGTACTTCTGGGGACATATAAATAATGACCTTCCACAGTAATAGGGATGTATATGGATCCAAGTAATGTGAATAATTGCCATTTACAGGTATGAAGAATCAAATTCTAAGAAGTGACACCATTATTGAAATAGTTGGTGATGAATGTCTATATGATGTGTGACTTTTATATAAACCATCTCTACATCCCTGATACAGGGCCTTGCCTTTCATATTATCTGATACTTTTTTGTGGCCTCTACATCTATCCTAATAAGAGCAAAATATTGCTTAAATATGCATGAAATATTTTTGTTTCACTTATTTTTATGTGGGAATGCTATCAATTTGACCAATTTTGCCAAATGTTATATGGAAGTATCTAACATAGTCTAAACAGTATGAAACATACAAGCACAAACCGGTACACATGCTTTAAAATAGAAAGAATTAGGAGTTCACTGTATCAACAAATATTTAGGTGATCTAGACTAAGATGTCATGAGTTGTCATCTGGAACAAAAATGAATACAACAGTGAGACTGGTTTAAATATTAAAAAAATATTTGAAATTAATTATTTCAGTACAAATTATAGCCATATTGTGAATATATTTAGTTATAGATAGAAAGTGTTATAACCAAAGTCCTTGAGAAAACTATGGTTAAAGAAGTGATTTATAGTAGTGTAGCCAACAGTAATGTTACTGCCAACTAAATTATCATACTTGTCTGCATGTCCACCATTTCTTGTGGTTTGTAGCTGAGTTTAATTGTGAAGGTCATATAAGTCATTTCTACTCTGCAAGCCAAACTAGTTACATGTAAAGATGGCTACTTAATATTTGAACTGGCCGTCTCACAATTGAAAAGGGATTGTGTTTTTCATGAGATTGTATATGCCAAATGTTTGTAATGTAAAATGTGGTATATAATTGAAGTGTTTACTCATTATCTAGTTGCAGCACCATGATTCTGAAGGTCACCGAGAGCAATCATTTGACAATTTTCACTTACCAATGTTGAATGTTTTTGGTAGTTGAAAATGACACCATTTTAATAAAAAGCTAATTTCAACTCAGTCGTTATAAACAGTTTCTTTTAAATCAATATTTCATTTATTGAAGATTTTTTTGCCAGATGCTGCTCTACAAACAAATTTATACTAAATTACTGGGGTCTAAAAATATTTGTTAAAATGCCTTGTTGGGCCATTCACCATCAGCCACTACTAAATGTTTATGTTAGTTGCAAATACAGTCAAACCCACTTATCTCAACCTCAGTTATCTCGACAACCTGCATATGTTGAACGTTTTTGTCCAGTCCCAAAAACATCCTTCTTTGTTATGCTATTTTTTGCCTGCTTATCCTGACCTCTTAAGTCAATAATCTGGTTATCTCGAGCATAAGTTTCAGTCTAAAATAAATGTTCCAGTATAATGTGGTGAACTTTTTAACGTAAATCTTGCAGAAATTATACAATAAATGGTCAGAGCAAAAGCGATCATTTTTAAGTTACGGCGGTAGTCACTTTTTCTTTTATTCTTTCTGTTTTTGGTTCATAACAGTAGCTTAATTGATTAGTTTATTAAGAATATATTATGTACACTACATAAAATATTCAACAATTCACAAAGACAAGAGTGTGATTAAATTACAAAGTAACATTATTTTATGAAAATGCAGAATCTTGTACGTCGGTTACATGTGTATTTTATCATTTCCCTTTTGTTTCTTAAAGTACATTTCAGATCTGATTTATGTTCAGATATGTATTCAAAAAGCAACAATCAAGGAGATAGAAAAAATGAAATATTATGTACATGTACAAATTAATAATTAATGTACAGACGGAAAGTTATTGATCATCTAAATATTCAAAAGTCATTAAATTGTTCCATATGCACATAATATCTGATGATTTATTTTATAGCATTTTATAACGAAAGCCAACCGTGAGCAATATTTTCAAAATATCTAGGAAATATAAACTGAACAAAACGTAGTGGAATACAAAAAAATACAGTAAAATTACCTACACGTACAGGTACAATAAATGCATGCTGTATATGAATAAAAGATTAATACGTTTTTCATTTTGAATTGATACATCTATAAAACACAAATGTACATAAACATGTCATAAGATGCACTGCATTATCTTTTTTGGTAAATATGAAGTAATATCAGTCTGCTTTTGTTTAATCCAAGGCAGATTTGTAACAAACAATTCAAAAGCACTTTTGTTTTCATACATATACGCTGCACCAGTGACACTTGCCACAAACAATTTGGTTTTTTAATGCATTCGTCCATTTCATGAAACAGCATATGCATGTTTTTCTCAACAGAAAATAAACAAAAGAGATTTGTTACTAGGCAGAATATCACCCTATATATACACTTGTATATATGCACATGAATTGATAATCTCAGGCACATGGCTTCTAAACAATGGCAGTCAAAGCCCTATAATTTTGTTCCCAGGCTTAAGCTCTTAATTTTGTTTGTTTTTTTATTTGTACTCTCTTTTCTTTAGGTCTGGCAGAAATATTGGCTTCCATTGTTTTAATTGTTTTTTCAAAATTCCCATGAATACCTCTAAAAAGCAACCACGCTTTTCTATAAGAAAAAAAAAACAGAAAAAAACGCATTTAAAAGAATCCAGAGTCAGTTTTCAGGGTTGGTTAGCAATAAAATAACCTTTGTAACTGATATCCTGCCAGTTAATTCTAAGAATGAGTTTACTGCTAGCTACCAGATATATTTATTCACCACCTTGGCATATATTTGTTTGTCATATGGAATCATAATTGAATTTGATACAAACTCACATTGAAGCCTGCAGGGTAAGTAGTATACTCAACATTAACTTGCTTTAATAATACTCTATGTAATCCATGCTAGAGAAAGGATTGTAATTTGCACTCATAGTGAATGTACATGTATTTTTAAAAACGTGTTTTTCTTTATTTGTAAGATAGTGTCATATATTAACCTGGATATAATACAATCTTGGTTATTTTGCACCTAACACCGTGTTATGCCTGAAAGGCTTATGCATGAAATTATTCAGTTGATGTTTTTCTCTCCCTTTTTTGTTTTTGATTTTCTTGGATTAGTTATTCATCATGATAACATATTCAAATCTCTTAGTTCACCCAAACATGATTTGATGTCATATTCACAAACCACATTAACAGTTAATTGTTATGTCATAATCTGATACTGTATGCTGTAATATAATCAAACTAGCAACAGACTAGCTTCAGCCACTCTGAAGGTGGGAAGTGAAATGACTAGTTGACTGCACAACAGCAATTTAAAAACAAAACAATAAAAACACCCAGAAAATTAGTTTTGCTATAACTTCAATGGAAACTGATTATATCTGCAGCACCATTATATACTAAGGAAATTTTGTTTTGAAATTGTGTAAATGTACAACAATTCATTTGATGTTGTTGCAGCAATAACAAATGGATATTTGTTTTGTCCTTTAAAGAAAGCCTTTAGCTGTGCCTTCAATAACACATGCATCTTCATCCAAGCAAGCCAGTGCCCTTTGATCAAAGAAGTCGGCAACAAGCTAAAATAAAAGCATTGCTTCAGTTTTTAGAAATTAGAACCTATCTATTTTGTCACCAAAGTTACCTCTTTGCAACAAAAATGTGGGTACGGAGGACACCTGTGTTGGTGATTTTCTGCATCCCAAATAAAAAATTTGTGTCCAAATACGCATAATTAAGCGTCTCCAAGATCTTTGCTGGTCAAATTTTAGCAATGATGTACTTTTGACTCATTTGTCAACAGATTAAAGATATAAGGACAGCTATGCTCACAAATTTCAGAGAAAATTAATCATATTCCTATTGATTTCATGCAGGCACATCTTGATGAAAGGTCATTCAAGTTCACTAGGCCAGCTAAAAAAGCAGCTACCCCATAACATAACTAAATGGTGTCGGCAAATTCCAACTTTTCGATTAGCAATTGACTCTGACCCTAGACCCCAACATAAATGTCCAAATAATATTATTATGGGGTGGCAAGGGTCAGAGAAAACTCAGACTTGGTGTCGAGAGATGATGTGAGGAAGCATATTGGTAGCAAAGAGCACATAGAGGTTGGTAAAATTGAGAACTCCAGCAGATTTCAGCTCTGGAATATTTTAAGCCATCAATGTTGAACACGATCTACCTTTATCAGCTGAATCCCATGCTTGGACAAATATTCCTGGACTCACATATCATTTCACGAATTTACATCAAAATTCAAGATTTTTATCCCTATTTTCACTAATTGCAAGCCTGGAGGGTTGGCAGCTATGCTAGTCTCCATCTTGGATATTTGTTTTACATACCCTAATCAGTTTAACATTGGATTTAACATCAGGCATTAGCAAATCCATAACCAATGGGTACCAGCACAAAGTGGGATTATCATCCATTGTAGACTTTACCAAGTACAGTGGAACCCCACTATAACGCGCCTCGCCATAACGCGAATTCAGATATAATGCGATCGTAGCATGGCTCCCGAAATTTTGTATATTCATATTCATTCACACATGAAGAAAATAAAAATTGGAAAAAATAAAAAAAAAAAAATAAAATAAGAAATTAACTATGGGGCATGAGATTAGTTGTGACGTTTAAAATAACATGATCGTGGCATGGTTCCTGAAATTTAAAATTCATTTAAGTGTATTTTTATCGAGCAGTGAAAATATTTGTTTAAAGTACGAGAAATAGTGTGTAAAACGTTTATTGCAATTTGGTGGAAGAATTCGCGTATGACTTTTGATAATAAACATAATAAACGATCGAACTTAACTTATTTATCCAGGTTCTATCAATGATTTTGGAGAAGTGATTGTGTATGAATTCTAAAATAATACGATATATATAACATACAAGAAATAGTGTGTACAATGCTTGGCTTCTGAAATTTATCAGTTTGAACAGACTGTGGTGAAGCTCCGTATTCTACTCTAGAAGAGAAAACTGGTTTCATTAGGTTTTTGAATTGTTAAGCCGAAGTAAACAATATCGGAAGTGTTACTTATGGCGGATCCTTGAGTAAAATTTGATAAACATCAAAGGACGAAAGCCGCCAACATGCCATGCTTGGCGGTGTGATCAAACAACAAAGAGTTGAAAGCAATTAATATCCAACTTTATTATCTGTTAATTAAAAGGGCCTGAACTTGTACATTCGTTCAGCTTAATTTTGTTTTATATAAAAAGTGATTCGTAACCATTGCACGCCTTCATTGTGTAGTTATCGAGCTTTATCTGTGTACGTTGTTTGCTTATATAAAAAAAAAACTATTTTACTGTTTTGAAAAAGCAAGTTCAAAAACACAAGTCGTTTTCTACTAAAGAGAAACTGTATGCCCTAGATCAACTAAAGAAGGGAAAACAACAAACGCAGCTTGCCAGAGATCTAGGAATCAGCGAATCCACTTTGCGAGGGTGGAAAAAAGATGAAAGAAAGCTCCATAGTCTACCCAACATTCTTGAAGAGGAAACTGGTTAAGGGTTAAGTTAGCTAATGACAATGTCCTGGATTCAGCTTTGTACCAATGGTTTGTACAAGCTCGCTCAGAAGGTGTTCCAATTTCTGGCCCAATTCTGAAAGCCCAAGCAGAGAAATTTGATCGCCGTATGAATGGAGATGATTCCAAATTTAAGGTGAGTAATGGCTGGCTAGACAGATTCAAGAAAAGGCACGCTATCAGCCAAGTTCTTGTGTCTGGGGAAATCCACTCCACTGACAAAGAGGCTGCCAATTCCTACCCAATTGGGCTTAAAAAGTTGCTGGAGGATGGTTGCTATACAGCCGACCAAGTTTACAACTGCGATGAGACTGGTTTATGTTATAAAATGTTACCCGATCGCACCCTTGCAACCAAGACTGACAGTCACAAACGAGAAGGTTTCAAGAAGAGGAAGGACAGAGTGACTCTCTTATTTTGTGTTAACAAGTCTGGCAGCCACAAAGTCAGACCTCTGATGATTGGAAAATCGAAAGCTCCCAGATGTTTTCATCATGTAAATATGAATACACTTCCATTTCAGTACACTAACAGCAAGAATGCTTGGATGAATAGCTCCATATTTGAGGACTGGTTTCACAAAAGATTCGTTCCAGATGTTCGGGCTCATTTACGAAAACTCAAGCTGGAGGAAAAAGCTCTTCTCCTGCTGGATAATTGCCCTGCCCACCCCCCAGCAGAAAATCTTGTCAGCAGTGATGGCAAGATCAAAGTTTCATACCTCCTGAAAAACACTACGTCAGAAATCCAGCCACTTGACCAAGGCATAATTTCCGTATTTAAACAAAATTATCGCCGTGAAATGATAAAAGGAAAGGTAGCAGATAACACATCCGTCAACACATCATTGGCATTACTTAACTTAAAAGAAGTATGTCACCTTGGAGGTAAAGCCTGGGATGCTATCACTGCACGCTGCATTGAACGATGCTGGATAAAGGGTCTTGGGCCAGCTTTTACGCCCTCGACACAAAATGATAGTGATGATGAGCTTGAATTTACAGGATTCACTGAAGACAACGTACATTTAGCAGAAGAAGCACTCAAAAAATACGAGCACAGTCATCATGATATCCTTAACTGGTATTCAGTAGATGACATCTGCCCTATATACGAACACATGTCAGATGACGAAATTGTTACAAATGTCAGCAGGAAGAATGAAGCTGCACAATCAGAACCTGAAAACAGTGACGATAATGATAACGATGATGATGGCACCCCAACTCCCCCACCAAAAGTGTCTGAAGCAGTAGTACATTTAGAAGCAAGTTTAAGGTGGCTGGAAACACAAGATGTTGACAGTGTCAAAGTCCTTCAATTAAGAAACATTCTTGACTTTGCTAGAACCCAACAGTTCGCGGCAAAGAAGCAAACCTCATTGGATATATTTTTCAAGAAATGATGACATTTAAATTTGGAACCACACTGACTTTTCACAATGATTAATTTAGCAGTTTTAACGTGTTTCTTTTGATGTTCACAAAATCTAAAATAAAAGTTATTTGCACGCTGAAATGCGTTGATTGTTAATTATTCTTACAGTTGTCGCATATGATAAAATTTGTACAGATACCGTATGTAGACCCGGGAATAGCTGCAGACAGCAAGTAAATGGTTTCAATATTTTGTTCATCCTATATTTTACACGACGAATTCGGACTATTTCAAAATTATTGAATATTTTAAATCTGTACAATTTTCAGTGAAATTGCATCCATTATGGATGAACTGCATGCCACGACGGCACGGTAGCATACGGTGTTGATACACTTTTCATGATATAGCGATAGTCTAGTATTATCGGTCAATATGTAATATCGTTCAAACAAATAAAAATTAGTAAATGTTTTTAATGCACAGTAATAACTTATAAATATATTAGCCATATTATTATTTGTAATTAATGCTTTCCAGTTAATATTCATCTGATGATAAGCCGACTTTTGATCATTGTACATGTATACACTTATATGTTCTCAGAAAAAAGTTAAATACTGTATTGTAAAACCCCGCATTAACGCGACTCCGCTTTTAACGCGATCTGATTTCATGGACCCCGATCATCGCATTATTGCGGGGTTCCACTGTATGTATCAGATCATTTGTAAACAGCATCTGGAAGGAGTAACAGTTGCAACTACAGCAGTATTATTGAAAATGAAGATTTATTTTGAGACAGTCATGTAGAGTCGAGCATTTTTTTCTACAGTTCCTTGTCTGCACAAGACACATTTGTGGGGCCCTGAGTGGCCGTGGCCGAGTGGTCTAAAGCGATGTCCATTACAGATCACTGCCATCTCACCTCTGTCTGCGTGGGTTCAAGTCTAGGATTCAGCGAATGTGGATATGTGAGAAAGCTTGCCAGTAGCTTCTTGTGGGTCGGTGGTTCTTTCCAGTGATTTCCCAGTTTCTTCCTCCACCATTAATACTGACTGCCATGAATAACCTATCATGTGCTGAAAAATGGCAATAAGCCCAACAACAACAAGACACATTTGTTTTAGAGGACTGTAAATTTTTAGAAAGCCATGATAAGAGTCTGAGTCATAAGCTCTGTCCAATCAACCATAATATTTTGTCATCTCTATTTTCTTGTGATAAAGATTAATAAAGATAGTCATTGGTGCAGCATGGTATGAACATTTTGTCTTACTGATTTTTATTAGCTTGGAAACCAATAGCTGATAATTGATTGAAAATGTGAAGATGGCAATGTCACTGACTGAAAAAATGAACATGATTTCTTCACAATAATATTGGCCCTACTTTAAATACCTGGAGTGGCCTAGATGTTAGGGCATTTGTCTTGGATACGAGGTCACAGGTTCAAACCAAACTCTGGCTGGGTCATACCAAATACTTGTAAAAATGGTACTAACAGCTGCTATGCTAGGCGCTCAGCATAAAGGGGTTAATATTAGGACTGATCAGCCTGGTATCACAATAATATGACTAGTGTGACATAATGACGCATGTCTGGTTTGATGTCTCAGTGCAAGATATCAGTATAAACTGCCATCGCAGACATCGTAGCAATATGACTGAAAAATTGTAAAAAGAACCACATTAAATATCAAAATCACATGCAGATACCTGGAATAGATCTTGTGGATGGTGGCACATGGGTAAGGAAGACACCCATTGATTTGGGTGTCGGAGGTTAAAGTGACTTACTCATAGAAGAAAAAAATATTTTCTCCATAAATATTGCAGTTATTGATCATGTACCTTTACCAAAGTTTGTGGTCAGCTTGCACTTCAGGTATTCAAGAGGGCTTTTGATTTTGTTGTCAAAATATTAGTTGTCTTGGTACTTGCAGTAACTATGAGAAATGTTCATTTTGCTCTGAAGATGCAGTATTTACATCAACTTCTTAATATTCTTGTTTACAATGGTTGGTAAGAAATAATGTTTTTCCTATCTGTGCTAACATGTTGCAATATAGGTATTACTTTCTTAATTGCTAATTGAAGATGTTTGGTGTTACATCTGTTTGTCAATGTTTGGTACTGTGAAGCAAGGAAAGGATAGCAATCCAATTGACTAATGAATTTTTGCTACTGATATTCAGTTGATTAATTAACATTTCCTTCTCTTGCAGTTGGTATTTTGGACCATTAAATCGAGAGGAAACAAACAATATTCTTATGAAAGCCAGAGAAAATGGAACATTTCTTGTTCGGGATAGCCAGTCCATCAAAGGAGACTTTGTTTTGTGCGTTAAGTAAGTATTGTTTTGTGCATTTAGTAAGTATTCTGGTCTTCATTACAAAGGCCTAAGTGGTAAGTTGAGGGACACTTTTTAAATCATTTGAAAATTGCATGTCGTAAAATGCACTACAACTAAAATTTTATTTTAATAAATATAAAATTGTGAACTTAACCCTTTCATCACTAAGTAACTTTGTAGGGATAGAGTCATCAACACTAAGTAACTTTGGAGTTGTAAAGCAAAAAGACTTGTGGACTTTGAAACAACAAAACTTTGCCAATGTTAAAGATATCTGGCTGGATTAGGTGTCAAAATTAAGGTTAAAAATCAAATTTTATGACTAATTCAATAAAATGTGCATATCTATTACAACTATTAAAATGCAGGTGCAAACAGGTAACACAACAGGTAAAATATAAGTAATTATTTTATTACCTCTTAGAAAACTTAGAAAGTTCTCAAGACTTGTTCAGTTGACCCTAGATGTACTAGTGACTAATCACAATAGCAACACAAGTCATTCTTTCATGGTGTCTATAATATATAAAATTCTATAAAATAAACCAAAATGATCTCCAAGGTGAGATCTGTCCCACACACCTATATTGCCTCTGCCATGTTTGATCGTCGCAGTGAAGTTCGTTAAATGGACAATTTTTCCAAAAACTTTATCTAAATAGAATATTTGAAAATATTCCAAAGCTATCATGGAGCCATCAATCACTACGGTGTGCCCAACTCTGTCAGAAAACTGAAACAAATCTCTTTGTTTTCGGGCTTTGTCCAAACAAAATCACATGGTGCATACAATTCCTCTGGTTCAAAACCTTCAAATTTATCTTCATCGTCATCACTGTCACTCACAAATGCATTCCCTTGTCTCTCCATATGTCTTCTCTCCTTTTCACATAAATTGACCAGGTCGAAATTATTTAAATCCTCCGATAACTCTCCTCTAATATTCCTTCAAAAGCCACCATTTTGGATACAAATTTCAGCATTCGGAAAACCCGTTAAAAGTTTCTACTTTGTTTGAAATTTCTAGTTGTATACAAGCTAAACTCAGAAGATTATCCAAATATAACATCTACATTACAAGATGGAATGTATTAGAGGTACCCCGAAAGTTATTTAGTCAGGTACTATAATGTTAAAGAAGAACACTGCCCCAGACCGAAAAGTCAGTCCATAGTGTTTATGGACATACTTTCCCCGTGACCGTTTTTCGGTCCGCAGTGATGAAAGGGTTAAAATAAAACTCTTTAATCCATGCAGCACCATCTCGTCAACACAACCCTTCTCCTACACATGTATAATTATTCATTTAGTGCATGAATATTTATTTTAGCTCTCTCATACCATGAAAAATTATTGTTTGAGGCAACACATCACCTAAAACAGAAACTACAAGGACTAAAGTCAGATTTTGTTGAAATCTGCACCAGTCTTGCTAATTCTCACACTTTTATCCCCATCTTATTGTCAGACCATCCAGGAATGAGATCAAAGTACACTAGAATTTCATCCATGTTAATAATCATATTGTTGGCAAAGTCGTCTGCTTCTCTTCTGGCCTTCCCATGCTACCAGGAAATTGGGATAAAGTTCAGAGAAATAACTTTTTCCCAACCATGAAAAGTCGTTGAATTTTGAAAATATTGATGAAAGTCAGAAAAAACCCAGGAATTTTCTGCCACCAATTGACGCATGAAACAGTTAGGTAATCGAGTCATGACTGAATTGAGATCTGACCAGAGTATGTATATTTTGCCATACACTATTGTATTGAGTCAATCCAAACAATTTGTGCATTAGGTTCATTTAGTAGATTTTTTCCACAGACTGCTTGACATTCATATATTTCCTTACTTGGAAGGCATGAAAACCAGTCTGCATCATAAGGCCAACATGGAGGTGGTAAAGCTTAGCAGCTTACCTTATGGCCTTTGTTATATTTTTTGTTAAATCAAGCCATACCTGCATGAAATCAATATGACATTTATTTTCTAAGAAATTGAGAGATTAAAATCCTGATGTCTTTAATCTGCTGAAAGACAGTTCAAAACTATGGCATTTATGAAATTTGACCTGGTACTTGGATTTGCATTGATAGTTGCACATTTACACAAATCTCACAACCTACATTTTCAAATATTATAGCAAAAAAAAACATTAAACAAAAGTTTGTTGTTGTTGTTGTTATTGGGATTAACGCCATTTTCAGCACATGATAGGCTATTCATGGCAGCCAGTATTAATGGTGGAGGAAGAAACCGGAAAATCACCGGAAAGAACCACTGACCCATGAGAAGCTACTGGCAAGCTTTCTCACATATCCACATTCACCGAATCCTAGATTTGAACCCACGCATAGGTGAGATGGCAGTGATCTGTAACGGACAGCGGTTTAGACCACTCGGCCACTCGGGGCCCCAATAAAAGTTTCTATCCTGATTGTAATAAAAACAAAATTAAACGAAAAAACACAAAATTCTTTGCATTTATTCCTTGAACAGCTACCGGGGTTTTGTTGTATCATGTGATTGATGAATCTGATTGGTGATTGGTGATCATGTAATTGGACTGGTCATATTGCTGTGACAGCAACAGGTTTTTCTTCTTTTCAAAACAAATATGTTGAAAATTATTGTTTTTTCCGTTTACAAAAGTTATGTCTTTAATATAATTTAATTGTTGTTCAACAACATTAAAATGGAGTTTGTTGTTATCACATGACTATTGGACATCTTGTAGTTGTTTGAGATTTGTGAAGTCATGTGACTAGTAATGCAAATGGCGAGCACGGGATCAGGTTCTATGCCTATCAATGTCTTGCAGGAATAAGTCATTATAATGTCATTTAAATTTGTTAAGCCTGCAGGTAAGCGACGACCATATGCCGCTTGCTACAGAACGGCAAATTCTAGATTTTTAATATGCAATTGCTCTGACCCACACCCCAACCTAAATGTCCAAATGTGAAAATTTAGGTGGAATATTTGGAAGGAACCCGAATTAGAAAATGGACTACTGTATGTTTTTAATCCAACCTTATTGTCCAAAAATATTGAATACCTGAGCTGAACATTGGTGCAAAACTATACACAGTAGATGTAGCTTGAAACATTGCTTTCAGATCTTCAATTGACCTAAGGAAAAGTGAGAAATTGTCATTTGTTTTAAAAAAGCAATAGAAGCCCTTGTACCAGTACAGATTTTGGGACTGGTTTATCAAATCACAAGAAGACAAATTGATTTTACAGAAGATTTAGTCCTTGTTTATTCAGCAATGTATAATTTTTAAAGTCTTCTGTCAAAATTTAAGTAAACCCTTTTGTAATTTTTTTAATGATGGATATTTAATTACATTTTCTTAAGGAGTGTAGGTTGTTTGAGAAATCTTGCTTGGGATTTTATTGGAACATAAATTCATGTTAAACTCTTCATTACAAGATAAGATTCTAATAATCAGTTTTAATAGTTTTGATTTTTTGCATATTGTGATAGGAAATGTTCATACAACATGCATAAATATTGCTCTAGAATTCTTTAGAATTAAAGGTTTGAAAGAAAACAAAACTAATTTATGTTCATTATGTTTTTTCCACATAGCATAATGCAGGTCAGATTCAGAAAATGAATATTTTATGATCTAAAATGTATTTGATTCCATTCAGAAATGGGCATATGTGAACCTTGAAAAGAATTTTTTATGCAAACAATTAGATCTAAATACATACTCCCAAACACCCTGTTTACTATAGGTTCACATAATTCAATAGTAATGAATGGATGATAAATCAGCATGGAATTTTACCTCAAGAATTCTTATTATGCCTAGTTGGCCTAAATGAAATGGTGCTAATCTGATACAGGGCTGAGCAAATATTTTGTTAACCGATAGTCCAGGACAAGTGGTTTAAGAAAATTCACTAGTCCCACCTTTCTCTTCACTAGTCCCACCTTACTCTTTTCTAGTCCCACCCTACTTTTCACTAGTTTCAAAATGGTAATCACTTGCTGAGAGTTGATGAAATGTATGTAATCCACACAAAAAAATATTTGCAATAATATCCAACACAATTATTTCTTAAAAGAATTTAATTTTTCAAAAACATTGGTTGTTATTTGTTTGGCTTCTTCAGGTTCTAATATATATGTTTTAGCTGATGGATGTGAAAATTATGTATATGTCTGCCACTTGCACCAGCCAGCACTAAGCCAGCAGTTGAAAGCTGTGTTTGAGTTAAAGTCCTCAAGCTCTGGTCCATTTGCAGAAATGTTCATCTGGGTGAATTTCCCACCTGTGCCAGTTTTGGATATTGTTTGCAGTAACTGCAAAACATATTTCCTTTTGAATCAATATATTAAAGCCAGGGATAACAATCAACCCAATGCAGCTGAAAATTTCTCTATCTCTTAGTAGTGTCATATTTGACATTTTTTGCCATCACTGATTGTTGCTTATCTCTCTTTGGAGAAATAGCTACCGCACACTCAGTATCCGTCTTATGTATTATCTCTCCATTTTCAAACAAATTTACATTCTCCAAATTGCCATTATTACCTTCCTTATGAAAATAGGTTAGCAAACTCATTTTATCCATCGAGTATCTATCAGCTTGCTTGGTAACTATTTCCTAAGTAATCAAAACATCAATTTTCACTTTTAAATAAGAACTGAAACAACTCATTAATTGTAGTCCAAGGCTACATCCCCGTTTGTATGTACCCCCTACCGATTTCAATAGCTAAAACATTTAATGTGATAAAAGTGCACAGAACTAAGTCATTTGAATCATTGATTTATATTTTCTAACCTGACAGTGACCAGAATGACACTGATACTTGCATCGCCTTGCACCTTCCATGCTAACATGGCGCCATATTCCGTACACTATAGGGCAGTTTATTTCCATCCAACAACATTATGACGTAATTCATCCTATTCGGTAACTGCTGCATAATTCCATAAATTACCATAACGTTCAGTTTAGAGTTATATTCATTTGCACACATGAACATGTTAATGAAATTGCTTGGTAAATCCATGTGAAAGGCAATTTTTTTGGTCATTTTTTAACTTTGCTTTATTTGACACTGTAAATGTCAGAAGCAAACGACATATGCATGTACATTTTTAGTAGTGCATACACCCCTTTGCTGAAAATGGACTGGTCCAGGAACTGTAAATTGGTTTCAAGCATGTTCATCGATTATATTGAAAACTAACTGTGACATGTTGGCGGCGTTCAAAACACACCAACCTTTTTCACTACCGTTCGTTGCTAGGGAATGACCTTCGCGGTGTAATTTACCCAGTGTGGATAGATAGAAAGAAGAATGCAGATCACTGAACAAGTATATTGAAAAAATAAACACAATGAGCCCTCTTTCAATGAACAAATATAAAATTTAATCAGTTTATCAACAGAATTTAAAATGAAAAGAAATCAATTACTTGGTTACAAAAAAAGGAAAATTGTACTAACATGTACTCAAATAAAAAGACAATACAAATTTATTTAACTGCTAAAATTACTTTCGACGTTAATATACTATCTTCATTGCCAACGAGATGTGACCTTTGAGTGCAATGATGAGAGACTTCATCACCTATTTTATGAGGACATCAAGACTTCTGTTCCTCCCTGCTCTGCCGATCTTTGTCTAGCTGTTTGTTTTGGACTCTTGTCAGTCGAACTCTGATTTAACAATCGTCTCTGGACTTAGATTTCGGCTTAGAATTTGCTCTGGTCCTGTGATTGGTTCAGGGATTTCTCAGGTGAATCCAGGAAAGCTGTTTCCTTCAATAAATAAAATGTCTTGCAATAGACAATAGGTCACATTCCCAAGTATATTTGTATTTTTACATTAATTCAGCTCAGAAAACAGAAGGCATAAATTCTGCCGCATGAACGTTAACTAACTCTCTGTATTCATAGTCGGTCAATGCTTATCCTGACCTTAATTCGGGTCATGCTAGGGGTGGTCAATTAAATTCAACTCAGCCGTATGTACCCCCCCTTGACTTCTTACTCTACCAATCTAGCAGTGTTAAATTACATATGGCTTAGACCCTCAGATCTAACTATTCTAAAATAGTTTACTCAACCAATCAAATATTACAAACTAGCATATAGGTATACACTTAAGTGATCAATTAAATATTACAAACTAGTATATAGATATACACTTAATATTAGGTCATACTCATTTTAGTCAGAGTTAATCCATAAAACTATGAAACATTACCCATCATTCCTTAAGCTTAATTCATGAAAATTCCTAATCACTCCTATGTATTAAAGATTCATTTACATGCAGTCTTGTCAACTAATCTAATGAAATTTTAATTACATTCAATCTTGCCAATTCTCCAAATGAATTGATAATTAGAAAATCAAAGAATAAAATATTGTGACTAGCATTTCACTAAAATCCTGCAAAATAATATCATACATACATACATCATATCAAGAATACATTTGCAAATAGATCAACAAATGAAATAACATATTAAAATCGGGAAACAAAGAATGTGTACCTTTTGCTGTTTTCTTTTTTTATTTCCATGAACCTCACATATAGTCCATCTCCTAACTGAAACAACTATCTGGCCCCTTACTCAATAACAAAAACGTACTTGTTACGAATTCAAATGTAGAGTTTGTCTACTCGCTGAGACAAAACTTTACTGCCAAATCACGAGGTAACGTCTTTCATGCTTCTCCCGGAGTCGTTTAACTTTCCTCGTGAAAGATTGAAGACTGAAGAATTTTCCTAAACTAAGACCTTTAATTTCTTACAGAGTTATGCCCATAAATCCATATTAACCAATCGGAATAGACTATATCCTAAATCTGTTCCTAAGAAGTTTTGGATTGACAAGACAACTAAACACTTAATCATAATTAACATTCCTTTGAACAATCACTTACGGCAAGCTTCCCCCTTTAACCGGTTGATTTTTGGAAAGGGTCATATGTCATATGTCATTCTCTTGTACCATAGGGTATGACTCGGTCAAGTTACTGGAACTAATTCCCTTTTGACGTTCAGAGATGAAATGAAAATAATCATCTATCTCTAGCCCTTTCTACTTTAATTAAGTTGACTTTGATACAATTCCTTTAACCAATGCTTCTAAGAGTTTTCAAAATTCGATACATCACAATAACGTATGCATAAAATGCGCAGACGATGACATTAGAGCTATTTTGGTTAGAAAATATAAATCAATGAATGACTTTACTGAGTTCTTTGCACATTTTATCAACTTTAAGGTTTCCGATATTGAAATTGGTAAGGGGGTACAAACAAATGGGTTAATTGACTCAGACTATAGTGTAATTGTTTCGCTTCAAACACAATATCGCACATGGAACAGTTACAAATTAAAGAATCATTGCTGTCATTTAATCAGTTCATAAAGGAAACCGACACTAAAATGCCTATCTTTAATTCAATTACACTGAATCACTCGATTAAAATCATAGTGAGTCACTCATTATGATTTAGATTGAGTAAACTTGCTGCAACAAAACCACATACAACACTGCTAATTGATCATACTGGCTTTCTTTAGTTTGATGTGTTTTGATTTGCCGATAAGCCCAAAATGCAATCAAGCAGAAACAGGATGTAAATTTATACACAATGAGAGGGCTAGAATCAAGTATTTGGTATGTCCGGAGGGTATGATTGGCCAAAATAAAGGTAGATATAGTGATTAAAGCAGGAAAATAAGGACTAGCCCGACTTTTTTAAGACTAGCGACATGGAAAATTTTACTTGCCCGACTTCAAAAATGACTATTCTGGGACATCGGGCTATGGGATTTGCTCAGCCTTGTGATATCTAATATGGCCACCACAGTGGCCATCTTGAAAATATTACCATAGTTACTGCATGTTTTCTGATGGCAGATAATTTTTTTCTTGTCCGAATGAATACATGTTAAATTCTTTAATTAGGTGTCCGAAAGCAAATAGGGAAAAAACAAATTTTTATCTCCTTTCCGTCCCCTACCCCCTCCTGTGTCAAAAACAAAGTAGAGTTAGCTCACATAATGATGTTCTGCTATGAAGTAAAACAAGTATTTTGTCTAACACCTGGTAAGGATAGTGAATGAAAAACATATTACTTGCCTATTTTGTTTATTTGATGCTAGGGCTGTCAAAAACCACGAAAAAAACAACCCGGGTACCCATTGCAAATTTTAACGGGTATCCGTTAGCACATGAATGACATGTACAACTGTAGACCAACTAATTGTTATCTCCATTTCTTTAATAATTTTTATGGCGATAGAGGCTAACCGTGTAATACTCGGTCTGATTCGTCCACACCAACATAGCTGCGTATTGTCTATCCACACGCTGTTAATTAATAAATTTATTTAGAATGACATTTGTACACAGATAGTAGGTATAATCCAACTTTTAATGATCACTGTGATCAGCTGCATTAAAAGCTTTAGAACACTTGCATTTTTTAAAGTATAAGACCTTGTTAAAACAGACCACTTTTATTCATCTGCTTTTGACCACAGATTTGAATTACCCACGCATGCGTGCCCCAGTTATACCACATGACCATGCAGTCGCATATGTGTTGCTATTTTGGAATTATAATTCTTAAAATTGTTATGATAAAAACGTATTATCGAAAATAGAAATATCGTTATATGTATGATGGCTAACTTTCGAAGAAATTCGCGGAGCTAATCAACTAGAAAAACAACGAGCAAAGATTACTTGAGGCATTGCGAAGATTTCAAGGTGTCTAGGTGATGATTGTTCAAAATATAAATTGTGGGACATGTTTGTGCAGAAATCAAAGGTATCCATCTGGATTTCATTTAAAATAGCACCCACATTCAATAATCGTCTACAAAGAGGTTTATTACCTGTAGAACAAATGTTTTACCTTGGTATGTAATGCATAGGGAATAATGGTTTGTCCGGTTGCCAATGAATTTTATTAATCCAAACAGACTGTCCAAGTTGCCAATGAATTTTATTAATCCAAACAGACTGTCCAACGTATTGTTTATTTATATTAAGCAGAGATCTGGTTTATAATTAGCCATAGCTGTCACACCTTTTTGAAGTGGTTGTTGAGTGTGTCATTCTTTTTTTGAATTTTTTTTACGGTACCCTCGTTTACAATTCAATACCCGGGGTTTTTGCTATTTTTGCTATATGTTCAATGACAGCCCTATTTGATACATATCCATCTACCAGAAAATGCAGCCCTTCATGTATTTGAGCCACAATTGTGTGCATATTTTCCAAAATAACCACCATATTGCTAATCATGCACTCCAGTTTAACCCTTTACTAGCCTAATCAGTGATCAATTAACACATGCAAGTTTTATGTCTGTGTAATTAAGATGTTAATATAAACAAATTTTTTTTAAAAAATGGAATTATAATTCTGAAGATATTTATGACAAAAACATTTTAGTATCAAGAGTAGAATGAGTACATGTACAAGTACTAATCTTAGAGCAGCAAGGATGAGAGGCTCCATATGGGGTTGGTGTTGCAATCATGCCTAGGAAGGGTAAAAATAACAAGCAAGTTGCAATATACTAGTTGTTAATATGTTGGTATTTTTGATAAAATAAATGTGATCTATTTGTTATGACTCTCTCTTCTTTTTGTTTCCCACCTAACCTAAGGTAGCTTCAAAATGAGTAGAGGTGCCGATTTGAAACAAGCAACTTGCTCAAAGATTGTTTTGATTTTTTTTTTGTTGGGATTTCAGGGTGTCTAGGTGATAATTGTTCCTATGATAATTTGTATGATTTCTTTGACAGGTGTGTTTAGAAATAAAGGACAGCCATCTGGATTTCCTTAAAAGAGCACAGGATCTACCAGACATGTTAAACACACAATCTTTATTTATTGTCTACTAAGAGGTTTATTACCAGTAGAACAATAACTACATTTAACCCCTTGGTACATAATGTCTCAAGGATAGGAAGTTTGTTTTGTTACAATGAATTACATAGATATTGACTCTCTTATATATTGTTTAATGATATAAAGCAGGGATCCTGGTTTCTAATCTAAGGCATAACTCTCAGACTAGTGTGACATGGTTTCATATACAAAAAAAACAATGTCTATACTGACAAAAAATCCATGTGAAAGCTCATGATCACATTAAATAATTACCAAACAAATGAAGTGAACTTTGTATCAGTTAAATTAACGGCAAACACACTAGGAATTTTACTTTAAAACAAAGCAGAAGATATTAGATTGTGTATGAAAACAAATTATAGAAATAATTATAGTGGAGCAAAAAATTACAAGGCATATAAATATATTTACCCCAAGAAAACGGTGTCCGAAAACAATGAGAAAACATGCATTGGATACAGTATTTTGGTGTCTGGTTAGTCCTAATGTTACCATTCTGTGATTCAGTATGCCTGCCACAGCAGCCACCTTGAAAATATTATCATAATTCAATGATTTTAAACTAAGAACCAGAAAAGTATAAAAAAACACAATTTTCTAAAATTCAACAAATAATTTATTTCCCTATAATACAAATAAAAGTTCTTAAAAACTTACGATATTGTGGATTAATTCCCATATAGTCCAAAATGTTCTATCATTTGTTCTTATGAATGAATTTCAGTGGTGTTCAAATTAAGATCCAACACTGTTGATGTTCCTGTAGTACCTTGTGATGTACATGTATGCCAAAAGTCTTTTGATGATTCTCATTAATATAATCTATGATATCCTTATATGAATTCACTATAATTCCAAGTTAATGTTTCCATCCAGGAATATTATTGAAGAGCATTTTGTATTTACAGTTAATAATAATCTGAATAAATAATGCCACCCAAATCAAATTCTGAATACAATAATAAGAATGAATCTGCTAAAGATGTTCAAAGTAATTTCTTACCTAGGTCCCAGTTACCATTTCCTGAAAATACTTGGTCACTCAACTGAAATTTCCCTTATAGAATATTCTAAGTTGTAAACGGTTATAATCTGTTATTCAAATTATAATAAACAATGATGTAAACATGTTAACCTCTGTTGATAATGATCCTAATATTTAACCCACAGAAAATATTAACTATGTATTATTTGTTTACAAAAATTGAATTTATTGTTCAGGTACAGAGTGAACTTAATTTTGGAAAAGGTCAAGTCTAGAATACAATTAAACAACATGTAATCACAGGGAATAAAACATTCAAACAATACAAATTAAATATATATAACACAATTATTTCTTATGATGTATTGTTGGTTATAAATAAAACTGATGCTGATCCAACTTCAAATATGTCTGCTACAGTGTCTATTTTGAAAATCTTGCTATTATTGTTTTTAAACAAAACTGAATGTTGTATCAACATTGGCCTTCCACCAGTTGACTTATTTTGATAGCTTGTTGTTCCAGGTTAAAATGGTGTCAATCTGACATCCAGTATGTCCACACATAGCAACTAGAGTGTGGTCCCTTTGAGAGACTTTTGTTTATGTAAGCCTTAACAAGAACACTGTCACAGCTTGTATATATCTCTCTCTCTCTCTCTCTCTCTCTCTCTCTCTCTCTCTCTCTCTCTCTCTCTCTCTCTCTCTCTCTCTCTCTCTCTCTCTCTCTCTCTCTCTCTCTCTCTCTCTCTCTCTCTGACTGCTTACTCACTCACTCAACACTTTATTGAAGTATCATCGACTTGAGAGGGTTATTTGGAATACCATTTTATTGATATACTTTTCCTATGATATCAAAGGGTCATTAAGAATAGCTCCATAGTGATGTTTATTGCTGGAATACAAGTGGAACTATTGTACACTTTTATGGCTTAGACTTGTACAAATGATAAATCTACTACTATATATATTCTCACAAGTGAAGTACAATTGCAAACTGCAGCAGCTCAGTTCTTCTTACATATTAGATGATGGCAGTCTTTACCATTTACAGTTGGAAGAGGTTTTCTTCAGGACATGTGCAGATCCATTCTGAATTTATAGCTTTCTCCTGTAAAATTAAGTGAGCATGTGAAAATCATGCATATATGATTTACTGTGAGCCTCCAAAACCTGACACTTTCATTTCTGTTAAATAGTTAGATCCCATGGTTCAAGCAGTTGATTTCTACATCAACCCTAAAATTAATTGCTTACAAATTGATGGTTTTAAATTGAGTAATCATTTAATGTTTAGTTATTGAAAGCATGGTACCAGCTGTTTACTATTTGCACTTAACATGGTTATAGAATGGTGGACATGATCATGGTAGTGTTTTCTATTACATGTAGTTATAATGCATACAACTAATGCTTTTGTCATAAAATAAAATCGCTGAGCTATGCAGATCTGATGAACTATTTAAATTTTAATTTTAGTCATCTAAAGTTACTTATTACACAAAACAAATGGACAAGACATGAAGCAATGGATAGATTTTGCATATAAATGACCATTCAAAACCAGTAAGGTACTTAATTGATATGTGGGGGGGGTGAAATTACTTCTTTATAGTGGTGCAAGTTATGCAAGTTTAAATGTGCAGATAGTATAGAAAAATTAGAATAGAGGCATTGAGGAGTCAGACTGTGCAATACTAGAATTGATTACCTTGTGTTAATTGGATATAGGGGATCGTGTTATCATTAATGTCCATCTTTCCAATGGTAAAATGAAGTGCCTGTGTTAGATGTGCCCAATTAAATCACTCAGGCTCTGCTCAGTTGACATGTTAATGGTGACAAAGCAGGAAACAACATGCTAGTCTGCAGTAACAGTATTACCATATTTTATTCGCATATATCCCACGGGTTATACCAGATTTTACAAACCCTGCAAGAGGGGTACGGATTATATATGGGTGCAGGCTATATCGAAAATTTTTTACACATAATACTATTTCAATATATTGTTTGAAAAACATAACTACATAATTGATATCTTGTTCACCGACCTTGTTGCTGGAATGTCGAAATACATCGATGATTTGTCCATATTAATAATAGAGAAGGGCAAGCTTCTGAATTTACCTGGCGACGAAATCATTAAAATCATCCATCTTCTTCCAATTTTCGGGTAGACTTTGGACGAATGTCGTTTGTGTTCTAACAATTGGTTCCTCTTCATAAATGTATATACCCAATGCACTCCTCCTTTAAAATTATCAATGTGCTTCTCTGCCGTTTATGAGTTTGGCCTTCAGTTTGATGGCAACTATCAAGATTGGTCAGTTGTTTTTCCACTTGGCCATGATCCACTGCTTCAGGTCAGCTTCAAGATGAGTCCATTTTGCTTAAGGTCTGCGACGAGCATGTTTTCGTGGATTCATATTCTCCAATGCTCTTATTTCTTATCTCCAACTTCAGATTATACTCATCAATATCAAATTTTTTGCCTGTAGCTCTATTGCTATGCACTTCTGCACACGCAATGGCAGCTAGCTTGAAGTCGGCTGTGTAAGAATTTCATTTAGGCATTTTTTAAATTGAACAGAAAAAAATTATTTAAATTTTAATGTACACGAAACAAGAATACAAGATTATTTAGAAATGTCCGTGTTTATGTAGCCTTTTAGTTGATGCATAGCTCCTATGGACAGCCTACGCACACAAGCACTATGTACAGAGCCTGAATAGTTACCAGTATCTGATGTCATGCGAGCTACATTTGAAATTATGGTTGCAGGTTATACAAAAATGCAGGTGATGCCAACTACTTTTACACAAAACCCCAAAACCCATGGGCTATGTGTGGGTGTGGATTATCTGCATCTGTTCGATATATGCAGGAAAATATGGTAGGTATTGTAAGTCAGTTAATAGGCACATTATCAAGTGGCTGTGGTGGCAGAGGCATTTCAGAATGGTTGGGTAAACTGGTTTAATGTCTGGACAGTCCCTTGGCCATCCACTTGTAGAATTCTAGACATTCTGGAGAAGTTTTACTGGACATCATTTACTGAAGTCCTATTTACATATTTTATGTATACATCATAATTGTTTTAACACCCTCACAAAACATGAAGAGACATGTATAGAACTTCTCCAGAAGTGATTGTTGATGAGCATTAAAATTTCATGTTCAGTTTTAATTCTGGCTGGGGAGTACAGGAGTGAGAAACCTTGTGTCACAACCCCCTGTTTAAAATATTTCTTATATTTCTTTGTATTTCATTTCAGAGAAGATAGTAAAGTGAGTCATTATATTATCAATAAGATACAAGCTGTTGGAAACTTTCAGTACAGGATTGGTGATCAACAGTTTCCAGATATGCCAACCTTATTACAGTTTTACAAGTCCCATTACTTAGATACAACAGCTTTAGTGAAAGTGGTGAGTATATTAGGATATTAACATTCTACATTTTCTTGCATAATTTCCTCTGCATATTATGATTGTACATTATATATCTCTATAGATTAATATTCTATATTATTGGGCAGTCTTCTCCACAAATTAATATTCTACATTATCTCGCAGTTTTCTTAGCAAATTAAAATTCTACATTATCTCATGTTAATTATCTTTCATTTTTCTGAAAAATCGACGTTCTGCATTATCTTGCAGAGTTTTAACAATAAATTAAGATTTTTCTTCTTCACTTATAAAGTTTCTATGAAGTGCAAATGAGAAAAAGGTATTGGGTTAAAAGCCCTTTAAATGCAATAATAGTTTTATTCAAAAAAGATCTCAAGTTCTACCAAATAAACCATATTTTTTTGTCCATAAAGTTTAAACTAAATGACTGTTATTTCATTTAATGCTGCCTGCTTGCATTTCAGTTCAAATATTTCCTAAAAAGTTTTAAAAAGTTTCCAATACTCTGGAACTTTGCTGTGGAATAGTATTCCAGTTGAGATTAGAAATGCCCAATTCTATTTCCTTTTTCCAAACCCAGTATATACAGTGGTTTCAGAGATGCAGCAAAAATAAGTAAATTCCTTTGAATGAGGGTCTCAAGGTAGATTAGCTCTTAGCTAATTGTGTTACCCTCTTTAAAAAAAAGTCATAATAATAATACACCACTCCCTTGATAACTCGCGGACAATGTGTTCAAAAAACATCGACCGCGATATAAGTGAGGGCGCAAGTTATAACAAACAACAAAACTAACAAAGGTATCGACATAGAGGCAAAAGGTGGGGTGGCTTGGCATGTTACAGTGTTGAATACTCAATAATCGTGCTAAGATTAACAGTGAATAAATATCTCTTCATATTGATGTACTTTGTTTAGTTTTTTCCTCACAGAGTAACATTAATTTCAGGATAACTTACAGTATATTGAAAAAAAAAATCATCAAAACATTATTCCACATGGTTTCCGTTCACTTAGCACATGTACTACTTCACATGAGTAATACATAATACGTCACTAATTTTTCTTGTGAATGGTATACATTCTAGTTTTATTGTTTGATCCAAAGTAGACGTTTTTTAAAATACAATAGATCAACACATTTCAAGAAAACAATGTTGATCGAATGATGTTTAGATTTTTATTGTGGTAGAAGTAAAATGGAAGAAAAAAATTCACATGGGTTAACCATTACCAACATGACTTTCATGGGTCTCTTAATTTAAAACGGCATAAATTAGAACACAATAACAAGCATCATCTAATTCGTTATCGTTTGCAGTCCGTGCTCGTTTTCGTTTCATCCCTTCATTTGAATTGACATCGTGTAAGTAATTTCGAAGTTTCTGCTCATCCTTAAGCCAACCTCTAAATGTTGACTCAGCAATTGTTAGTTCATTGCAAATTTTTGATCACACTTCGGCATTATGAACCCTATCTATGATGCACAGCTTTTCAGTCACCGAGTACGCCTTTCGCTTAATTCCTTTGCTCTTCATGGTCACATTTACAAATGATTATGATACATTACTGATATTATATACTTTAATGATGTTAATACATAAAAATGTGAAAACATTTTCAATTGGTCCAATAAAATGAAATTTGAGAACAGTAATGAATACAAGAAGTTATGCTACTATTGGCTTGCCTTTGAACTTTATTTTATTGTACTTACCTTGTTTGATTTGATACAAAAGGCATATTAAAAGTGATAAAACAACACAGGTCTTTTATAATTGATTCTTTTATTGCAACAAACACTTCCCCAAGCTATTTATCGAAACAAAGCCAGCATGTAATTAGGTTCTGACGGAAGTACTTATGGGTTTAGATGTGACCGTCAACTGACTTTCATATTTTCATATAAGAGAATATTATGTTGTGATTATAATATTGAGGCGAAACTAAAAGATTATAATCTGAATTTCACCTAGCAAGACATTTAATTGGTGTTTATTTCATACTCTGTTGCCACAAGATAGCATTTACCAGATTTTTTCGTTGATTGCGGTTTACCGTGTATTGACAACTATTTCTCTAATTTAAAAAAACTAACATAATATGTGATATCTTATTAGAAGTTACAAATTTCACAATATGGATTCTATCTTTAAGGTCAATAACTACCATGTTCGATGATAAAAATGAACTATTATCATGGTTCAATTTACCATTTCTTATCACGACTTTTTTCACATTCAACACATTTTTAAAATATATTTTCTTTGGAAAAAATCGGGACTATGCCAGACACCGCGTTATAAGCAGGTTTACGAGTTATTTAGGCAGGAGTTATCGAGGGAGTGGTGTAATAATAATAATATAGGATTTTATTTATATTACAGTCAACTCTCCTTTCGACATAAACTTGATGGGAACAAACATGTTCAGTTCTGAATTGTATTCATATAACAGAATATGCAGATTTTGGCCCTGACAGCAGTTTCCTAGTAACAAAACATGCATAATTCCTTTGTAGAGTGTAGTGTGATTTACAAAGAAGATTTTTTTCCTAAACGTCCCAGGTCAAATAGATAACATAAAAGCACAACCACTGCTCTTCAGACAGTAAACGAATGTTCTCAAGGATAGTTGACTAGTGTTGATTTTATTAATGAGCATTTTGTTGAATCATGCTGTAAAACCACAGGATATTCCACTTTTTGATTCTGGTAATAGAAAATTTGGGGATTGAAAGAAGACTGAAAAACTAGACAATACAGCTAGTAATAAATATTTGAATTTATGTGTTTATCGTTTTACATTTCTTGCATTTTTCAGATCACTTAAGTAAATATTTGCTTATAATGAGTTGAGGGATAAAAAGTGGACAATGGTCATGCTCTGAACAAATTTGCCTCTTGTTATTAACATTGTTCATTCATTCCCTTTCTGTAGAACTGTGTTCTATCAAAATTAACTCCTGCCATTTACAGTTCAAATGTGGAACACAGTTACAAATAGACATAAGTAATCTATTGGTACAAAATGTCAAAACTGAACATGAATAAGGATAAATATATACCCATTGATTTATGTAGATACAGTATCAGCTTGTTCATCCATAACTAGGACACTAGTAAATACCATGGACAATGGTACTACTATAGTTTGTAATAAAGGTATGTAATTGACACCTGCCACGGTCAGGTTAATAGCAGTGTGGTTTCTCAAATTTGTTTAATGTCAACCATTGGGGCAGTTGCAATAATAACAGCAAAGAGGTGCCATAAAACCTATTATGGCTGCAATAAGATCTTTGATGGAGTTCCACTAGATGAGTGGATGTCTGTCAGGTCTGGTAGACATTAACTAGACATAATGGACATTCAACTGTTCATGGTGGACACCTAATCCCATGCTCCTTCTGTCTAGGCCCACTGTATCGAGTGGACAATTTGCCATCCACTATGCATGTACTATACTTCACACTTCACACTTTGATAATGTTCCATTAACGCTGTTTGATAATATAGCTGGCAAAGTCTCAATATTTTAACATAAATAGGTCATATGATCAGTACAAGGAACTTTGTTTGAACTACTTTTGTTTTTTCAGGCACCAAAAACTACTGAAAAGGTTATAGCCAAATATGATTTTCCAGGAAGGGTAAGCATTATAATACTTGTTAAAATTCTTGTACACCTTGAGTTTTCCATGTGCAACTAATTTTTGTACTTGTAATGTTTCTGCAGCACATTAGCATATCAACTTTATAAAAATGTATTTTTTGGTATGAACAGTTTGATACATATTTGAGAGCGAAGTTGAATTACTACTGAAATTTAAATTATAAAAATTAGGCCAAGAATAGCTGATATGAATATGTATGTGTTATATACATGGGTGTTCATGATGCTAAGAGTTATTATTTCCTCTCCATTACAAGGACAGCCTCATCTGATCCATAGAATGACAGTCTTTACCAACATATGGACAGCACTTTTGACCAAATATTTTTTCAGGATAGTGTACTTAGTTGATCTCCATAAAAGTACTAAAAAAATTTGTACAGAAAAGACCTTTAACCCTTTCATCACTAAGTAACTTTGTAGGCATTGAGTCCTCAACACTAAGTAACTTTGGAGTTGTAAAACAAAATGACTTGTGGACTTTGAAACAACATAACTTTGTCAATGTTAAAGATATCTGGCTGGATTAGGTGTCAAAATCAAGGTTAAAAATCATATTTTATGACTAATTCATTAAAATGTGCACATCTATTACAACTGTTAAAATGCAGTTGCAAACAGTTAACACAACAGGTAAAATACAATTATTTTATTACCTCTTAGAAAACTTAGAAAGTTCTCAAAACGTATTCAATTGACCCTAGATGTATTAGGGAATAATCACAGTAACAATACAAGTCTTTCTTTCATGGTGTCCATAATATATAAGATTCTATAAAATGAATCAAAATGATCTCCAAGGTGAGATCTGTCCACACACCTATAACGCTCTGCCACGTTTGATCATCGCATTGAAGTTATTAAACAGACAATTTTTCCAAAAACTTCATCTGAATAGAATATTTGAAAATATTCCAAAGCTTTTCTGAAGCCATATAACACTCGGGTGAGCCCAATTCTGTAAGAAAACTTAAACCAATCTCTTTGGTTTTCAGGCTTCGTCCAAACAAAACCACGTGTTGCGCACAATTCCTCTGGTTCAGAACCTTCAAAGTTTTCTTCATCGTAATCACTGTCACCCACAAGTGCATTCCATTGTCTCTCCAGACATCTTCTCTCATTTTCATCCAAATTTACCAGGTCAAAATTATTCAAATCCTTCGATAACCTCCTCTGAAATTTGTTCAAACTCCGCCATTTTGGATACAAATTTCAGCATTCGGAAAACACGTTAAAAGTTCGTACTTTGTTTGATATTTCTAATTGTAAACAAGCTAAACTCACGAGATAATCCAAATATAACATCTACATTACAAGAAGGAAGTTATTAGAGGTATTCCAAAAGTTATTTAGTCGGGTACTATAACGTTAAGAAAGAACACTGCCCTAGACCTGGTACTCGGTCCATAGTGTTTACGGACTTACTTCCCCTGGACCGATTTTTCGGTCTGTAGTGATGAAAGGGTTAATACTTTTCAGGGATCATCCTGGGCTTTGCCAATGTCGCAAATTGCAAATTTTTTCCTTATTGGCGACAAAAATACAAGTTATTTTTTTGGCGACACCCTTGTACATACAATCATGGATTTGGAGTGGAGAAATTCAATGGGACAATGAAAGGAAGTCACAGACATATTTCAGACTTATACACTAACGGTCTGTACAGTGCAATGTTGCATCATAATCCGCTAATGTTGACATTTTGCCAATGTATTGTAAGCTATGATATTTGCCAAAGACAAAGAGATCGCATTTGACATTAGTAATTAGAGTAATTAACTTAGTAAATGTTAATTGAACCATTTTAACATGCTAAAATTAAAATTATTTCTTATTATTTATAATATTTGGTCTTACATAGAAGAACTATAGACTAAATACTCAGAAAACTATTTTAAAAGTGATGTTTTTTATTATTTGCATCTTTCGCAGAGTGCATGTCCATGTGCTTTTGTCCTGGCATGCTTTTGTCGGGTCACCTTAACTAGTGTATGCATATAACAATGTTGACTCTGTCAATAACAAATTTGTTTCCAAATTGATATGATGGTCATTAATGCCTATATATACAGTACATTTATGCCAGGTGTTGACTCTTGGAAGTTTCATTGGTGGGAATAGAGAACCAAGTTTGCGTGTCTAGAAAAATTCTACAGCATTCAGTGAGATGTTTGTGAAGCTATCCATAAAATCGTGGGGGTTAATTAAAAAAATGAGCTAGACGCAGTAGATGTCATCAAAGTTGATATTTTTATATTTGATAATGTTTTTCAGTCATAAAATAGTCATCATGTAATGATTTATTTTATAATATTATAGCTGTACTGATTATTGTCAATAAAGTAATAATTATCCCGTGTTTTTTAATTTTCATAGCCTATTACATTAACAGACTTGGAAAAAATTCACTATTTATTCTGGCGACACTTTTTGAAAATTGGCAACAAAATATTACGGTTGGCGATTTTTTGGGTGACAAGTTTTTAAACAACCATCCCTGCTCTTACAACATTATTTGAGCAATATAATATGGATGGTACTACAAAATATTGTATTCAGCTTCATGACTTCGTAAAGGATAAGCTCAGGTTTTCACCTCAGCCGAAAAAAGGATCCCAAAAAAGTACCCACATGTAAAACTCCAAAAAGGCAGAAATGTCAGTGTTGAGTCAGCAAGGGCAGAAACAAAGGCGACAGAATAAGATGTTACATTGTAACTATCTGTTGGCTCTCATTTCAGTTGTTGTACACCAGAAGTATGGATGAGAAGTAAAATTGACAATTGTGACATGTCATTTATTAATTCTGCCTGAAGTAAATTGACATTTCAAATCCCATTTCAGTCCTTCTGCAATTATTTTGAATCTTAAGTGATTTATTTGTAAACTGCAGGTTGAGGGAATTTACATTTCTTTTTAATGGCTATCATCTCAGGCTTAAGTTTAATAAATATTTTAGTGTGGATTTTCACACCTCATAAAATTTAGACAGCACAATCTGCTTAAGTTTATGTTAGACATGAGGTTAGTTTTAAGTCCAAATCAGGTCTACACTATAGTCACTGTTAAACTGTGATTTGACATGTTCCATTGTGTCACTTTTAATTTGACACATGTAAATCAGCTTGTAAAATTTTGCATAAATACTGTAAAACCTGTTATGAGAGACTGCCCCTTCTGCCAACAAAAAACATTCTTTCAAGATAGGTGGACTCAGTTCAGGTTTGTACAAAAAGACCAATTTCCAATGGTCCGGTTTCAGACAAATTTAAGGAAAAATAACTACAATCACGGTACATATATTATGTTCTTTATTAATAGTTCTTGCTTTCATCAAAAAACTAATTTATATAGCAATATATATATACTTCTATCACTATACATTTAATCACATTTGTATTTGACGATCATATATTTTAGGATATTAAATCATTTCTGATGAACTTGCTTTCCTTAATAACATTAAAAATTTGTTTTACCAACATTGTTTTACCAACATTTCCTACCTGATGGACTGCTCTTTTTTCACTTGTTTCAGTTTCAATGATTATTTTCTCTAGTCTTAAAATTTGTCTCTATTTAGTTGGAGGTTTGTTCATTTTTATTAAGGATTATTATTAAGGTGTTAACATTATTATTGCTCTGTACATGTATATTGCATCTCTAACAATGAAATAAAAGAAACAATTATCTTAACCAGTAACAGAATCATTTACTCAGAGACAAAAGTCAATTGCTTCATTCAAAGAAGACATACTGGAATTAACACTATAAAAATGTGCAGGGGTCACGCTACCAGGCAAAGTGGGCAAAAAACAATTGCCAGATGATATATTTTGTTGCCAATAAGGGAATAAAATTGCAATTAGCAACATTGGCAAAACCCAGGACGATCTCTGTAAAGGACTGTTAAACATGCATCATGTCTTATTAACTGTAATCTTATCTTTATTACAGGATCCAGAAGATTTGCCTTTTAAAAAAGGGGAGATCTTAGAAGTGGTAATAAAAGATGAAGAAAAATGGTGGACATGTAGAAATAAAGCAGGACGTGAGGGGCAAGTTCCTGTACCCTATGTTCAAAAGGTAAATAATACTATTTTTTATGAATTACTGGTGGTAATTCATCCTTGATTTGTGTAAAACACCATATTAAAAGATTACTGTTTTGTAGATGCTAGTAATTTACAGGGTCCTTCTTCCTATATGATTTTAACCAGTGTTTCATGGAATTATGATTTTTGTGACCATAAAAGGAAATTACTCTCAAATTTATATTAACCCTTTATACCCCAGGTATGCTATTCTATGCCTTTACCTTTGCCCTCCCCCACGCATAATTACGCTTTTACCTTTGCCACCATCTACATGTTTCTGTGTATAACACAGTACCTACAATGAATATGTTACATCTTCCAGTTAAATGTTGATTCACCAGGAGGTAATCAAACACTGGTCAGAAATAATAAATCATCTTTACTAACATTCACTTTAATGACTTATTTCCTAACATTAGAAGATATAAATCTAAATTTAACCAACCAATTATACGTAAGGTGGGGGGGTCCACAGCTGGATCCAAAATTACTTCCTTAGCCAATTGTATACCTCAGTTTGATGTAATAATTATGGTCTTTTCAACATATGTCAGTTACTTATAATTGTAATTTTCCCAAATATGATGCTGATTATGGCAATTCTCCTGCCATACATTGTAATGTAGCTTTAATGTGCTTAAAGCACGAAATTTGCCATGATTGGAGGGCAGACTAAAATTAAAAAACTAAAATAATCTTGGTGTTGTTAATTTCTTCTATTCGTTTCAATATGCAAAGTTTCAATCAAATTATATAACAGATGATACTGGAAGTGACATCTTGTATTTACGAAGGGAATTCCCTGATCTTGTCATGGCAGAATCGTCCTCATATGTTGATTAGAGTGATTTGTCTGGAAGTGAAAAAAAAATTTCTGGATTCAGTCCGACGAAATACCAGATTTTATAAATAACGATGCCTTTAATGACATAAGATCTGAAATTCTGTCGTTAGATATCAGCATTAAAATGTCATCAGACTTGAGTGATAATGATGATGATTAGCCAAATTAGTTTGCAGACATGCAAGATATTGGCAGAAGTCCATTTACTCTACAGCCAGGACCATCAAAAAATTTGCAGGAGAGAACACCAGAACTTAACTATTTCCAATTATATTTTCCAATTGGACTTTTTGAAAACATTAAGTGTAAGAAATATATTTGAAGCTAAACATGTTGATCTTGAAATCCGTGATGCAAACTGTACAGAAACCAGTGTGCCTGAGATGCCTGCCTTTAATGGCACGTTGATCTTCATGGGGATGATCAAAGTTCCAGTCTATAGATTGTATTAGTCAAATGACAGGTTTATTTCCAATGAAGGAATCAAAAAGGTAATGCCATGAAAAATATTTGAAAAATTCCTCCAGTACCTAAATGATGACAACACAAATCTTCCTACTGATCACCCTAACCATGACAAACTTCACAAAATACAAATACTGGATGAAGTTCTGGCCAACATTGAGAAGAGATACAATCCTCATGAACATCAAACCATTGATGAAGGTTTTTATACATGTTCTACATCCATTACAAATAAATAACATCTTTCTTTCCAACAATAAATTGCACAGCAGACACACTCTCACATATATAGAGATCATAAAAATACTCACACATAAATGCATGCATGTTTTATTTTATTTCATCTTTACATTAATGTAATAATTTTAAAAATATAAATTTTAAAAAAAACTATAATATATGATTGATTTAAATTGCATGTCCAATATGAACAATCATGTATGCATACATACATTAGATATTCATTACCACACAGCTCCAATCTATCACATCTACATAAATAAAACATTAGACTCATGAATATCTGAAATTTATTGCATACCTTTTCATAATGATGAAAGTAAAAAAATTTACTCTAAACAGCTCATTGGAAGTTTTAAATGCAGGAAGGTTGCCATGCATCCAAAATCTGTAGCCCCAGAGACAAAGATTAATATTAAGACACACAGACTGCAGACAATAGAAAGGAAAGAACTCACTGCAGATACTGTACAAGCATGGAGAAAAGAGACGTAAAGAAACCATATTTGGCTGTGTCATTTGCAGCGTCTATGCTGCATAGAATGTTGCAGCCTGTTTCATCAAAGCATGTTCATTGTAGAGGAGTAGCTGTCACATGTAGATAATTTTTTTTACTGTCATGTTTGTCTGGGGGGGGGTCCTGAACATGAAAGTCTGAGTACAGGTGATTTGCTAAGTAATTGATATTTATATTTGAGATCAGTTCTTTAATGAAAAAAACCATCATTAGGTAAGATACGTTTATTTTTCTCTTACATACACATATATAGGTCTACTAGATAGATTTACATATCCTTAAGCACATCACCAATGACAAATAACAAGATCTCACTATGAAATATTTTTAATAACCTTTAATAATCCCATGTATGGAAAGCAAGCCAAAAAATTGAATATTTTGTCACATACCCTAATGAAGGTCCTGTTGAGGTCAGGATGATAGGTCAATATTTTAAGTTTGCCCCCACTCTTTCTATTTTTATTTAGGCCAAAAAACATGTATATTTCTTATTGCACTGGTTTTAAAATTAGGGTTGGTAGGTAGGCTTTTTGAGGTGGAGTCAGAGCTAACATTATATATATATATATAGATGCAATAAACTGATGACGAACAGTACGAAACTAGTAACTAACTAGCCTAAGCGCTTTCGACTCTTAATGAGTCTTTTTCAAAGGCAAATACAAAACATATATACGATAAACAAATAAACACAAAAACATTGTGTTTGTAAACCTCTACATGGCTGTCTTCACATGTGCTAAAACTATAAATACAACCAACTTGTATAGACTAGATGCGGAAACTGAAAACGTTGTATAATTCCCTAAAAGTCTACAAGCCAAAGCGACATCTATTTTTACTTTTTGTACATATGTAACGCAGATTATATCCCGGATATTTGATTCTATACCGGTTATTCTTATAGTAAATATTGAAGGATAATAAGATTTAGAAAATGTTAAATTTTACTAGTGCATAGTTTTCATTTTCTAGTCTTCTTGGTTTAGACCGCTTGGTTTCAATGTTCTAAGGCAGTATGATTCTTTTTCCTTCCTGGTTTCGGAACTCCAGCTGTGGTTGTTATCAATAGCGATAAGTATCATATCACTGAAAGTGTGGCCAGGGGAGGAGAAGTGTTCTGCGACCGGGCTTCTGTACAGCTTTTTTGTCATCCAATCAGATCTATGAAGGTTTATTCTTTTGTGTAGCTTTTCAGTTTCTCCGACGTACTGAAGGCCACAGATCTTACATGTGATGAGATAAATCACATTCTCTGTTTTGCATGTTTTGTTTGGACCATGTATGTTTAGTTTTTCTTTAGTCACTGTGCTAGTGAATGTCTTGGTCTCTATCATATGTTGACAGGTTTTGCATCTTTTATTGACACAGGGTCCAGATTGACTAGGTTGGTTTTGACTAGCGATTGGCGTTAGCTTTGCCCTGACTAGGATGTCCTTTAGGTTTTTTGGTCTCCGGTAAGCTACTACAGGTTTGTTCGGAAGTATTAGGTTTAGTATGTCTGACGATTGCACGGTTGGCCAGTGGTTTGCAATGATTTTACCTACTTTGGGATTGTCTGGGTGATAGGTCAGAATAAATGGTATCCTATCAACCTTTTCTTTCTGTCCATATCTGAGTAGGTCATCACGGTTTGTTTGTTTGGCCCTTTGGATTGCCTCCGCAATCAGGTCATTGTCATAGCCTCGGTAAATTAAATGTTTAGCCAGCTCTTCAGACCTTTCTAGGAATCTTTCATTGTCGGAGCAAATTCTGCGAATCCTCAGTGCCTGGCTATATGGAATGTTCTTAATGCATTGTTTTGGATGACGGCTGGTTGGGAGGAGATACTGGTGTTTGTCGGTTGGTTTGAGTAGATGTCTGTGTGCAATTTGTTTTCCACCAGTCTGGTTGTTGTGTCCAGGAAAACATGGTTTGAGTTGGAAATTTCTGCCATGAATTTTATTGAAGGATGGAAGTTGTTTGCCTTTGATATGAAATCATCCAAACTTTCTCTTCCATACTGCCACTTCATTTCTATATCATCGATAAGGCGTACCCACTGGTATGGTGTACGCTCAACCGATGCTAAGAGCTGACCCTCAAGTTTTCCCATGAAAATGTTAGCATACGAAGGGGCCATTTTAGTACCCATTGCAGTTCCATTGATTTGTAGGTAGTTTTCTTCATTAAATTCAAAGTTGTTGAGTTTTAGGACAAGCTCCAGGAGTTGGACTAAGAAGTGTGTGGGTGGATTGTTTACAGTTCTTGTTTCCCATGCTTCGCTACATGCCTGTAACCCTTCGTTGTGCGGTATGTTGGTGTACAAAGATGTGACGTCTAAGGAAGCAAGTAATGTATCTGGCAGTAATGATTCACTAGCTTTGCTTTTTATGAGATAATCTGTCGTGTCTTGAAGATATGATGGTAATTTGTGGACATGTGGTCTCATAAAATGATCTAAATATTCTGATATCCTTTCTGTGGGGTGCCCGTTACCTGAGATTATAGGTCTGCCAGGGTTTCCTTGTTTGTGGATTTGGGGTAGAAGATAAAATCTACCTGCTCTTGGGTTTTCTGGGCTTAAGTAGTTTTTCGTTTGCTGGTCTATGTGTCCGCTTTTGTATGCCTCGTCAATAACATTAGTGATGATTTTTGCATATTCCAGTGTTGGATCATGGTCCAGTTTTTGGTAGAACCTAGCATCACTTAGTGTCTACTTGCTTCACTAATGTAGTCTTCCCTATTCATAACGACAACAGCGGAACCCTTATCTGCAGGCTTAATTATAATGTCTGTTCTGCTTTTCAGTGAGTGCAGGGCATCTGTTTCTTCTTTTGTCAAATTAGAATATTTGTTAGTATGGTTAATATGTCTGGAAGTATCGTTTTCAACCGAGTTGATAAAGGCTTCCAGATTCAGAATTGAACTTTTTGGTGGGGTCCAGTTACTTTTCTTTCTAAATGTGGGTTGGTCGCAGCTTATATTTTCCTTTGATTTGTTTGTTGGTTGCAAGGCAAAATGGGCTTTGAGTCTTAGTCGGCGGATGAACTCTTCGGTGTCATTCTTAAGCTTCCCTCTGTCGTATGAAGAAAAATCACCGCAAAAGGAAGAATCGCAAGCTCTCTGTAACAAACACTAATGCAACTGTTACTAACACAGTAGTCAACATCTCCAATTTAGAACTTACTGATGCAGAAATAAAACTTTTATCGAAAGGTTTGAGTTTCTGTCCCCGTCCAAAAACATACGACAGAGGGAAGCTTAAGAATGACACCGAAGAGTTCATCCACCGACTAAGACTCAAAGCCCATTTTGCCATTTAATTTGTTTTTCCCCACAGTAAACTTAAACTATTCCTTATGTACACTAGACTAGTTGCATTTAGTAAATGCTGTAGTAAGCTTATCATTAATCAAGGGCACACAAGGTTAAAGCAATGCTTGACACACCTGCAATTAGGGCTGACCATAGGTTAATCCAAAGTCTATGCACCCAAAAAATAGCCTGCTTTTAAGACAATGCTTGTTGATATTTAATTTAAGAACAATTATGTTTATCTGCTTCATATTTTATTGTAATTGGTCTTATTTGTTTGTATAAATGATCTATGCATAGTGGGGTTTTTTTGTAAATCTAAAATCCCAAGACGTTTTTAACTAGGCATATGGCCTTACTGTTGATGCTTTGCTGATGGAGACTGACAAAACAGTATTCTAGAAGTCAAATTCACTCCAGTGATTTTCTGAGGAGAAAATCATTACAAATTCTTACTTGGCTATGATCGTCATTTGCCCTTACTGATGTGTTAACATGTTACAAAACTGTGGTAATAGTGCTAATATTATGGAATGAAAGGAAATTACACATCAAAGTACTAGTATAGTTGCTGGTCAAAATTCCCTCTTAACACAAGCAAGTTTAAGGGTTTTAATGATTAGCTGGACTGTTTTGCTGTCAGAAAACAAAAGACAAATCCACCATCAACAAATGAAATGCCACAATATCAAGCTTTGAATTGTGTGGAAAGTTGTGATGTTGTTCAGCCAGAACACAACACTAACATAGATTGATGATGATCTTAGTTGATCTGTAATGAGAAATTTAGCCTTTACTATAACCCTTCTTTGTGAACTTGTCAGTTATGCTGGTTATGTGTCTTAAACATGCGAAATATTACTTCAGTTTGTAGGGTCGCTTATATCATTGAAAATGAGTAACTCATGAGCACATGATTCAGTGTAAATGGAACACCTATAAGAGACTAGCTAAACTGTTATGTAGAAGAATGCAGTTTGGTTGAAACAATGAATAAAGCAAAATCTGCATCTAATATATTTGGAGCAAATAATGATTTAAGTGACGCTATGCACCCTTTACACTGTTTAAGTTTAACAACTCCTGTGTTTGGCCTTCAACTCCCAGATTCCATAAATAAGGTGATCAATTAACAGCTCATTGTATACACATACCAGCTATTATTGAACAATTAATCTACCATACATCACTGCACCAGTTGTTGTACTGGTGAAACATTTCTGATTCCCAGTAGCTGGTTCTAGTTGATTTCTATAAGGTGTTAAAAGAACATGTAAAATACCATGTTTGGGTTTTTAATTTTTTTTAAGCTTGTTATTTTTGAAAGCCATAGATTTTATGTATAAAGTGGTATGTGCAGTAGATGACCTTTACAGGGGTATTTTTGGTCTTTCAGTAGAATCACATGTTTGATCTTTGGATACATTTCATAAAACAAAATCTTTTTTTTTACAAGATTCTCTCTCTGACCTTTATTTCACACTTCACACACTTTGGTAAATTTCTGTTTGGGTTGCCAAATAGCTCCAGCTCATGGATTGAAGTTGTCTGGCTTTCATCTGCTTGGCATCAATTAATGCCATGGTTATGGTTTGTATTTAGGTAATTGTTTTTTTTGTTGTTGTTGTTGTTGTTGTTTGAGTCACATAAGTTGGTATTTAAATGGGTTGTATCAACTATTGCACCTTTAGGTAAATCTGACCTACTTTTCATGGTCTGCAGATTTGATTTACTTTTGGGTTATCACATTTCCCAGGTACTATTCTTATATGAAGTAACTTGATATATAATTCTCTTATAAGTTCACACCCATCATACTAAGTCAATGGTTTGTGCTTACTTTTTGTTGCGTTTCTCATAGTTAGAGTTTATATTTAATTCATCTTCGCAAACACTGTTGCACTAATCAACATTGTATGTAGGCACTATTACGTGGTTCTGAGGTTCAATCTCATGGTAATTTGTATGTAAAACAGAAGCTTTTACTTTTGTAATAAATTGCAAATGTAGTAACCAATCTTCATTAAGCTTGCTGCTTTAGAAGTTGAAACATAAAAGAACAGTTTACTTTATAAATGAATAAATCTTTTTCTACCCAGTATCTTCGGTCTTCATTTGTAAATGTTCATAGAATTTCACAGCAGGATTACTCAGAAGAATTTTATCATTAGGTCAAATGTTCTTTTAGTCTGCATTTATGTTTTGCTTTATAATTTATATTTGGCTGTAGGAGATATGTGAAAGCCTCATGGACATGATTACTGTAATTGGTGATCATATTTCTGATTTCAGTATGACGAGCCCAAAGAACCTAAGCCAACAACTGTAAGTACAGCATTTTTTCACTATAAAGCACTTCGTCTTGCAAGTCATTTATAGTTATCAAGTCTGTTGGATCATGTAGTAATAAAATTATATGTATAATGTACACACTTTAAGGCAGTATGCTCTGTGGCTTCCATGCACAGCTTTACGACACATGAATTCTATATAATTAGCCATATCCTTTCTGACTTGTCTTTTGTATGGCAAAACACAGGCATCACTGTTGCACTGGCAAAGTCAAAGTTTTATGTTGCTGTTTCTGAAAGTCATACATTTTTATCAGTTGTATTCATCCAAAATTTTTGGAATTTTTTTTATGTATGAACTTTTATCCTTATGTGCTAGAAGTTACTCAGTCACAAAGTGCCTTAAAACCCTGTGTCATTTTTTTGTTTTTGTTGTAAGCCATTTTCTGCTTGTTGTAAGGTTAGTTCTAACAAATTGTCTTTAATTGGACAATTTTATGAATTATGGACCACATTTTCCATTCAGTATAAAACTATTTTAGAGAAAATTGATTATAAGAATAATACTGTACTACTAAAATCAGTCTTAGAGCCATGGTGGTTCAGCAGTAGTTAGCATGCCGGACATGCAACCAAAAGGGTGCCAGTTCCACTTCTAGCATCCAATCAGTATAGGTGGGCTGCCATGTGTTGAGTTGCAAAGCACTTTACTCCTGTTATCTCAGTTATGTTGATGTGCAATAAGACATGTCATCATTAGCAATATTATCAATAACATTGTTATTTTTCTCATTCTGACCTCACCTTTCTTTAAATTTGCATACCTTTATATGTTGCTTATAATTATGTTTTAGATTCCTTTTCAACTCGCCACTCCACCATTGCAGACTGTTCAACTACCAGCACCAGCAGTAGTGACCCAGGAAAGGATAGGTACTCCATATGACAAGAGAATGTTAACCTTAAAGGTTTGTGATAGGATTTCAGTATATCTGTTCTTAGACACTAGTACACTAGTTGTATGTATCACATGTTGAGGGGTATCAGAATGGAAAAGTTCAATTTTAACTTGTCCCATATTTTAACATAATTTCCTTAGTAACCATTTGATTTCCATTGCAGCTCTGGAAAATACATTTTTGACATCAGAGAAAAAAGTAAATGTATTTCACTAATACTGATCAACGAAAATGTCAAATTAGTTTTAACTAACTGACCATAATTTCAGGTAAGTTTCTTGTTTCATCCTTGATATTACTGTGCATTACCTGGATAAATATTGTGAAAATAGAGAAACATTAAAATAGCTATGATCATAGTATATGCAATCATTGGTGGAAATTTGTAATGAAAGCATCCAACTGTTCCAGATTTCTTGGCCAGCTGCTCATGTATTTGACATGGGCAGATGTTAGGTTAGTTATCTCTGGCCTGTTTGAGTCTTGTTGTACCAACATTGTTTTTTTAGGCTTCACAGCCTATATGGTATGTCATATAAATATTTTATGTAGCTGTTAGAAGCCTTTCTTGCAGTGTGAAATATTAATAGAAACCAAATGAAAAGTGCCTTTCAATCTAGATTACTGGAGTAGTGGATGTTTTATTTGACTTTTGTACTGGTACGAGCTTGGTTGAAGTCAGACTTGAATTAATGGAATGATATAAAACTTGTTATGTATTATGGTCAAGAAAGTGCACCTGTTGACTAATTTATATATTTTTATTTAGTAATTACTCATGGGGAAAAAAAACCCACATTACATCTTTATGCAGTATATGGCAAAATCTTGTGACTGTAAGAAATTGTTCGTTAATGAAATTCTTTTTCATTTTAGAGTTATCATGTGGTGTTGCACATTCAGTCCAATAACTATGCTATTATCCACTTCAACTTGTGACTGGATGTGATACATGACACATTCCTGTTCTGCAACTCTTCTTGCAAACAATTGCAATGATACTTGGAAATGTGTGGCTATCTTATGAAGTTACTTCACATTCATTAATCAGCAAATTTGATACACCCATATGTTGTATGTTTTCACATTTTTCTGTACAGTAACTGAAGATATCTGCTGTCTTTGTGGATGGTGTGCATGTAGGATTAGGAAGAACCCTTTTGAATTTTGGAGTCAAAAGATCAAAGGTCAAGCTCACTGAAAAGATGAAAAATGGTTTTCAAACAATATTATTTCTACATCATGACCTCGGACCAAACAATTAGATAGCTTGCCTTTGGAGTAAGGAAAAATTCTATTGATTTTTAGGTGTAAAGTTTAAAGGTCATTTTCACAAAATGAAAGAAGAAAAATGGTGACTATAATAGTGATTAATTGTCAAGGTTACTCTGATCTAATTACAGTTAAATCTGATTTGAAAGACCGTTTTGGAAAACCATGTCAGAAAATATGTTTAATGTATAAATCAATATTATTATATAATGCACAGAGTTCTAATGTGACCCCCACCTGTCTAGAGACCCCATTTTTAGTTGTCATGGGGTTGATCTTAACATAGGTTTAATTAGTAGTAGTAGTATAAAGTGAATGAACCAGTTTAAATAATAGAACTCTTTCTGTTATCTCATTGCAGGTGGGAACAATTATTACAGTGACAAAAATGAATGTTAATGGACAGTGGGAAGGTGAAATAAATGGAATGTCTGGAATGTTTCCATTCACACATGTCCGATTTTTAACAACAGAAGAATGTGAAAAACTTAAGCAGAATGCCAGCTGAAATGTAATCATTGCAAAGTTGCCACGATGATGTGTTGTGATGTTCATCATCTTGACAGATTCCATACTGATTCAGTAATTGCTAGAGAAGCCAATTTAAATCAGAAGAAGATTAGTATGGATCATTCGTGCCACCATTTGGAACATTCTCATCTCTTTCCACTCATACTTGTATATACTTTTATAAAGGTACAGTGTGGTAGTCATGGGGTGGAAATACATATAGCAAATCATATGAATTTGGTGGGAAGCCATACAACATAATATGCAGATGAAATACAAAATGAATGATAGTTATTGAAATTGAAAATTTACATGGTTTCACATTTTACTGCATCACTCACAAATTAAATTATTCTTCCTATGTCCACAGCTTTTGACAGAAAATCTGAAGAAATTGTTCACTTTTAATAGGCTTTCTTATTGCAGATATTGCTGTTTGATGATAAGATATCAAATTCCTGTTGCGTTAAAATGTTATCATGAGTTAACAGTTCCTAATGGCCACTATTTTCATCCAAGGCCACTTTCTAGTTTAAGGATGTTGTGATTTTTTGCCACCAGTCAGTATGATGCATCAAACAAGATGAAAAGTATATGTAAAGGACAGTCACTCACTTTCTATATCATGGATACAGTTAGCTTCAGAATTATCGAGATGATTCATAGACAGTCTACAAAATCAATATAGGCATTCAGAATCTTCACAATTTTTAGTGTGTGGGATTTCCATGACCTATCAGGCATTAAATGAAACAAATTTTGGTAACCTTGTATCAGTGTATCAAATTCATCATTCAGATAGCATGGAAACTTCTTGTTAAAGATTGTTTGGGGAGAGAGAATGTTGATTTGACAAGTTTTGTGTGTTAAACTGTTTTATTGGTAGTTTGCCAGTTGTGAGGTGTATATATAGATATATGGTAATCTTTAAAAGGAACTAATTATTTAACATGTACATTGGTGCATGTATGCTTGCTTTGCTCTTTTAAGGTGCTTATCATTTTTAGAGAAAGCATTTAGTTTATCAAGATGGAACGGTTTTAAACTTTAGTTCAAAATAATTTTCAAGCTCATTTCAGAACACTGGCACTTGTAATTATGAAATTTTAATTGGAATGAATGTAAGGGTTTTTTTTCCTCTGTAAATTTTTTTCTAGAAAATGTTTGTAAACAGAACCTTCAGACACACTGATAGAATTATTTGACAGCATTTATTTGTTTTTACAACATAGAAATAATTTCATTCTTCCAGTTATTTCTACCTATTTGGTCATTTAGAATCCATAAGGATTTTCTATGGACATGTAAGATGCAATGGTCCAAAATAGTTGTCATGTTACATAGGTGGTAGTGAGTTTCTTCAAGTATTATGCATTGATTAGTGTTAGTACACGCAAATTGCATTCTGAGATGACATGGGGCCTTAGGCTGTTGAGGAGTCTAAGGCCCCTAAAGCCTATACAGATCACACACATCTCACCTCAGTCTACATGTGTTTGACTAAAGTGAGAATGCTTGCCAGTAACTTTGTAAATAAGTGGTTCTTTCCTCAAGCAAATCTACTTGCAGCCATGTGCTAAAACTTAGCATTAAACCGCAAAAGTCCCAAAAAGAAGATGAGAGATATGTCACAATGTTGTTTTTAACATCATGTAATGAAGCAGCTGTTTTCTCTTATAATATTAAAACTGTATTCCCTGTACATGTTTTACTTTCATATTGTTAAATAAAGTTCATGTCATTTATCATAAAAGTATTGTTTTGGTGTTAACTTACCTCAAAATGGCATCAGCGATATATCTTCTTGACATATTCAGCCAGTTGTATTGATATGCAATTTACATATCCTACAATCACATCTGAGATGGATTTCAACCACTGCAGAAAATTTTGAAGTGGTTTGAATGCCAGTTTTGCACAATTCTGTAATTCATGCTAATGAAATATGTATGTGATTAATGATTATAAGTTACCTAAATCAAACATTTAAATGGATTCATTCTTATCTTAACACCAGATGTATGCATGTTTTTCATGTTATTGAACATAGAAAAGGATAAATTTAATTGATGCATTATATGTATTTCATAATGCATAATACAAGAAGAATGTTTTGTTCATTCAGGATTTCTCTCACATTCATATTTTGAAAAAGTTCTGTTAACTTAGAATTTTATGCCATTATCATTGGATGGATTAAATTAAAATCAGCACTATATTTAAATATGCACTGTTATTCACTTTCTTGATTGCAAAGTATTGGAGAAATAAAATAATTTCTTCTCTGGCAATAACAGCTTAATCATCAAATGCGTGATGGAACTAAAGCCATTTGGGTCATATACAAGGGAGATTTATCATAATTAATTGTTCCACCTTGCACAGGCATTGACCAGAAGAAAATTAGTTGATTGCAAGATAAAAAATATTAACATATTAGGAGATGAAAGTGTACACAAATAGCTAAAGACAAAAAAAAACTCCTTTATTAGCTTGAAAGTTTTTACTTGAAATTTACTTCAAATGGTAGACAAGATTTTATGACAAATTTGAGGATGAATACATGTATCCTTCATGTACAAGAAATGAACTGAACAAAATATTATATATTTTTAATAATGATTTTCTCATATACCAAGTCTTTTTTTTATTTGAGAATATTTGAGTAAATAATAAAATAAGACATATCTTCCTGCCTTTCAGAATGTTACTCAGAATAAAGAATTGTGTGGAAAATTAAAATTGAATACCTGTATGCATGCTGGATCTTTTATCCAACCCGATTTGAGAGTTAATCTTCATAGTATTAAAGACTTTTAGAGATTAATTTTCAACTCAAATGTTTCATAATTGAATGCACTGTTACATAGTACATATAAATGTGAGAGTAAACATTAACAAAGTTCTATAGAATAGAATAAACTGTTGATAATATATAAAGACTTAAAGTTTGATAATTCCAAACTAGTTGATTGATTTGAGCAGATTTTGAAGTTAACCTACTGTCCAGTCCACCAAGATAGAAACTTATAATTGGGTTTGCTTTGGCATGCATGCTTAACCGTATGTCAATGTCAAGTCATACCCTACATATCTGTCTATATGTCAATGTCTAGTCCTACCCTAGGTCACTTTGGCATACATGTCTGTCCATATGTCAATGTCAAGTCCTACCCTAGGTCACTTTGGCATGCATGTCTGTCCATTTGTCAGTATGTGAAGTAATATTATAGGTCACTGTGACATGCATGTTTGTTTATATGTAAATATGTCAAGTAATACCATAGGTTAGAGTGGTCCAACATCTACACCTTAGACCACATGGACCTATATATATATATATATATATATATATATATATATATATATATATATATATATATATATATATATATATAAAACTCCTTTTGTATAAGCAAGGTTTAGACCATTCTTAAAGTAGTTTGTGAGATTCAGCTTAATAGTGTGTTTACTTTCTAGCTAAATAAAATGCAGGTTTTACAAAATGTGAATATCTTGTCTTTAATAAAGGAAATAAATCTCTACAAACTGTTAAATGTGTCTGCAGCAAAGTTTTTTTCCTATGCAATGGAGTGTGTGTACATAGGAAAGGTAATAATTGTATATACTGGAGAAAGAATTCAGTTTATAGGTGAGACATTGCTCCAAAGAACTTGTGTTTAGTTCTAATTGCATATACTGAAATTAATCCTTCAGTTAATAGGAGAGATATTGCTCCAAAGAACTTGTGTTTAGTTCTCATGACATATATTGGAATTAACCATTCAGTTCAATGGTGAGGCATTGTTGCAAAGAACTCTTGTTTACTTCTAATTGCATATACTGGAATTTATCATTCAGTTCATAAGTGACACATTTTTGCAAAGAACACTTTCTTGGTTCTTTAGACAAATACTGGAATTAATAATTCAGTTCATAAGTGAGAAATTGTTCCAAAGAACCTTATTTTCTTCTAGTGGCATATGCTTGAATTAATAAAATAAATAATTTCATAGTTGAAACATTGTATCAGATGATACTTTCATATTTCATTCATTTCAACTTGTTGTTTATACTTAACAATCATACTTATTACAAAATATTTTTGAAGTTTCTATTTATGTTGATTGAAGAGGGATATAAATGTTTTTTTTTCTAAAATGACTACATACAGCAATTTTATCCTACATATAGCATGCTGTATTTCTGGAATGTTTTATATTTTCATTTATTCATTTAAGTGGACCTTTGTATTTCTCTAAAAAAATCCATGGATATATTGTATCTCAAGTTGAGACCAGCATATTATGACCTGATAGCTGTTGTATTTTTGTATTCTGGTTGCATGCTTTAAATTAAACATGGAATGGAGTCACCAACCAACATCATTCAGGCCTTGATCAGTAAAATTACCTTAGCTTATAGTAATCACAGTTCCTCCATCAATCTGTCAGCAAGTTGGATTTTACAAGGTTACAGAGAACTGTTTCAATTTTTTAAAATTTAATATGTTTATGAGCTCTCAAAAGAATTTGATTTTCTTCCCTTCCATGAGGAGTTTATTTGTTACATTTTGTCATAAACCAGAAGAGCTTGTGGGATTGCCCAGTTTTCCTTCATCCATTCTCAGTCCATCTATCTGTTAGCATAAGTTTGTTGTCACTTTTCCTTTAAAACTACATTGAGGAGGATTGCCATGAAACTTTACAGACATTCATATTGTAGTATACTTGCTCCAGAATAAAAATGGTGCTGCTATGACATCCAATATGGCTACTAAAATTTCCATCTTGAAAATCTTGTTTTATGCCTTCTGAATGGATGGTGATGAATCAACAATGTGGGGATTCACTAAAAGACTTATTTTGATATCTAGTTTGGTTCTTAATGAAACTGGTTCTGATCTGCTGTCCAGTATGGCCTTTATGGCAGCCATCTTGAAAAAGTTAATGTTATTACCCAAGTAAAAGGTTGTATGGAGTTTTCACCAGAAGACTTTGTATGATTTTGGTCTTAAAGACTTTTAGTATCACTGTCACAGTGGCTATCTTCACACTATATTATTATTACTTCTCCTGAATGAAAAGACATTACTTCGCATGATGTTTTCAGTAAAGGATTTGTCATGATGTCTTACTTATTGTGGATGAAAATCATGCCAATCTGACGTCTGATATGGCCCCACATCAGCTATGTTTAATATCTTGTTGCTACTCCTCCAGAACAGACAGTCATATTGTCATTTTCACCACAAGACTTCATTCACATGATGTCTAGCTGGTAAATGCAAATATTGCTAATCTGACCTCCACTATGGTAACCACAGTAGCCATCTTTAAAATATTGTTATGACTACTCCTTCTAAATAGAATGTCATATTGACCTGAATGATCAAATGAAAATTGTGCAATCATTGTAACCACCATGGCACCCAAATTCAAAATTATTATCATCTTAACTATAAAGTCTTGATGACATGGAGGGGTTTCAGGTGGTCAGCTGATCTAATGCTCCATTAGCTTCCATGTTTTCGTGTTTCTTCCCAGATTCTTCTTCCATCATATGCACAAGCCACCATGCATAGCCTATCATGTACTGAAAAATGGAAATGAACACTATATAAACATTTGTCAACATTAAGTTTTTACCAGATGGTCCAACATGAAAATGAAGCTGATCTGACGTCTATTATGACCAGTATGGTGGCATCTTTAAAAATCTTTTAATCATTACGCCCCCTGAGTGGATGATCAGATTCATACGAGTTTTCACTGAAAAACTTGTACTGATATCTAGTTGGTCCTAAATGAAACTGGTTCTGATTTTACAGCCAATATAGCATACACTGTGGCCCATTTAGAAATCAAATTAGTGCTTATTGGTTTTGATGCTTTGAAGCTAGAAATGCAGACATCGGCTGCATATCACTATGATGTACATGGGCTTGATGATTTTGTATCGCAGTGGTAGACTGTGTACTCACAATATATTTGCAACAGAACCATTTAAGTCAAAGCAGTGGAATGATGTGTTGTCACATCCAGACTTACCACTCCCTGTTTGGACTATGCAATAGTATAAAGTCATAGTTATCAGCATACAGTATTACTTAAATAGAAAATACTTTCACTTTTTCTTTCATTTATCTGTCTAAAATTTTGTTGGTGATACATCTTTACCCATGAAATCAAATGGCCTAGGCTTAGGGTGAGGGTGAGGCAGGAAAGTAATTAAGTTACACTGTACCATTTGCTTAAGCCCCAAATCAGTATCTCACCTGTTGCAGAGTATAAGATAAAGTAAGTACCATGTATAAGTTTAGTGAAAATCCAAATATGAATATCTGACTCTCATTAAAAACTTCTGTCAATCTTAGGGTATTTTATAGTCTATCAAAAATTAGCTCTCACTATGTTAACCAATGTGAAATGGTACAAATTTCATTCTGTGAAAATGTTTTGTTTTCAGTCATTCTGAGACATAGAGCTTCAGCTAGTTTACCTTTTATTTATAGTCTTCCAAACTGTACATATATATTTGTCAGCATTGTCCAGGAAATTTCCTTTTAGAAAATGGTTTTTTATGATGAGACCAAGTTTTGTATGTTTTATTTTGAAAGGATTTATATATTTTCATATCATTTTATCGGGTGTGATTTCTAGATTAAATTGGATCTTTAAAGTTATGAGACCAGTTCTGTCAGATTTTCAAACTGAAAAAAGTTAAAGATACATCTCTTAATTGTATTATGGAAATTATTGCAGTCTTCATTGTTAATTTTGTCATTGTTTCAAAAATATTATTAAAATGTTCCTTGTATGTTTTAAACTTGGACATTTTCTGTTTTTCATTAATTATATAGTTTTCTAGTGTAAGATATATAAATCACTGTTATGCTTTATAAAGGTAAAGTAGGTGCTGACTTTGAAAACATACATTTTCAGTACAGCAGGTCTTGAAATCAGTTAATGATGCTGAATTTACATTTAGTATACAAGAAATGACAGAGGCATATTCTCATTTGTCCATTCCATTACGAAAAATATTATTCATTTTTATCTTAGATTTTCCATAATCTTTAGTGGTGGAATAATTAAAACAAGCTGATGGAATGGAAGTAATGATTAAAACAAGCTGATGGAATGGAAGTTATATATATATATATATATATATATATATATATATATATATATATATATATATATATATATATATATATTAACATTTTTTGTGGTTAACTTGCATGAAATCAATACCACCTGTAAATTTAGAAGGGAGAGAAGGGGGCAACTTGCAGTGTATTTCAAGTTTAATCTACCAGATGTATTTAACTTGCAACTAGAGATAAAAACCCTCACAAATTTTACATATATGCTTGTACTTTGACACATTTTCGTACATCCCAGTTGCTTTCACGCTCATGAAATTTTCAGTGTCATTTAATCCTCTATGTGAAATATACCAAATATAATTACCGATTCTTGTGGTTCTTTCCTAGCTTGGACCTAATCCTAGACTTTTGGGTAAACATGAAGAACATAAAATACTCTGGTTACTATAAACTTGTATGTAGGCTAATACATTTCCTCAGTTTTGTTTTGTTTTTTGTTATATAAAAAAAACAAAACTTTATTTCAATAATAAAGGCTTACATCCCATAGTACAAAAATTCTGCTTATTAGAATGACACATTTTAGTTAATATAGTGAGGTTGAAATTCTTGATATATTTATTTCCAAATGATAACATGTTCACATGATTATTCGAATGGAGATAAAAGAACCTCTCTCCTAGTAAATGATCTGTACAAGTAGTGTTATAAGTTTAACAATGTTACTACATCACTGCTAGACATAATTATAGAAAACAGTATCTCAGTTTTATTTAGTTAAGTGTGACAGGAATTCAAATGTGTAGTTCTTAGCTTTACTAGTTGTAGACCAGAAGAGTTTATAGGATGTCTGATGTCCATTATTCATTAATCTGTTCTCACATGTTTGTTATTGTTACTCCTAAACTGCTTTGAGGATTGCAGTGCTGCACTTGTTGTTAAATAAGGCTGTGATTTTTACTCCAGTTCCAAGCTTGATGCAAAATTTTCATATAATCAACTTTTAATGTACAGTATTATTGGCTATTGAATACCTAAATGGATGAATATAAAATTTGACAATACAAATTAGTTAAATGATTTGACAATGTAGATGAATTATGTTTGGTTAGATGGATATTTTTTTTTGAATTTAACTCTTATAATAATGGGCATTGAGTTTAATCTTAAGGAGGATATTACTATCATTTTATTCATTACCCTGACTTCTGTAGCTAAGTGTGTACAAAATAATTATATATCTTCTTGACAATCTAATGATATTGGCAAGGATTATAGATCCAAAGAAGAAATAATTAAAATTTGGGCCCATTTGTAAAATTTTAGGTCTGGGTTTAATTTTTTCACAATGTTATACTGAAAAAATATCTACTGCATACTGTGTGGCACCTGAAGTTGCCTTATAAGTCAAGTCAAACTGCAGACAACAGAGATCCTGATTGGCGTTTTGTGATGACAGATCTGGGTCTGTGTAATTTGGACTTACCAGTGGGTATATATAGTATATCAAGAGTATTAAAAGTTTTTCCCTCATAGAGTTAGTGCCAGAAGTCTAAGGGGTATGGGTCCAAATCTAACCGTAAAGGGTTTGAATTGTTCCCAGCACTGATTCTCCTGTTGCATCATATCATATCATAATATTGCACTTCAGATCTATATTTGTACATTTTAACATACTTGTATGATATAGCCTGAAAGCATGTCTTCCATAGAGATTGCCGTACTGGGTAATGCTCTGACACATAGTTTGTTATTTAATGCATAGAGAAATGTTTTATCTTCTAGTTTTATTGTCATTTCTAGAGAAAATTGTTGTACAATTTGTAATGCACTTGTAAGTTTTTATGTTGATGACTGCTTTAGTTCATCACATGCTTTATTGACTATATCGAATTATAGTTTTGTACAAATAATGTTAACTTTCCTGCATTAGGGAATTAAATCTTATTCACTTATTTTCTCCACACTGCATATTCAGATAAATATCTTCATGTGTGCATCTATCATAAATTTGATCTATTTTATATATGTATGTACATATTCAATGAAATTAACTTGAATCAGGCCCTGTGTAACCCTGCTCTCTCTGGTCACATATTTGGGTCCAAAGAAGGCAGTTCTAATACTTACCACCTGAATGAAACAGCCATAAGTTATGACCTCTATCAGTGTCTTGTTAAAGTTGTAATGAGCATGTGTGATGCAAAGCCAACATCAGCACAAAATTTATTTGTTTGAATTATCAGATGATGTTATTAAATAATCTCCTGTCCAAATTCCCATTCCGAGTTGATGTGGGTGGGGATCTATCCAAAAGTCTCTGAAAACAAGTGCAAAATTCTGATTTATAAAATTTTTTATTTATTAAGCGACTTGTACACACTTGTAGATCAGGATTGAATCGGGAGCTTTCTATTTTATGATAGAAAATTTAGCAAAGATAATAAACTATTTTGAAAACTAGTCATGGTCATCTTGTTTTGTTTCATCTCCTACTCCTAATCATGTTCTTGCATTACTTTCTTACCATCTTTCAGTATTATGTGTAGGAGTTCTAGATATTGTCATCAGATGGAGCATGAAATCTGTAGTCTTATCAAAGCTAACTTTGACCAAGTGCCACCATGGGTTTGATTCTATACAATAAAATGAAGTGTGTAACCACTGTTATCCACTGGCCATCAAAAACATTATATATATATAACTCAAATTTATTTAAGAAGATAAAATTTATTATTGATATTTTTTCATAAGTTATTTGCTCATTTTTATGCTCTTCTCTTGATGAATTTGTATAAAAAGTATAGTTATTGTTTCTTCAAGAAAACTTGATACATTTCTACTGAGCTCATGATGTGCCTAAATGAAAATAGTATGGTTGTCGATAATGCCATTTTGAAATCCTTATTATTACTATTTCTTCTACACTGCTTGAAACATGACATGCATGTTGGCCTTTTTCGTTTTTTTTTTAGTTCTACCACATACGTTTGATTACAAGTCCAACAGCAAGCAAAAAAGCAATCACATAATGTGCAGACAGATCAACTGATTACTCCTAACAAACTACAGTCATACATCTGCTGACATATTCTACTGCAGATCTCGGTCTCTGCAGTTTGCAGTTGGATTTACAAGTAGTTGTATACTGTAATTGTTCATAATGAAAAATGGTGCCCCTCTGACCTTCGTTTTAACAACCATGGCTGCAACCTTGCAAAATCTACTACAGCTACATTTTTGAAACTGCTAGGTCATGAAACTTGATAGGCACAGGTCACAAGATTTCATTTTATCTTGATGAAAATGATGCCCCTCCAGCATTTAATTTGGTTACCATGGAGGCCATCTTGAGAATCATTTTATTGCTGCTACTACTACTAACTGGTCAGGGATTATGGTCACAATACTAAAAAAGAGGACATTTTTAGCACACCACAACAGAGTAGAGGTAAGCTCTTTTACTACCTGAAGCATCCATGTCTACATTGACATCTGCATAGATTAAAGCATATACGTTATGTACATCCTAACTGAATGTCAACAATTTTTTCTTCCTAGGACCTAAGCAACAGCCTCACATCGCATTTCCCCCCAGGGAATGAGAGAAATCTGTACATCAGTAGTTAAGCAATCTTAGTGAAGTTTTTCAATTTAGCTTGGAATTTTTTCAAACTATACTTTTATATATGAAATCATAAAATATGATGGGATTCATCTTGTTCTAAATACATATGGGTCATATTTCACAGAGTTTGGTTACATTTTGTGGTTTCATTTTATTTCTCAAGGTCTGTTAATGATTAATCAACAGACTATATGATTGTATATATCACAGTACCACATTCTTCCCAGAAGGAAGGAAGGTCACAGTGACGAACACATTTTTACTAGCTCATGACCAAGTTGATTTATTGCACCATATATATATATATATATATATATATATATATATATATATATATATATATATATATATATATATATATATATATATATCACTTTTGGTCTGCCTCACACATCGTCAACATGACGTCCCGTTAGTCTCATCTTCCCGTTAATCGTTTCGTTCCAGTTTTTGAGAGCAACAAAGTAGCCTTGACACAACTGGCACATCCCGCATCGATACTCAAATGAAAAAGCAACACGTTTTGAATCCTGGATTCTCTAGAAATTGTCATCATCTTAAAATGGGATTCCAATGCCCACAAACGTCATCCCCAAGTCAAAAAAATCCACTCCCTGACCCAAACGAACCCAGAAGAAAAAAAAATCAGTGGACTCAGACCAAGCTACATCCTCAGAAAAAGAAAACACCAGAAAACAGCTTCTTCCTGCAAGAGAGGAACGACAGTCCGGGCACAACTTTACATTCTCATGTCACAATCTGCAGCGATGGTGATGCGTTTCCAGTTTCTTCCACTTCCCGTTGCTAGAGATGCCAGTGAAACCCAACCTGACACCCTTTCTTCCTTTTTTGATGAAAAAAATGGAAACCCGTGTCTCCAGGAACTTCTCCTCCAGGGGTGACACCCTCCTCTTCTTTATCTGTAGTGGCCGCTTTTAACGAAGTATCTTACCCAAATGCAAAGTCTAGGAGAGATCGGGAATGTTAGAGTTTACTGGATTTATCCAAGCAAGAACTGACCCGATTTAGTCCGTTGTGATACCTTTCATAAAGTTGATACAACGTAGAGACAATCAGTGGCAGCGCATTCCACTATTAAAAAAGAAAGAAACAAAAAAACCTCGGGTAAACGATAGGTATCAGTATTTTGTGCTCCGGAATAAAGATGTGACCTAAAAGAAATACACACCACTACCATCGTTGTTCTTCTGTCAAAAATAAAAAGAATACAGAAAAGGACAATCTCCTCGTCTGACACAACATCCGTGAAAACGCTTAGCCAAGGATCAACGTCTACCCCAGAAAATAAACCATCGTCCAAAGAAGAAAAAAAAAGAAACCAAAGGGGAGGATTTTTTGCCGCTGGAATGGTTGAACATATGCTCAAGAAGTATGTTCTATCAAACGTTATCTAAAAGTACATCCCAAAAATAAGATAAAAGGACGCATGTCAAGCCGTGGACTACGGTGTATTTTTATTTGCTCCAGAACCAAAAGGATGTCCCCTAAGAGAAGTCCACACCATGACCATCGTCGTTCTCCTGTCCAAAAGGAAAAGGAAAAAGAAAAGGACAGTCTCGTCGTTTGGCCTCGGATCCGAAAATAAAAATGCTTAGTCAAGCATCGGCGTCTACCCCAGAAAAGACCCCATCGTTCAAAGAAAACAAAGAGCAACGAAATGGGATGATTGGCGATATAGAAAAAAGTCGTCCCGTTTTTAAAGAATAGGTTCTCAAAGAGTTCGTCAAAGAGACAGATTACAAACCCTTCGACCTACTCCAAAAAATAAGATAAAATGGTGTGTGCCAAGTCATCGACGTCAGTATAATTTTTGTTTGTGCCCGGAACAAGCAAAGATGTCACACCCCAGAAAACGTCCCTGTTCTACCCCGAAGGAAAGGACTGCCTCTTCGTTTAGACAAATATTTTGACTGTTGTCCGTCCTGTTCATGCGAAAACAGATCATTCAAACAACCTACAAAGACACCATCGATTCCGTCTGCGAATGTTGTTTGAATATCTTGAAAGGAACGATACCTTTGTCTCAATATCAGAAAGAATGCTTATCCAAGCATAGACACGTTCTTCGCCAAAAGGTCCAAAAGAAAATACACATCCGTCAAAAGTCAAAAGAAAAAAATGGTACAACGCAGAGGATTTGTGCACCTGTTGTTAGCATCCATCCAAAAAGCCAAATGGGCACCACTGATTACAGGACTCGTGGAATATACTGCTTCACAAGGGGCTGAAAGATAAAAAGGATCAAGAAGATAAAAAGTGTCTCTAGTGTCAAGAGATCTCAAAGACCTTTGGAATTTGATGGAAAGACGAGATGTCCCAGTTACAACACGAATTGCAATAGTTGATGGTTCGCAGCAATTTGTCAGAAATGGAAAAGTTGCAATGGTACGGTCAAGTGTTACAGCAACTTCAACTCTTTCACCAGAAAGCTTTAGACGAAACAGCTTGACTGAAAGATTTTAAAACCCTAATGAAAAGTCCATCACCACCACACACACACCCACCCCACCACCCAGTAACTAAAACAGAAACAGGAAAAGAAGAGTTTCAAACTGCATCAGAAAAAAATACCAACATCCAGAATTCGTTGCATTAAAATATGATGGCAATCCTTTCTTCTTCAGAAGAGAAAAAGGAAGGTAAAGATAGGAGTTAAACAAGAACTGATTGTCCCAGTTCATTTACTACGATCCATCCCATCCGACGGGTTCCTGAGAAGTTCAAAAAATGTATCTTGCTGTCAAAACACGACTGAAAGTGTCCCTTTACGATGGTTACAAGAACAAGCCACGTACACCTTACACAAACCCATTCGACGACAATTTACTAGAAATCGCACCCAAGTGGAGGGCATCGATCATCAATGACAAGCCGATTTAGCCACCTACAATCGTGGCTACAAATATTTGTTTTGTGACATTGACGTTTTTTCCAAATTTACCTGGGTCGTACCATTGACTTCCAATCAAGCACTGAGTTAGTGCGAGCCTTAAAACTGTTGTTGAAACAAAGTGGCTATCACCCCTTTCGATGGCAAACCAACAAAGGCACCTGATTTATGAACCAAGCTTTCCAAAAAGAATTAAAGAAACAAAACATTCATTTTTACGCCACCGATAATTCCGAAACCACAGCCAGCATCGTGAAACGTTTTTCAGCGCACCTTAAACGAACGCGAAGAGGCGATTACTTGACAGATATTTTCAAGCAAAAAGTCCGATATGAATTTATGACTTATCATTACCCGTGAAACAAAAAAAAAATGGATACCTGAAAACTTTATTACCGTTTGAAAAATAGTTTGTACACCGATTCATGGAATCCTGTCGTAAAGATGAACTTCCTCGTCGCAAACCTAAAGACCATCAAGGTTATGTCATCAACACGGACGACAGCCATCTCCCATGAACCCACTGGGTAGCCGTCTACTTTCCCCACAATGACTGTGTGGAGTAATTTGATTTGTATGGATTACTGCCTTTGAAAGACAACATCATCGACTTTATGAGAACAAATGCCCAGACTAATGGCTTCAATAACGTGCAATTACAATGCACATATTCCATGGTGTGTGGACAATATTGTGTGTGTTTTCAATTCAGTTTCAGACACTTCTAGAACCGATGAAAAAGTAGATAGATGTTTTTGTGACCATTATGGATATGTATCGTCTTTAGCTAGGAAACGTATTGTACATCAATGGCCAAATGAACTCCATTAGTGGAAGATTAGCTTGACTTTACAACGTTGTTATCCTTGTCAAAAAGGTGTTATTCAGGAAAATGTGTTCATGTTATATTATGTATTGGTTCATGTTGGGTGAATAGACAATGATGCGACTTTGAAAATACGTAAAGCTGAATCAGAATTATTCTACAAACTATGATATAATCAGAAATGACAAGAGTGATTTTCTTGATAGATCACAGATACTCGAAAGCAAATGCTGCGTACTATGTTGATGATAAAGTAACATCAGAAATAACAGAAAATACGACAGGTTAAGGTCATTCATTGCCTTAATTGCTCACTTACAATACGAGAAAATCACGTAATATGTAACTAACACAGTTTCAAAGAGCAGGAGCATCCTCACAATTATTTGGGTGATGGGTGGGGGGGGCAGCATGTAGTGGTGAGCTACTAAATTTTATGGATGTTAGCCAAAGCATTTGTAGAGGTGAAATCCATGGATGGGGACTGCGAACGAATGTGCACCTCCTCCCCCATTATCCTTTTGTGATGGTACCCATGTTAAAGAGTCGTGTATTTCTATCAACAAGCATGGTGAATTTAATGACAAAAGTGGAAGATGTTACAAATTGGACTACAACAAACTAAATCACTGATGTAATGATACAATGAGTTTGTTAATGGCAAATAAATATTCATATGTATTCATGTCGGGTCTGATAACATCTCAAGAAAGATAATATACAGATGTTTATCAGATGAATACAAAAGTACCCGGTCTTTATAAAAGATGAACTTTAGGGATTGGGTGGTAGTGTCTGTATAAGAAGCAAGCTTTATTTTGTTAGGAATGACAGTGATAAAAATAAGTCTTGTAAATGGTTAAAAAAAACGTGTGATCAAAAAAGAATTTAAAATTTTAAATGTACAAGGAGTCCCTTTTCAAACCAACTGTAAATTACCAAGGGATCAAGATAAATAAGATCATGTTATGAAGACTGTACAAAAATAAATAATATATTTTTGCTTTTCCTACATGCAATGACTAGAGATATTTTGCGAATATAACAAACCCTCTCATAATGGGTTTTTAAAGCCTTGCAATAAAATTGGGATTACTAACTCGTTAAATGTGAATCTCTTTTATTTATTTAAATTTTTCAGTTATTTATTATTTTATAAAACCGGGCACACCATGATTTTCTTCAAACACGCTATTGTGAGCAAGGGTCCTATACTACTCACTCTTACTCATATCCTGACAACAGAAAATCTTGCCGTTCCGCACTATCACTCACATAAATACAGTAAAAACTGTCTTGAAAGACCACCCCATAAGCCTAACTAATGGTCTCTTATGACAGATCACAACACTGCAGAATCAATAAATCTGTATATGGAAATCTTAGTCTCTCAAACCAGGTGGCCCATCGTATCAGTGGTCTCTCAAGAGTGGTTTTACTGTATTCCATAATTCTACCCCTGGATGCAACCTTGGCTTGATTATATAAATATCCCATAATTTCTACCTTTGGTTAGATCAAATGCCTTTTTTAAATGCCATTTACGAAGTTTTCAGAACTGTCTGTTGGAAACATATTACTGGTACCCTAGTAAACATTAGTGAGTAACTCTTACCGTTTACCTAATTTATCACGAGCGTACATCACAATTAAATTGTTTAAAACCCATTTTCTCTCGTAAGTCTTGTATGTAAAGCCTGGAAAGACAATGACAGTTAAATCCATTACACTACAAGATATAATTCACTCGTCATTTGTAGTGATATATAATGTGCACTATACCATTCGTACAAGTCAGTTTCTTCTGACCCTTGCCACCCCACTTTTGATACTTAGTCATTTATGTTGGGGTGTCAATATCCAAATGTAGAGACTATAAAAAATGAGGTTACAAGGGTCAGAGGAAATTCGGACTACATCCACATGCTATCTGTTGTGATCAATACCCGACATGTCTTATCTTCCCAGGAAACTTTAGCTTTTAGATTCTTTGTGTCATGATATAACAAAAATAAATTATATATCTTAATATATTATAAATTATTGAATTGAATTACATTTACTCAAGTCGATGGGTGCCATCTACTCGCGGACATGGGTTCGAAACTCCGTAGAGTACGAATTAAAATTCTCTAACCTGTATGATAGTTTTATTGGTATTAAATTCTTCTTCTATAGAATCCAGTGATAGAACTTTCTGTTCTGCTTGGTGTGTATATATACTCTACTTTGTGGTGTGGATCACGTGGACACTCGCTATAGTTAACTGTAAGAAATTATGTAGATGAATAGCAAATAATGTTGTCTAAGTTGCCAGGAACCGCAAAACATTAAAAAGGAAAAAAATAAAATAAAAATTCCCAAGCGGGGAATCGAACCCCGGCCGCCGCGGTGAGAGCGCGGAATCCTAACCACTAGACCACTTGGGAAGTTGTCAGACCAAGTTTCAAGTAGATTTACTAGTGAGTAAACTGGCATAAGTTACACTATTCGTACATTCTTCGGCTTTTTTCGTGGTAAAAATTAACAATATGGCAGCTTCCAGTGCCCCAGTATTTCACCATGAGAAAGAACTGAGGGTTTTGGAACTTTATAGCGGCATAGGAGGAATGCACTTTGCCTTAGATAATACTTCTGTCTTGAAAGGTGTAGATATTTCTTAGCACTGCATAATTTCTAATCGATCATATGCAATATCTACAAGGTATTTCAAATAGACTACTGGTTAGAGACCAATTCTCGCCGTGTACCACTTGTCGCCATATTAATAATAACTCGGGATTGCACGCAAAGTTTTGATTCCTGTTTAAAAAATAAAAAGAGTGATTATAACTGACAAGCCCGATCGAAAATAAGCATCAGATTATTATTAATAGAGTTATTTTTATTATAGCGACAACTGGTATGCGGCGAGACTTGGTCTATAACCAGTATAGTCTGACTACATTCCCGTTTGTACCCCCTCAACCAATTTCAATAACGCAAATATTTAATGTGATAAAAAGTGCACAGAACTAAGTCAACCGAATCATTGATACATAATTTATAACCTGTCTGAGATCATAAAAGGCACTAATGATGATGATGAGAAACGAATAATTGTCCAAAGCTATTACATACTAAGGAAACGAGATTAGCCAAGTTTCTGTTTGATGAAAATTTATGCGAGTGGCATATCATTGATACAATATTCATACTGTACAAATATTTTATTTATACCACTTGCTAATATACATATTTGTCCTTTAAATGGAAAGCAGAAGTGATTGCAGTGAAATAGTTTTTCTCTTAAATTCATTTAGAAAACGGGGATAATTGATACTAATGATTTTATATAAATTAGTTAATGTAACGGAATATCAATATATATATTATGACTTAAAAGTATATACCCAACATCAAAACATTAGTACCAGGTATACAATTAGCACTGCCTATTCAATGGCCTAAGCTGATATATAAATTATCTTCCTTTGTTGTCATGATGGTAATGCCAACCAGAGCTCTGCCAACTCTTAGTTGTGATGTTATGACATCATACTGGGAATGTATGAAGTTCCCTATACGCTACATCCATGTTTGTACCCCCCTACCGATTAAAATAACTAAAATGTTTAATGTGATAAAAAGTGCACAGAATTAAGTCAATCGAATCATTGATTTATAATTTTTAACCTGACTTTGACCAGAATGGCACGAATACATTTATACAGTTAGTAATACAGTTTAATAAAAAACAACTTGTTTAAAAAAGTATTTTTGTAATTAAACTGAGTTGATTAAAAGTTGATTAGTGGAAAGTATAAGTTTCAAGGATATGATATGCATAAAGGATATTTTTATTTTATTTATTTAATTACTATTTAATATGTGATGGGAGTTCAATTTGATCATAAGAAGACATAGGATAATGCTGACATTTAAATATTTCTATCAATTATTGAAATCCAGTGGTGGGCTAATTCAGCTGTTTTTGTTAGGATTTGTTTGTTTCTTATAAGTCCTGTGAATCACATCATAAAATTGGGGTGTTTTATCCATGTCAAAACTGATTGCCATCTTTTCAGAATCTTGCTGTTAGTTTTAGTCTATCTTATGTTTGTAAATCTTTTTGTATACTTAGAACAGGGCTAAAATGTGAAAATACCCTAAATCTTATTTTCCTTTTTTATTTCATTGCAGACAAAAACATGAAGTATAAGGTTGTCTTGGCGATAGATATCAACAATGTTGCCAATAGAATTTATCAACATAATTTCCCTGTTACGAAAATGTCTTCATCCGGGATTGAGGTATCATAGTCACTGCTGTCTACAATTTAGAGTTAGTCATGAAGAAAAGATATACTAGTGTTTGTAGAGGTTTTATTGTCCAATCCATCTTAGATGCAAGTGAGACACAGCAGTCATTTTCCGCTGCTAGTGGTATCAACAGCTGATTAAAGATTTGCTTAGAGCTTTTCATTGCTTTTATTTCCTAAACCGCTGTAGATTCTCATCATACTTGACATGATTCAGCTAAGACAGTTAAGACTGTTACATATTTGTTTTCGGATCAAGGTCTTAGTCATGGACACATTGTCTTAAACTTTTGGTTAAAGTTTTTCATTTTATTTTTTAAACTTCTTGATAGATTTTCATGATGTCACCTGCTATAGCACACTGTTATAACACAAATTTGGATATAACACGGTCATGGTGTGGCTTCCTAAATTTCATATACATGTATTTTCCTTGTACATGAAAAAATTCTTTTTTAAAAGTTTGAAAAAACCCCCAAACAAAAGTTATAATTTTAGGGAAGAGATCATGTATGAATAATACAAGGCAATCATGGCATGGTTTCTAAATTGTATGTGTATTTTTCTTGTACACGAAAAAGTGTTCTCTTCTTAAAAGTTAAAAAAATAGCGTGTTCAATGTTTATTCAAGGATTGTGCATGGCTTTGCCAATGTTGCAATTTTTTTTGCCTTATTGGTGGCAAAATATACCATCTTATTGGTGGCAAAATATACCATCTTTTTTGTATTGGCAACATTGTTGGCTGATTAATCTTGTATATACAACCATTGGTTTGGAGTGGACAAATTTAGAGGCCCCATGAAAGGAAGCTGCAAAGTAGATATCAAATGCACTGAAATTTTTATCTATTGTTGCATAAACAAATTCTTTGTCCATATTGACAAACCATCTTAACAGCACATTGTTATATCATAATCTGCTTATGTTGATATCTAGCATGAGTACTGTATGTTTTGATATATTTGCTTTTTTTAAATTTACATTTCTGGTAGCAGAGATCAACTGGATGAGGCATTATTTCATTAGTAATTAATATATGTACATAGACTGACATGTATATGGGTGGTAAGTAAAATTCCTCTTCTTTTCACTCAGTATTAAATCCTTCAGAACATTCCCATTTTCTGTAGTAATCCCTGTCATCAGACCAGAACACCTGTCGATTGCCCCTTATTTTAAATTTCTGATGCATGCGTGGAAGACAGCATTACTCCACTACCACAAATGTAAAAAACATTAAAAAAAGCTAAAAAGATCAAGCTGTCACTTGTCTATTCAATAGGCATGGAGGAACAGTAACTACAATTGACCATACAGCAGCCAATTCTTTTTAAACAAAATGTACACAGATAAAATAGTTTAGAATTTCAAAGAAAACATTACCTTTGAAGCACCGATTGTTATGAAAACGTACTAAGCAGATTAGAAAAAAAAATCAATCTCAATAATGCAATACAATTTTTTGATGTTGCCATCACAATAAGAAATGGGCATTTGTTTGCTTCTCTAAAGTTGTCCTTTAGCAGTGACTTCAATAACTTATGCACCCTTCATCAAAGAAAGCTGACTACAATCTTTAATAAAACTGAAAAACCTTTCTTCAAAGGAAGTCAGTACTGAACTTGAATAAAAGTAAATGGAATCTGATTGATTGTTTCATTTTCCAATGCAACTGGAACACGTTTACTGTGCCCTGAAAGTTTCATTTTTACAGGAAACAAGTTTATGCTTTCGAACCTTGCCAATGATGGCTCAAAACACAAACTTTTACCAACTGGGGACATACTGAAAAGTAAATGTGCTTCATTATTTTTTTACATAATTGTGTTATTCTTTTGCACTGAATTCAGACCTATATGAACTGTGACAAAATTATTTAATCTTTTAAATGTGTGTGTGCATTTTATTGATGGACTTACTTGCATTGTGGATTCAATGTATGTGACACATGATCCACAGGTGAGTACAGTGTTGATTCTTTATTTATTGCTATATATTAGACATGTATATATAAACAGTATACACATATACATACCAATACATGAATAAATAAAGTAAAATATTATATATGCCTTCTTTGTTTTCACTAGTCTATTTCTCATTTAATATGCATTGATTTAAGATGATAAATGTGCCAATGAAGCATGTATTTTTGCACCTGCATTTATTACTTACTCCCATCACTGCAAATATTTCAAGGCACATGCATCATTTTCTTCAGCTAAATGATCTGGTTGCTTACATCATGGTTCGGTCTATAACACTGTTGGGTTCTATGGCTCCCAACTACCATGTTATGTCTGGGTTACACTGTACTTGGCATGAATTATTATGAAGCTTAAACAATGTATTCTACACATGGTTACTTGTCCCTATGCCCTTGCAGTCAAGGTCTTGGTCATAGAAAATGTCTACTATGGTTTTGTTAAAGTTTCTCTTTCTTTATATTTTCTAAACCCCTTGATTGATTTTCTTCATGCATGGGAGAATGTTATATTTTGAATAAATTACCAGTGACCATAATTTTGAAATAAAGCTAAATATTCACCATTTGACTTCAGGATATGCATAAGTTGCCACATTGAAGAAGTTATTGGACAATTACCTCTTATTTTTAACATTATGCTGATAAATGTGTTAAACCCATAAAACCAGACTAAACCGAACCTTAGCTCTGTACAAAACTTTTGTAAACTGCAGATACAAACTCTTCCTTACCTTTTGTGATCAACTTTCTATTATTCTTATTAAAAATATGCTGTACATACAGTATTAAGTAATGATTATGTGGTAATGTGCAGATTGTGAACCAAATTACTGTAGCAACTAGCACAGATTGTGAACCAAATTACTGCAGCAACTAGCACAGATTGTGAACCAAATTACTGCAGCAACTGGTGCAAGGAGAGTGCCACATTGCTGCACTAACTGGTGCAGTCTGTACCAAATTACTGCAGCAACTGGTGCAAGGAGACTGCCACATTGCTGCACTAACTGGTGCAGTCTGTACCAAATTAATGCAGCAACTAGTGCAGGTTAATGTGTTTATTGATGTAAGCAAAACCATAAGCAGCTTATGCCAAGATCTGCTGTTATATAATACATTGAGAGATTTAAAGTTAAAGCTTTATTTAAAGTAAAAGCTTAAGTTTAATTTCACACCAAGATCTGCTGTTACATAATGCATTGACAGATTTCAAGTTCAATCTTTTCATTTCACTTGTGATTTCATTTGAACAATTTAGACCATGATCTGTTGGTGCATTCTGTGATGTCAAGTCTGGGTCTACACTCTTCACTGTTTGATGTGTATTATAGACAGGTAAATATGGTAGTCAACCTTATTAATATTTTATAGGGACTCACAGTGAAAAAGCTTGACAAGTTAAAAATTGACATGATATTGATGAGTCCCCCTTGCCAGCCATTTACACGGGTTGGTAAGAAAATGGATCATGAGGATGCTAGAAGTAAATCTTTACTTCACCTTCTGGACTTGTTGCCCAGGTAACTCGTAGACACACTCTCATTAAAGTTTTTTCACTGAGGAATTGCAAAGGTTGTTAATGCTATAATACGATCTATTAAATAGCAGTATTAGAAATTTCTTGAAGCTATCACAGCTTTGGATATTTCCTGGCATGTTTTGCTTCTAATTCTCATTATTTAATTTGATTTTAATAGTTCTCATACCCTGTATCTCCCTTTCTACCTTTTAAAAAAACATTTTATAGTTCAAAACTCTGGGGTACTCACAAAGGATGGAAATTATTCAACTCTTACGAATTATGGAATGAAATGAGCTGACATTTGTAAGATTTTTTTAATTTAATGTACTATCTGCAATTAATTTTACCTACTAATTTATCATACAAAACAATTCATGAAAATAATAATTTATATGTAAGGATTCTTTTTAAATTATGGTAATTTAAGAAAATTATTTTTGTTAACCAATATTATGTATTTACATGAAAAATAATATAAAGCACATGAAATATTAAGTAGATTGATAACAAAATAACAAAAAAATCCTGAAAATTAAATTATGTTGATATATATACACGGTTTGCATTGTATGATTTCATGTATATTGGGTAAAGATGGCTGACTTGAAGAATATGTTTACTTTATATTTTTATAGTAGCATAGTGTTACCCATCCATAAAAAAAACATCGATAAGTCACACATTTGTTAGATTTTGTTTACATGTTAATATCATCAAGCACTGCTTTAGCAAGTTGAAAGGCTTGTTTAGAGAGCTCTATTGAAAATATGTACAATTAATTTAAATCAATACCCTAGAATTTTAGTACAGTGTCAGAAAGTTTATATCAGAACCACCATTATCTCCAAGTATTATATGGAATGGAAAAAATAACAAGTTAGGTTTCTTTAGGTACATGATAAATTAGCCAACCAAACAGTTTTTGATATTAAATGGAAACTTGTTTCAAAGAAACTTTTGATATTTTTCAAAAAGATTTTATGTACAAATTTGATAAATTTATGTTTAATTTTGGCACAGTAATGTATTGTTTAAACACAAATCTGAATATTTTTTCTCAAAGTATGAAAATCCATTATGGGATAGTGAAAAATAAAGACCCAGACTTTGATGAACTATAAAAAATATGTTGATGATTGCCAGTAATATTTTACCAATGGCTGATTTAGTTACTTGACAGATAATTGCTGTAAAGTTGTCAAAGTTTGGTTACATGTTACGGTATAACAAAAATGTTTTTTTAACTAAGTCTTTTGTTGCTTAGATGGATTAATTTACCTTATTTATTATCCCCATACTTTAAAAAAGCAACAGGATACTATGATACAGTCGGACTATCTGAAAGTATGTGTGTAATATCCTTTAAGTCCTGCTACACTGTAAAAGCTTGGCACAGTAACTCGAGCTCTCCACCATAATGGCCCTGGGTGAGAATTTTGTGAATGGCTAGAACATGAGGTAAAAAAGCTCATGAATTTTAGATTAAAAAAGTCCAAGGTAAAGGTCAAATATAACTAAAAGACAGAAGTGATTTCAGCACAATCACATTAGTTTTTTACACACTTAGACCAAATCTTTTTTAATAGCATGCACATGGTAAAAAAAAATGTTTGTTGTGTGGGTCCAAAGGTCAAGGACACTGACTTAAGGTGGTACTCTACAGATTCATATTTTGTATAGGGTTAGGTTTTTAAAGACAAAGAATTTTACTGTTTTCCTCACTGGCTACACTGTCTGTGTGTTAAAAAGACCTGGTATATCTTAGATATATTGTTAAAAGAACTTTTAATTCCCTTTTTTGTGTATGGTTGATTGATGTAGTATGGGTCATAGAGTATACAGTTTAGCCTTACTTCAGATGAACACCTGTCAAAAACTGCTAGCCCTACTTGGACATTTTCAATTCCTGGACTTCAGAAGTAAATTTTTAAAAAAAGCTTAAATTTTATATATTTGGTAATTCATTCATTACACTTTCAGAATCCTATATTGTCTAATCTGGCAAAATTCTTTGTCTCATTTTAATACCAGCTATTGATAGTGTACCAGGGTCAGGTGATTTGGGCTACTAAGTCACCTACAAATTGTAAACTTTGCCTTCTTCTGTTAGGAAAGCATAAATGACTCTGCCCTGTAAATTTTTAGAAGAACATAGAATGACCACCTTTTTTGAGATGTTTCCTTGCATTGGTTAGTTCCTGTGTTATGTTACAGTGGTTAGTTCCTGTGTTATGTTACAGCTCAAGGTGAAATTTAGCCATCAAATGGTTGATGATGATATCATCTGCATTGACAAACCCTTGTACATTCATTGGCATGTGACCATTATCCCTTTCCCAAGTAAGTTAGCAACTATCATAGCCTGATTTCAGCAGGTTGATGATAAAAACATACTAATTTGTGTTTCAAAACTTCACCTTATGTAAATGCAACCAGTGTTTTAAGAATACAATCAGTAACATTAATATTTTAATTGCTGCATATATATTATTTTTTTCATAAAAATTCAGTTTAGAACCGTAAGTGAACCTGTCATGGGTAAATAATAGAAGACATCACTCTGTCTGGGAAGTATCATTTTATTAGATTGTCTCTTTTTTGGAAACCATTGGGCAATTCATAGAAAGCAGAGTTTAAATATCACATTATTGTCCGGTCAAGGTTGTATTCTGAGTTATATCTTTCTTGTGAAAATACAAAAAAAAGAAAAACAGTGAAGCAAATACTATTTAACCAATGCCAAATGTTACTACAGGAACAAAGACAAATGATAAAACCTTACATTTGCAATCCCATCAATGGATTATGAGTGATTATATCAAGAAAATGCCTCTTCCTAAAACTAGATGCACTTGCATATTGGCTGTGTTGTTTAGTTCATTCACATGCTGACTTTAATTTTTCAGTGTTTTGTCTATGAGCAGTTAAAGTTTTATCAGCAACAAAAAAGTTAGGGTGAACAATATGATCTAAAAGACGTGTGCATTTGCTCTCATGTACATGCTGCATGGGTTGTTTTAAATAAATCTTTTCAACTGTGAATGTCCAGGAAAAAAAAAAAAATTCTTGATTAAGGGTAATTGATTAAGAATTTATACTAGCTTGTAATTACAATACTGTAATCTAGTTATTCTATTAAAATTCATTGCAATGTATAACTTCTGTTCACTTTTTAAGACATATTGCCAAAATACAATGCGTCACTGCATGTGAATAGTATAATTTTAAACATGCACCTAATGTGTTTATATATATATATATATATATATATATATATATATATATATATATATATATATATATATATATATATATATATGCAAATATGCAGACTTGGAAATAGAGGGTATAATTCAAATAAAGGAATGAAAACAAGACATGCATATAAAATTCAAGTCTAGCTTGACCCCTGGTGTGCTTTAGACTAATTCAGGCTGATATTTTGAGACATTAAAGCAGTCATTTTGATTTGCTTTGTGCTTATATCATGTACAATTTCCACAAGTACAATATCCAAACAAATTTCAACCACACTACATAAAAGTAACATAGTATGCCAACATTCTGTCGCTTGTGCAAGATGCAAATGCAAACATCACCTTACACCTGTCACTCTGTCGGAAGTTCATAATATCTGTTGAGTGCTCACCCCACAACAAGAAAAATGGTTTCCATTTGATAACATTAGTTCTATATCATAGACTAAACTTTCAATAGTCAAGGTCACTGTGACTGAAAGAGGAAAAAAAACTGGTTTTTCTCACATTAAAATTGGTTTTACATTAATCTGGGTCGCTTATGGCATAAGGAAGAAACCTGTTGGGATAAAAACATGAAAGTCACTGTGACTGAAAGAAGAAAAATGGTCTTGGTGCTGGACCAAACTTTGTAGATTGTTTGCAGATGGGATAAGAAAGAAACCTACCAATTTTGGGGTCAATGGTTAAAGATGAATGTCACTGTGACTGAAAGGATAAATTATTATTTCTGCTAACTTTATTTGTACATCATTCCTTGACCAGAATTTGTAGATGGTTTGCACCTGTGGTAAGGAAGAAGCCTATTCATTTGGGGGTCAAAAGGTCAGAGGTTAAGTTCACTGTACTGTGACTGAAAGAATAAAAAAAATAGTTTCCTTGCAAAACATTAATTCTACATCACAGGCCTTGGGCAAACTTTTTAGAGGGCTTGCAATTGAGGTAATTTGGGGATTGAGTGGGTGAGATTTCAATGTTACTGTGACTGATAGAAGAAAAAAAAATGACTGAAAGAAGAAAAAAATTATTCTACAGAAGAACCAAGTTTTACATATCAGACCTGATGAAAACTTAGTGGATGCCTTGTACATGTGGCCTATTATTGTTTAGGTCAGAAGTCATGGTGATGGTGGCTTAAACAAACCAATGACACAAGAACAGTAAATGTTACATACTTTTGTGGATTACTTTCATTTGGGGGTAAGAAAGAAGAGAGAGGTCATCTCAGTTTGTATGTCATCCATTGGATTCTTTGATTTTGGTGACAAAGGTCAAGGTCATTATGATTGAAAGAAGAACAAGAAGCTAGAGTGGCATAATCTGCTTACCTTTTTTGTTGACCATTGCACTAAGCAGGTTTTTTATTTTCATTACCTTAAATTACCTCCAGAATATTCTATAATGTTGATTTTACCAATTTGACTACATCCGTATAAAACTAATTATCAAAGTTGTTAAAGATCTTTTTTTTTGTTTTATATGAAATGAATGAGAAATATAGTATCTGGAACTAGAGAGATAACAAGCTCAGCCAATCAGATACAGGGTGTCTCATTAATGTAGCTGATATTTGAAGTTTGATGAAAATCAGATTGAAAACATGGCTTCAAGAATGGCAACAAGCTCAACCAGTAAGATCATTCATTAATATGCATGGATCCTGTTAACTTCTAATATTATCCAAGATCTTAATGAGGTAATCCTTTATTCCAGTTTTGATCCAAAATAGAACACAATTATGGCTTCCAGAATGGTAATAAGCTCAGCCAATCACATGCAAGATCACCTCATTGATATGCATAGATCTTACTCATTATAAAAATTGTTCAGAATTTTGATGATGTAAGCATATAATCCAAGTTTGATCAAAGTCAGATCCAAAATGCCAAACTGGTCACGAGCTCAGCTAATCAGATATAAGATTACCTCTTTTTACTGTGCTCGGATCTAACACATCATTGAACTGCTCCAAGATCATGAACATGTAAGCCCATATTTTATATTTGATCAAAATCAGATAAGAAATGTAGCTTCCAGAGGGGTAACTAACTGAACCAATCAGACACAAGATCACCTAATTAAATAATCCAAGATATACATTCTGAGTTGGATCAAAATCAGATCCAAGATATACATTCTGAGTTGGATCAAAATCAAATCTAAGATGTAGATTTTGAGTTTGATCAAAATCAGATCCAAAATATAACTTCCAGGTAGTTAATAATGTTAATATTTGTTTTACAGTGAGTTTTATGACCAATTTTAATGGATAGCTTTCATGTAAGATAATAAAGATACCTCTGGTATATTTCAAATCAATAAATTGTTGTACTGCATGCAGTGTTGTTCATTTGCTTAAATGTTATATATGTGGCAAATAATATGTAGGAGAGATCAAAAAGGAATTTGAAGCAGAGCTAACAAAAACCTATATAGGGTACATCCATAAAAAATTACAACAGTAAGTGTTCAAAATCAGATAATATAAATTATTTTATCTGACCTAGAATTTTTAATAACAATAGAATATTTGTGGTACATCAATAAAACAATATACAATTTTGATAGGGATCAACATCATTGTATAAACACAAGTCCAGGTATTATATTTTCTTTGAATAGCAATTACAACCTACCTCTTGATAATGTTTGTTCATCCAGCCATCCACATGCCAGGCATCAAAACTTTGGTTGTGTTTTATTTTCTTTGCAGATTATCTCACTGCCCATCATACATCTTGGTAGAAAATGTAAAAGGGTTTGAAACATCACAAACAAGGGACATATTGGTAGAGAGCCTGAAGAAATGTGACTTTACATACCAGGTAAAGTCAGGACATTCATGGGAGTAAAGCAGATCATGACAAGTTCAGGGCCGGCCGTAGGCCGAGTGGACCAATTTGACCCCACTCACATAGGCCCTGTGCGTTAGTAATTTTTATAGAGATAAGTATTCTTAAAGTGATGGAAGAAAATTTTAAGTTCCTTATCAAAATTATCCAAATCAGCACTCACATTCCATGTTTGCCAAGGCTAATTCTGGATAAGTTGATTAGAGAGATGCTTTACAAGTTAAGGGATACTACTAGTATTTTCTGACAATGCTTAAAATATTAAAATTTGTAACAATTATTTTAGACTGTAAGATAGCAGTTTATGTTATCTGGATGGTATGATATGCTATGGCATAATGAAACACCCATTCTATTAGTCATAGCTTCACATCATAATTCAGGATATATATTGAGTGAAGAAACAATAAATTTATAAACCTGGAAAGAAGCAGACTCGGGATTTACTTTTGAAATGAATTAAACAAAATAAGGACAGCTTCATTCTGGATCACATGATAGTGTATTCTCTTCCAGGAATTTCTACTGACACCTCTGCAGATGGGGATCCCAAATGCTAGACTACGTTACTATCTCATAGCAAAGAGAAGACAACATAATAGTTTCTGCTTTCCAATTAAAGACCAGGTAAGAAGAAAACGGATTCAATTTCGATTAAGAAAAAAAATCCTTTTTTTTTTCTTCAGAATTTTGGGTTAAATTTAAACGAATAAATGAAATCCAGATTTCTCAGAAGTTAGTAGCATAAATTTGTTTTAAATTTCCTAGGTTGCAGATTCAAGGGGGGGAAAAAGGAACATAAAATTATACTGTTGTCAGTTATAAACATGTTTTTACAGTTAAATATAATTTTTTTAAAAAATGTGTGTATTACAAGTAATTGTTGTTCTAAAGATGTAATTTGTATATTTATTGGTTTTCTTTGCGATTGTGATAAAAAGAAATGCCTTTAAAAATCAGAATTAAATCTTTAAAATGAAATTTACTTTTATTGGTGCAGGTGTTACATGACTTACCTGAATGTGTCGATCATTTGCTTGTATACAGACAGCAAGCAGAGATACAGGACCAGAAAGTAAAAGCAAATACTGAATCGGACATGTCAGGCAAAATTTGTGACCAGTCTCTGATACACAGAGATATTAGATTTACATTTAATGATGAAAATGACAGTCTGGTAGATAAACCATCAGCAGAGTGCCTGTCAAATCAGAATGTGAATATATGTGAAACTGAGGACCAGTCAGATGTTGATAAAAGTGTATATAAAGAGGGCACAAAAAGCAAAAGACCTAAATTTGACAATACAGATGGTGAAAATACTGAAGGCAGAGTCAGAGAGATTATAAGCCAGTTCATAGAAATTGAAAATCATAATGAAATTTTTCGTCAAGTGGAAGATGGTGAACACAAGTCATATGGCCCCTGTCTTCAACTGGTACACTTTCTAGAGACTAAAAACAAGCTATGGGACTTTGACAAGTTCAGAGTGCCAGAAAAAGATTTAAAGAGGTTTATTGTGATGGATATTGTAAACCCATGTAGCAGGAAGTCCATATGTTTTACTAAAAGGTAAGAGTCACAGTATAGAAACGGTTCATATAAATAATATGCATGGATTTAACTCTTACAAGTTAATATTAATACAAACTAGTCAGCTTTTTATCATCAATTCCTTACCCTCATTGATTTACAGATGCACATCTCAGCTTTCCTGTTACATGGTTCTTGGAGATAAATGTTAAGGAGCTAGACTTTACTAATCAGTCCAGAACACAGCATTCTAACTTTTATCTATTTTATGCACCCAAATGGCAGTTACTGTCATTTTGGATTTCTTGCTCATTTTAAAAAGGAAGACAACTACTGTTTTAACAGTAATTATTATCTTCAGAGGCAAAATACATTTTTAAGGATTCAGTTTCAAGTTTTATTACAAAACAAATCAACATACTTTTGTACCCATTTCATTATAATTTAAAATCTAACTTTAATTATAGTTTTCTTGAAAATATTTTACCAGGTATGGTCATTTTATGGAAGGAGCAGGCTCCATTGTTCAAATGACATCTGATATCCAGGTGTGTATAATTCTTAAATCCACTGTAGTTGTTATTATATGTTCTTTAGATTTCTGGAATTTTGATTATTTGTTTAAATAAAATATCTGTGCCAGTAGGTAATATTAAATCAGTAACAATGGTATTACTTAAAAATGTGTGCCTGTTTCATTTGGTTCTGTATTTATGCAATAACTGTTTACAGTCACTATGGCTTTTCTGACAAACATGTCATATGAAAAAGAATACAAATTAATACATTTAGAGGAGGGGCTTTGGCATCAGACCTGAAAAATCAATTGTCAACCTCAACATTTCCTTGGTTAATATATCATCGTAGAGTGATTAAATGTACTATTACCCATTCAGAAATCAGAAATTATATATGCACAATTACACAGAGTGATTACATTTACTGTTATACATGTATATACTTTTACCCACTCTGAGTGATTGTATGTATTATTAGCCAGTGATTATATGCACTATTAACTACTTAGTGATTACATTTACTGTAATCCATTCTGATATATATACTATTGCCCACTCATGTGTTTACTATTTCCTACTCAGAGTGATTATCCATTCTTATATTGACTTACCCACTCAGAGTGATTATCCATTCTTATATTGACTTACCCACTCAGAGTGATTATCCATTCTTATATTGACTTACCCACTCAGAGTGATTATCCATTCTTATATTGACTTACCCACTCAGAGTGATTATCCATTCTTATATTGACTTACCTACTCAGAGTGATTATCCATTCTTATATTGACTTACCCACTCAGAGTGATTATCCATTCTTATATTGACTTAACCCACTCAGAGTGATTATCCATTCTTATATTGACTTACCCACTCAGAGTGATTATCCATTCTTATATTGACTTACCCACTCAGAGTGATTATCCATTCTTATATTGACTTACCCACTCAGAGTGATTATCCATTCTTATATTGACTTACCCACTCAGAGTGATTATCCATTCTTATATTGACTTACCCACTCAGTGTGATTATCCATTCTTATATTGACTTACCCACTCAGAGTGATTATCCATTCTTATATTGACTTACCCACTCAGAGTGATTATCCATTCTTATATTGACTTACCCACTCAGAGTGATTATCCATTCTTATATTGACTTACCCACTCAGAGTGATTATCCATTCTTATATTGACTTACCCACTCAGAGTGATTATCCATTCTTATATTGACTTACCCACTCAGAGTGATTATCCATTCTTATATTGACTTACCCACTCAGAGTGATTATCCATTCTTATATTGACTTACCCACTCAGAGTGATTATCCATTCTTATATTGACTTACCCACTCAGAGTGATTATCCATTCTTATATTGACTTACCCACTCAGAGTGATTATCCATTCTTATATTGACTTACCCACTCAGAGTGATTATCCATTCTTATATTGACTTACCCACTCAGTGATCACTCTAAGTGGTAATGCATAGCTGACAAAAACCCACGTGAGTTTAGCATTAATTTCATGACTTTGTACAGTGATTCGAGAATTCACACCACACAACAAAAAAAGTCACAAATTCCCCAATTCTCAATTAGTTTAAATTTCCCTGTTAATTGCTAGTCATGATATTGGCAGTTGTCAAAATGGTCTGGTATTGCTAATTACAATATTAGTAGAACTATAGTCGATTCACACAGTTGGCCTGTAACATGTCTTTAGGCGTATTTTAATATATATATATATATATATATATATATATATATATATATATATATATATATATATATATATATATATATATATATAGATTTACAAATGCTTTTGAAAGAAACTGGGGCCTAACCAAATTTTTTTTCCTCCACGCATGTGCAGCAAACACTCATTTGATCAGACTCTCCTCTTGAAAAAGTCCTCACCACGAAGGATAAAGAAATGTACCAACACTTGTGCTGCACATTGCACCATCAAATATCGATATTCACCATGCTTTTTGCACACAGTGTGCCACAAATTTTAGCATTGGGCATGGTGGTATGGACAATGTGATGAAGCTCATTGGTAGCAAGAAAAACACAGAGGTTGTAAAACTACATAAAGACAGCTTTTTCGAGTGTTGTAATTTTTTAGATTGAAAGATTGGCATATATTGTAATTTGATTGAGTTCACAGTTTTCCATGGATGCGCTAACACCACTAATAATTCACTGTTCGACGTTTTATCTTCTGAATTAATACCATTTCATAACTAATTAAGCTACACTGCATTTAAAATATTTTCACCTCCAAGGAAAAAAGATTTGTATTCCACAAAAGTGAAGTATAGACTGGAGTACACCAAAATTTGGCTTAGCAGTCAGCCATCAAACATCGATGCTTTTCGTACAGTTGTGTGCCATGAATTTTACAACAGAGACTGGTATTGATGCTTACAATCTACCTGTCATACATGTACCATTTAGTAATATTATTATATAATACATTTATTACAGATTATATAAAACATGTATGACAGATAAATTGTAAGCAGCAATACAAGCCCCTCTTGGCATGTGACAGAATGATGTGAAAAAGCACACTGCTGTAGCACCCTAAGCAGATTTCAGTTTTTATATACTTTAAGCCACCTACTCAAGTCCTGCATGATACCAATGCTGAAGCATTGTTTGCAAGCTTTCTTGTTGAACATAACCTGTCTTTCTCAATTGGAGATCAACAACAGCGACAGTGAAAGATTATTTCCTATTGTGAGAAAAATAATACAAACTTTAGTGCCTCTGTAGGTGCTGAAAATTTGCAAAATTTTAGTCACCAAGAATAATCAGCAGGCAGGAAGTCGGAACTGTTTTGAAAACAAATTTACCATGGCCTGATTCAAGACTGCCACAGCATCATATCATGACAGTATGAAGTTTGTGTGTATCAGTAAATTTGGCTGCAAATATAGTAGTACATGCAATCAATGTAAATAATATGTTTTAGTTTTTTGGGATTTTCATATAATGCAGTACTGACCATTGAAGTGGATAAAGTTAGTGTCATGATATAATTTTTCACTAATTTCTTTCAAAATTCACTAATTTTTATCCCACTTTTCACTAATTGCAAGTCTTGAGGGTTGGCAGCTCTGGTTATATATACTACTACCCACTCTGAGTGATAAAATGTTTTTTATTACCCAGTGATTATATGCACAATTAACTACTTAGTGATTACATTTATCTACTTAGTGATTACATTTATCTACTTAGTGATTACATTTATCTACTTAGTGATTACATTTATCTACTTAGTGATTACATTTATCTACTTAGTGATTACATTTATCTACTTAGTGATTACATTTATCTACTTAGTGATTACATTTATCTACTTAGTGATTACATTTATCTACTTAGTGATTACATTTATCTACTTAGTGATTACATTTATCTACTTAGTGATTACATTTACTATTATCCACTCCAAGTGGTTTTATATATTGTTACCCACTCAGTGTGTTTACAATTACCCACTCAGAGGGATTATCCACTCATATATTGACTATTACCCACTCAGTGATTACATTTACTGTTAACCACTCTGAGTAGTTATGTATACTGTTACCCACTCATTGCAGTTACTGTTGCCACTCTTAGGGATTATCCACTCATATATTGACTATAGCCCACTCAGAGTGATTACATTTATTATTATTCACTATATACATACTATTACCCACAACTGCTCCAGTGGCCAAGTGGTCAGAGCATCTGCCTCAGATGCAGGAGGTCACGGGTTCAAACCCCAGCTGAGTCATACCAAATACTTATAAAAATGGTACTGACCAGGTGTTCAGTATTAAGAGGTTACTGTTAGGACTGGTTGGCCTGGTGTCAGGATAATGTGACTGGGTGGGGACGTCATGCTGATGTGCAGTATGACATCCCAGTGCTAGATATTATAAACTGTTACACTGCAGACATCTTAGTGATATGACTTAAAAATTGTTTAAGGCTATGTTAAAAATCCAAATCACACAGAGTTACCCACTCAGAGGGATTATATATATATATATATATATATATATATATATATATATATATATATATATATATATATATATATATATATATATATATATATGATTACCCACTCAGAAATATTACATTTACTATCACCCAGTCAGTGATTTTATGTAGTATTACAAACTCAGAATGATTACAGTTACTAATTTCGGCTCAGAGGAATTATATATACTGCTACTCACTCAGTGATTTTATGTACTATTTCAAACGCAGAATGATTACATTTACTATTTTCAACTCAGAGGAATTATATATACTGCTACTCATTCAAGTGATTATATATAGTTACCCACTCAGATTATATTTACTCTTACTCAGAGTAATTATATATACTGCTACTCAAGAGTAATTATATATACTGCTACTTACTCAGTAATTATATCTACTGCTATTCATTCAAGTGATTATATGTAGTTACCCACTCAGATAATATTTACTCTTACTCAGAGTAATTATATATATTGCTACTCAGAGTAATTATATATACTGCTACTCAAGAGTAATTATATATACTGCTACTCAGAGTAATTATATATACTGCTACTCACTCAGTTATTATATGTAGTTACCCACTCAGATAATATTTACTCTTACTCAGAGTAATTATATATATTGCTACTCAGAGTAATTATATATACTGCTACTCAGAGTAATTACATATACTGTTACTTAGTAATTATTTATACTGTTACTCAGTGATTATATGTAGTTACCCACTCAGATAATATGTACTCTTACTTGGAGCAATTATATATACTGCTACTTACTCAGTAATTATATATACTGCTACTTACTCAGTAATTATATATACTGCTACTTAGTAATTATATATACTGCTACTCACTCAGTGATTATATATACTGCTACTTAGTAATTATATATACTGCTACTTACTCAGTAATTATATATACTGCTACTTAGTAATTATACATACTGCTACTCACTCAGTGATTATATATACTGCTACTCACTCAGTAATTATATATACTGCTACTTAGTAATTATACATACTGCTACTCACTCAGTGATTATATATACTGCTACTCACTCAGTGATTATATATACTGCTACTTAGTAATTATACATACTGCTACTCACTCAGTGATTATATATACTGCTACTTAGTAATTATATATACTGCTACTCACTCAGTGATTATATATACTGCTACTTAGTAATAATATATACTGCTACTCACTCAGTGATTATATATACTGCTACTTAGTAATTATATATACTGCTACTTAGTAATTATACATACTGCTACTCACTCAGTTATTATATGTAGTTACCCACTCAGATAATATTTACTCTTACTCAGAGTAATTATATATATTGCTACTCAGAGTAATTATATATACTGCTACTCAGAGTAATTACATATACTGTTACTTAGTAATTATTTATACTGTTACTCAGTGATTATATGTAGTTACCCACTCAGATAATATGTACTCTTACTTGGAGCAATTATATATACTGCTACTTACTCAGTAATTATATATACTGCTACTTACTCAGTAATTATATATACTGCTACTTAGTAATTATATATACTGCTACTCACTCAGTGATTATATATACTGCTACTTAGTAATTATACATACTGCTACTCACTCAGTGATTATATATACTGCTACTTAGTAATTATACATACTGCTACTCACTCAGTGATTATATATACTGCTACTCACTCAGTGATTATATATACTGCTACTCACTCAGTGATTATATATACTGCTACTCAGTAATTATATATACTGCTACTTAGTAATTATATATACTGCTACTTAGTAATTATATATACTGCTACTCACTCAGTGATTATATGTACTGCTACTCACTCAGTGATTATATGTACTGCTACTCACTCAGTGATTATACATACTGCTACTCACTCAGTGATTATATGTACTGTAACCCACTCAAAAATTTAGTATTAGAGTAAATGAAAAGCTAGGCACATTTTTATATATTGTGTATGGAGTACAAGATAAAATCCTTTTTATTTTATGAGAGTTAAAATAACATCTCTTTAGCTATATTTTAAGGTAAGAATTAGTTTATTATTTTAGTAAGATACATGTACTGATTAAAAAAAATAATTTACAAAATTTTTCAAGAATGTGTACATTTTAGCAACAATGTATGGCAATGTCTTTAGGTGCCAAGTGATTTATTGCAGACAGTGGAACATGTAGGTATTAGTATCAAGTATTTTTATCATTTATATTAAGTAGTAGCTACATTATAGTTATTTATGGTAATGAATGAGACTATATTTTTCTTTTCAACAGCAATATTTACCATAGGTAGTTTCTGTGTTAGTATTTAAAGTCTATCTAGTTTGCAAGAAATAAAGTTACAGGCATCATGGACTCTCATTTAACTTGTACATATTTTTTTATGAATCAGTTGAATATAACACTAAATTATTTGTCAGACTGTAAATAGAGTTACAGGCATCATGGACTCTCATTTAACTTGTACATATTTTTTTTTATGAATCAGTTGAATATATCACTTAATTATTTGTCAGGCTGTAAAAGCTGCAGCTGATTTAAAGGCCCATGCAGTACAGATACAAAATCGAGATCAGTGGCAGGAAGAAGAGATGGAAATTATACGCAGACTTGAGTTGCGATACTTCACACCACAGGAGATTGCTAATTTGCTCTGCTTTCCACAATCTTTCTGTAAGATTTTTTTGCAACATATTTAAAAATGTGGTTATTTTCACAGTGCCAGTTATACAGCAGAGAAGTTTAAAAATGTCACAACTCCCCTACTCAAAAACATTATTTTTCACAATGCTAGTCTTTGCCCTGAGCCCTATATATTATATAAATTTCATCCTTATGGGTTCATTTCCATCTTTATTATATCCTTGATACCAGTTTAATGTACATCTGTTTTGTTAAAAAAAGAAGACAGTATGCTATCTCAACTAGGGCATCATTCAGTTTTATAACTGTGCCTATTTTGACAAAGTGCCTCAACTACCACTTCACTCTAATACCTTACAAAATGTTTTGAACTGAAACAATGTGCAGGCAGCATACCACACTTTTGTGCAGCTTTGAATTTTACCCTCAGATCATCTAGGATTGGCTAATGTGATATATTCTTGGATATGACCCTCAGCTTCAGTTGGCTAGACACAAAAATGCCATAATAGACCAAACCCAACCTAAACCAAAACATGTATCCTATATGTAGGACTATGTTTAGGTTAACCATTTGATGTGAAATTTTATTTATATCATTGCCTTATACCCTAATAATAACAGCAAGCTCCCACCCACCCACTCTTGTGATTTCCGATCAAAAATGACAAGCCACAGATTAAAATTGACCATTAGAAGTTAAAACAATGTAATTGCACAGACCATCCTGCACTCCTACACTCACCCCTTTTGCCGAAGGCATATGGCAGGGTTTAGATGCCAATCTTCGGAAATTATTGCATTTCACCTCAATGAATTAAAGCAGTGGTTTTTAAAGGCCAGGGTCGTATGTCATCCAAGGGATCTCACTAAAAATAGACACAATCTTGCTTCTGAAAGATCAAAATGTGTAGAAAGTAACATGGATAAGGACATTGCTGTAACATATGCTGTACACAAGCAAAATTTAAATAAAATATTCCTGGTTTAAGCGAAACAACCATTTTTTATCTATTAAAATAATGAATATAACAATATATCACTGGCTTGACCTACTATGACATTCTACCCCATATCACATAAGAATTGATGAATCTAGGCTAGCAAGGATCGTGCTATGTATTCTATTGCAGTTAAGAATCTAATGAAAAAACTTTGATGTACGTAGAATTGAATGTTGATTAAATCTACTGATATATGTTAGAAAGGAAGTAAATTGAAATTATAAAGATTAAATGATATTGGTTGGGTATTTATCGATGTCTAAATTTTACCTAATTACAAAGTTTACATAAAGTCCTTTTTTACATAGTCATTTAATCCAATAATAAATTTTATTGCTCGATTGGTTATACAGGCTAGAAATTTAATTTAATTAGAAAGGTAATTTGCTTTATATTCAGAATTGCAAAATCTTGTATCTGTGTCACATGAATGAATGATAAATAACATAACTATTGATTATTTCTTCTTTCTTAAACTCGACATATTGTTAGTTTTTTATAATAGCAAAGTGTCATTTACTTCATTTTTTAATATTGGAGATCATTTTTTTTTGTCACTGTTCTTCATGAAATTCCGATCTGGATTATTCCAGTATGCAGTGATAATTACTTACTAAATTTCAGTGTACATAATTTGACACAAAATATACACCAAGATGACATTTCAAAGTTTTTTTTTTTGCATAGGGAATTTAGATCATTCTGGGTAAACATTTGCTGGTTATGGAATTAGTTGTCTGGGGAACATAATTAAAACTACTAGAAGAATGGGTTTTCATGTTAAAAACCTAAATTCATTGTTTCATGTTTTACACAGCATCTGCTCATTAGAAGAACATATATGAACCTATTTTAATATTTGATATCCATTTAAAGTACATCTGTCCACAAAGGACAAAAACTTGGTGGTCTTTCAAATGCCTTTATTGACTGGTTCACTGTACATGTTTTCACAAGTAGGTAGGGGTCTTCAAATGCCTTTATTGACTGGTTCACTGTACATGTTTTCACAAGTAGGTAGGGGTCTTTTTATTCCCCTGTGTCTTGTTATTTCATGAATAGCTGGCAGCATTTGTAAAAATAGTCTTTAAATTCAGAAGTTTGTAACTTAACTAAGATGCCATTTTTCTACATCCTTAATGTGTTAACTCATCAACCCCTAGAGATTTTTGTCATTTTCACCTTAAATATGAGTAGGAAACATATATTCTGGAGGCTGCTTCTGAAAATCTTCATCCAAGTGATTTCCATTTGGCCAGATGGTTAGTTTCTGAAATGTGGTTTTTCATTGGCTATTTCACTCATGCATGTGCAGAACGGTAAGTTTTTTTGCTTACTAGATCCATAATTTTTTGTGTCCTGGCCACTTTTTGCTTGAAATTCCCAACTTATCCTACATTTTGCAAAGGTTCACCTATGTGCATTTTAGACTAGCCAGTTTTAGAACTGAAGCAAAAATTCTAAAATCCAGACACAAAATCCGATTCTGACGATGGGCAAATGTTTGGTGTAAAAAAAATCAGGTGTCAAAAAACGTTTTCCCTCAGTATTTTGTCATGCAAGTAAAAAGTCCACATTATTTGGTATCCTTCTGGAGCTATGTATGTCTACTTTACCGTGGATTAATGAGTTTATATATATATATATATATATATATATATATATATATATATATATAGAGAGAGAGAGAGAGAGAGAGAGAGAGAGAGAGAGAGAGAGCGCATTTGTTTTACCATCAGCTTAAATCAGTATTTAAACCAATACATTGTGCAAAACATTAACCTTTCAAAGACAAAAATTTTTTTGTGTCATCACATAACAAATCCATCAACTTTGGTAAAGTGTTATGTAGAATGTAGAGGTTAAACAGGCAAGAAAACAATTCTTAAATATGTATTTAATAGCTAGCATCAAACATATAAAGGCAGGTTTCATTGCAATTGGATATTGACTATTGTATTATGTTTAGTTGATTTAAACAATTTTGTCTTTTTTTGCAGGCTTTCCTGACGATATAGAAATAATCCAGTTATACAGGTTGCTAGGCAACAGCCTGAATGTTTATGTGGTGTCCATACTGATATCATTGATGTTGCTTTAAAGAATGTGTATCCACAAAACAAAAATTCTGGAGCTGTAGATGCATTCTTATTTTTAAAATTCGGTGTGAATGTAAACTTACATGCCACAAATGAAGACAAATAAACAAAGCAGTTTTGTTCAGAAATTTGTAGAGTTAGAAATCTTACAAAAGAAACAATGACAGAAATTTCAACATAATTTTATTAGAAGATCATGATAAAAATAGGTACAGAAAATATGTTTGAGGTATACATGTATGTACAACATATTAAAAATAGGGAAGTAACACAAGTCTTCAGGATGTAAGGATTTTTAGTTAGTGCTTTTCACCATTTCATATTAAATTGTTTTTATCATACTTGTGAAGTGTGTGGTGGCATCACAGTCAGGTGACTCAGCCATACAAGCCACTTTAACACAAATTTTGGCACATAATGGGTTTCTTCATTACATTTTCAATACCTGGGCACTTACATGTGAAAATTGGTAGGTGAATGCATCATAACCAAAATAACTAAACCCTACCAAATTGGATCCATGTGACCCGAATTCCAAACTTTTGTATGACTTTAATAATTTTAGCTGTTTATTCACTACACCTTATTATATCTGACCATACTTCAAATACTCTGATAACTGGCATATAATCAATAAAATTTAGTCAACCATGGCAAAACCAAGTCACATGACCCAATTTTCATGCTTGAGTGACATGTTTTCAGCATTCCATTGGTTACTTTAATATCTTGGATCCTACTCACATACACTGATTAAAATTGATATATATATCTTTTTAATGTATCCTTACAATTTACAGCATGTTTTTCTGTTTATTTTGTGGTGATTGTTTTTATTTTTGTAATCATTTTCATTATATTTTTTTTAATTCATTTTAAGCATTGTCAAATATTGTAAAGTGCTTAGAGCTTCTGAAGATTAGGCGCTATATAAAGTCCTTGCTAATATTATTATTATTGTTATATATGGATCTGAAAAATATTAACTCAGCCATACAAAAACAAGGTCAGTGTGACTTGAATTTTCAGTTTATTATAACCTCATTAACCTGGATCACTGCTCATCTACATTTATAACAACTGGTCAAAGAATGATGTTTAGCATAAAAAATGCATTTGACCCAATTTTCAGGCACAGGTGCTTTGTGTATATTCAGTTGTTATTTGCCTTTAGTATTTCATATTCCATTTCACCAACATTCTTACAAATAGAGGTCAACTCAACCATACCAAATCCAGGATATGCTTATTGACATTTGTATTATCAGCTTTCCATTTGTGAATGAATTACTCTGGACCCTATTGTGTGTAATAAATAAATAAGCATTTTGGACCCTATTTCATCCTCACTCATAAAAACAGACATGCATATAAAAGAAGGTAACCCTACTTATTCCAAAAGGTCACTGTGATCTTACTTTCAAGCTTGAATGACCTTTTAACTTTCATCTATTATTTCTTAACATCTTGGACCCTATTCCCTAAAATCCATGAAATTTGGTATTGTATATGGATACGCCTCAAGTTGAGTAAACTGTATCAAAATTATGTTAGTATAATCTATTCTTCACGATTTTTTTTATAGCAGTTACACAATTACCTTGAACCCCATTTCATCTATACCAATGAAAATTACAATGTGGATTGATATTCATGGGGAATAATCCCACCATAAAAACTAAGTCATTGTGACCTAATTTTAACACAAGAACCTGGGCCCATTTTCATCTACACTGATAAAACCAAATATGGTCTCTATTACCTAATGTTCACACTAGACTTTTTTTAAAACTATATGTTCATTAAACCCTCAACATCCTGAATCCTATTTTAAATATATCAACATTGGTTAAAACAAGATCAGTTGTGCCGATACAAGATCACTTTAATCAAATGTTCAGACTTGAGGAGGCATAGGCAAGTTCCTTCAGGAGACATGAGCCTAAGTGATTTTTAAAGCCACACCCTATAAGATAAAACCATGTCAGAGGCCAGATCTGGTCTGTGTGCCATATTTTGCCCACCCCTGATTTCGAGTGATTCTTGTATTTTCATTCCTTTCCATCTAAATATAGTTGGCCACTACAATATGCTCCTGTTGATGAGAAGATTCATGTTTACAACAGCTCATTAAATCATGCTTTCTAACAGTTCTTATTTCCTGATACAGCAACTAAACTTATTTCTTGTGATTAAACCATTGGGTGAGCCTTAAAATTTTTTTTTTTTACCAAAACATAATTTTGTAAAAATGGGGATAAGCTTATCAGATGAATAATGTAACACAATGTGATGGAAGTAAGAAATAAGATATTTTACTGTTTTCCTCTAAAAAATTATGATATTAGGTGTACTGTCAAGCAAACTTGCACCATTTCAAGGAAAGAAATATAATTCCTACAAACCCTGATCACTTCTGAGGTTCACAGAAATGAAATAGTTCACATACTTTACTGTAAGAGACTTTTCATTAATTATTCAAGCTTGCCTGAATGACTGGCACTCCAATCTTTCATTAAAATCTGAAATATAACCTCACCAACTTTGATGTATATGTATTTAATTGATTAAGTGCAGTTTAAGTAATACACAATACATCCTTTTCTGGACCCTTGCTGGTTCTCTTTTTGTCGACTTTGGTTCTCTTGCAGCCAATGTATGTTAGTAAGCTAGTAACTAAATTTAGATGTTGTGGTTTGGATTTTAGCATAGCTTTAACAATTATTCAGTCACATAGCTATGATGTCTGCAGCATGTCAGTTTATAGCAGTGTTTCCCTTTACGCATTAGTGTGTGTCAGGCACGCACACTGGAGAAAATTGATGCACAGAAATTTTTGCTATGCGTTTTTTTGACACAAAGGATTTGCAAAATATATTCAGCATTTATTTAATATCCAATGCGTTGCATTAGAAATGGCATTATGTATACGTCGATTATACATCATTAGGGATGGCATCATGAATACTTCTTCCGGTTTCCTGTTTTGTATGCTCTCTGTGTTGCACACTGCAATACTGAGCATACAAAGCAGAGAACCCGACTACCATTAGGCAATATTATGAAAGAGTAGCTTCTCCTGATCTCGCGAGCTCTCACGAGATTTTATCAGTTCAGCAAGATGTCCAAATGTTTGACCTCGATTCTTGTTGCACTAAAATGTGATCTTAAGATGAAAACAGTGTGCACTAAAAATCATTAGAGAAGAAAGTAAAAGAAGCAGAACATGAAAGAGTAAACGTGGATCTGACTCTAATGAAAAACGGATAAAATATTCCCGTGACTAGAATACGGCACATCCAAGGCATTGGGATTACTGGTGAGGCTTCGTGATTGCAAAGACTACACAAGTGAATAATCCTTTCATGACATCGCTTGAGAATTTTTAAAATCTACACTTGATCAGCACAAGATATCCTTTGAACACATTATTACCTAAAACATTCTTTCAGAACAAAGAAATAAGTAAACTTGCAGAGACATCCATTATTTGGATTACGAATTCAGGGGGTATTTGCAGATTTTTATAAGTTTGGTGCAACGAAACAAAGATCTAAAAGTTAAAGTGTAACTTGTTAAAAGAGAAGATGAATTATTAGCCTCTGATTTTTGGAGAAATGTGTTTTAGGTCGAAGTACAATTAAACCAATGAGAGAGAGAGAATATTTTGCAAATTGCAATATCATTCCAGCTGAAAACATATGGATTAGATAAAAAATTGTCGGTTCATTTTTGACCCCCAGATCTGACACCAAGGGTTTTTTTTTACCCTCAGTTTTACACTCCTGGGGGAAACACTGGTTTATAGTGAGTCTAGCACTGGGGCATCATGCTGCAGACATCTAGCATGATGTCCCACCCAGTCACATTATCTGACACCAGGCTGACCAGTCCTAATACTAACCTCTTAATGCTGAGCATCAAACGAGGCAGCTGTTAGTACCATTTTTTTTATAAGTCTTTGGTATGAATCTGTGGGGGATCAAACCAACAACCTACCGCATCCGGGGTAGACGCTCTAACCACTAGGCCACCAGAGCAGTACTAAATTGTTGAACCAATCAGATAACTGAGATGGAGCATGTGATCAAACATTGTGTCAGTTAGGCAGCATTCATATAGCAACTCATACGCCTGTGGAGATGTATTTTTTCATTGTAGATGCTTCATTTTATTTTCAACATTATTGATATTAGCAGGTCAACTTGTCCTTATAAAACATTAAAGAAGAGTGCACACTGCACTACCAACAAGTATTTCTCCCATGATAAGACCTGCCTAATAAATTTGATCAAAAAGTAGAGAATGGGCATATTATTAGATAAATATAGCTTTTAAAATGAGTTGGGCTTGTTATTAAGCATAAATGTGTAGGATAAATATGGTATCTTTCAAGTGGACCAAGCTTGCTGCCATGTCATTTTGGTTTTTAGCAATAAACGTATGCAAATTATAAATAAAAGACATCACAGATATCTAGAATCACATTATGAAATTCATAGTAGTTCTCAAATATTTACTCTAAGTGAAAGTGGTATCCCTCATCCCACCCAAATGAATTTAAACACCTAACAAAAAATTGTTTTCACTGAGGAAACAAATGGACTCCTTGTTCAACTTTAAAAAAAAATCTTTTTTTTCATGACAAAATATTGGTACTCACATCATGAAATGCAAGTACCATACCTTATTGTATTTTTTAAATGCATAAAGAAAAGGTAACACAAGTCCTAACAAAAATTCAGCATCAGATATGGCACGTTTCATATTGCAATTTATGTACAATCAGAATACCTTTGCAAAGCATTCACCTAACTATACCTTGAACATGTCTACTGTCCTATGCATTGTGCATTAGAGCAATAATGCTATATTTATATTGAAGTCAAGATATACATTTTCAGACTTACCAATTAGCTCTTTTAATACAGCTACAATATATTTGGTGTTCCACGTTAAGGTAAAACTTAGAAGTGATTCTTGTGAACCTATTACAAAAGGAATCCCTAGTCTATTTTTATTAATAATAAACAATTACATCAGTTTCCGCCTATGAAAAGTTATATTAGCTTCAGTTTTGTAATTTCTACAATCACTCTTCATTGGATTTTTGTGGGAAAGGTCATGTAAGATAAGTAATCACAATAGCTACCTGCTATATATTTATACCTGCTGTCAAACTGAGGACACTTTATGATCCTGACAGACATTACAATTTTAAATGTATTGTGTGTTCAAAGCCAAACTCGGGTCCTCTCCTAACTTTTCTGCAATACAAATCTGCCTATGGAAATCCTAATAAACCATTTAGTTACTCTTGATAAAATTTCAGTTTATTAATGGTAACATCTGTATCAAAATTCTTTTTGGGATTTATAAATAAGTGGCATTCTTAATTCATTAAAATCAAAACATTTCATTATTGTATGTGGGGGTTGTTTTTGGTACATTTATTTCAAATATAAAATTATATTCACCAAATCCTGATCAAAATGATATGTTCACCATCACACATAATACTTATTAGTACAATACACATCATGAATAAACATTTAAAACAAATCAACAGGTAACAAGTGAGAAGCCTAATGGAGGATAGTAACTGGAATGTTATTTAAGTTCATGCATGTTCAATCCCAACTTGCCATAGGTACTCTTTTATAAGTCAAGTCCAATTGCTAATTGCACTGACCCAGATCTGCCATTGCATAATGCACCAGAAGATCTGGTTCCATGCAGATTGTTAGAAGTAATCAGTAGAACAAATAGTATGGACCCTTACCTGCAGGTGCATTGTGTTACATCGGATCTTTGCTGTTCACAGTTTGATTTTACTTATAAGCAAGTATATATGGTAGTTACTTATGCATGACAGATAAATCTACAACAAAAAAAAAACAAAAACAAACTGCCCTCTCATTTTCTAAGGGTATCATTTGCACCTAACTGGGATAGGCACAAGTTTGTTTTGGCTTTACTGAAGAAAATCAGTGTCAAACTTAAATGCATTTGTATAGTACAGTGCCACTATGCTTTCAGCCAGAATAACAAAAGTATAATTCCAGTAAGTTTGTCCATTTGACATGACCCTCAATATTTGAAACTGCATATATAAAGAGTTTCAGTGTTCAATCACAGCTACACTCCCACCCCTCAAACTCTTGTGCACATCTAAAAACCACCCCAATTAAATGCAATGTCCAACTTTTTAAATGTTACTGCATTTGAACAACATCACATGCATGCATGTAAATAAAATCACAAATCTGCAGAGTAATGACTAAGACACTCGGATGACACCATTAAGTCAAAGCAATGATAAACTACACAAGACTTAATTTTATAATGATTCCTTGTGTATGCTAGTATTTTATATATATATATATATATATATATATATATATATATATATATATATATATATATATATATATATATATATATATATATATATAATTACTTACTGATCCAAATTCATGGATCTCTTGATATAATTATAAATGCATGACACATTCAAAACATTTACCTTAAAACCTGCAAACATATTCCTGGATGAGTACATACACCCAAATATTTGGTCAGTATCAGTTGCTGCTTCTTATGGAATTGTTCTTGTACAATCTTGTATTAAAACAAAGCCTTTTAAACCCCTCTCCACAAAATTATAACCACTCCCCCATAAAAAACAATTTCATGTAGATTATAAGAACTAGATGAAAATGACAGGTTTTGATTTGTTACAAATTGTTTCTTACATACAAGCAGTTGAATAGAATCAGATTTTAGCTCCTCCAGGAGATGGAAATCTCCTCAGATTATGTCATTCACCTAATAAACACAGACTATTCATTCAGTCATACTTTCTCTCCATTCATCATTTCATTTATTAATATCAGTTAATAATATCAAACATTACATATCTATTGACAGTATATTCTCATGCGTATCACTCAGTTATCAAAATATCAAAATGTAGCAAAGACAATTGTCACAAGCTTGAGATCACCATATTACCAATAGTCATTGATCTACTGGCTTGTAATATAATTGTAGATCTAGGTCTACACTTGCTGTATTTATTAGGTGTACATTATATCCAAGTACATAGAGAAAATTTGCCAAAGGTAAAGTATTCTTGAGGAAATCGAGTAGAAGTTACCTAATAAATCCGGTATCACATATTCATTTACAAGCACCAAAGAACAGTTTCAAAGAGATGTACTGTCACACGATCACATTACTGTACATTTACACAATAAAAATTACTAATTAAGGTTAAGTGATACCAGATGAATTTTTATGTTAATTGAACATTCAAATTTTGATACTATCACATTGCCCAAACATTGACTATTTTTTTGGTGGCTTTCACAGTTACCAGACAGAATATTAATTCACAAAAAAAGCACCATGTTTAGCACAGGTATGGTTCCAATAAAGCCTCTACCTTAAATTTGACTGCCACCATTTTCCGTAATTTTTTCCACCTAACAAATGGGGCAAAATCCTCTATTTCACACCTGTCACAGCAAAACAAGCTGAAATTTTATATAATCAAATGTCAAACTGTTAATGCACCTGTCTTGTCACTTTGCTTCTTCTGTGCTTTTTGACTTTCTGGACTATTTTCATCTTTTTTGTTGCCCTTTATAGAACGAACAGCACAACACGTATCAGGATAGCACTTTTTGTCTGGGCCGCATTCCAAAGCGCAGGACTTGTTCACAGATGTGAAATCTTCAGGCTAGGGGAAGATATGAGAGTATGAGAACTATTTACCAAACAATTAAGTATTTATTAAAAGAAGAGCTATTGCATCACTTTTGCAATCTTGGCATAACAGAAATAACATCTTTCAAGTAAAGCATGAACTTCAAATCTATCTATCTATCAAACTATGTCTACCTCCTATCTATCTATCTCTACCTTCCTAACTATCAATCCGTTTTCTTACCTAAGTCTCCAATCAACCCCTGTTTTCTTACCTCTCTCTCCAAAGAACAAAAATCTTTGAACATCTGTCTCACACAGACACACACATGTATATACTAACCAATGGATCCACAAATTCTGGCTGTATTGTTGAGGAATGTATGCCTTCATTATGGAAAATAGCCTTAATATTTGATGCCATGTTCATATAGTCTGTTATATTGTGACACTGGACATGTGCTGAGGCAATAATCCTATTCCCTGCCAGTTGCCATACATGGAGTTCATGTACTGCCAAAACTCCATTTACCTGGAAAACAAAAATCAGAAACTGCTGTATTCAAAAGAAATTTATGATTAAATTACTGTAATGGGGCTGTTTTTAATTTTAGAAGCTGGATGGCATTTGGTAAAAGTAGAGATGTTTTAGACGGTAGAATAATTACTGGAATCAAGAACTCCAATTAAAGTAAACAGAGTTAAAAGCAATGCTAGTCTGAGAAACTTTCCTGGCTGCCAGCCCTAATGACACCCTCATAATATGAAGAAAAATAAAAACTATTATTTACAGCAAACAAAATTTTGGTCCAAGGTGACATTTCTAGCTAACATCTAACAGCCAAATGCAAGAGCAGTTGGTCAAGAAATCAATTTTCTCTACAGAGGTCTTCTACATCTGATGGTACCATTTGTATGATCCTACCAGATTGCTCGCTGCCACGTTTGAGTGACAATGGTCTTGTGGGTATATTTTTTTCATATAAACTTGAAACTATACTTCTATTCATACAAAGAATGATCCCTCAGTCTGTCAAAATGTAAAAGAAAAAATTCCAAATTTTGATAAATTGATGTATTAGCCTGAAAATTTCAATTCCTCCATTTACAAAATGTCAACCAATTTTCATTGGTATACTTTATAAACTTTTTGCTTAATCATACTAACTGCCTGAAAATCTAATCAGCACACATATATCTTTGTAAAATGTTATATGTCTACAATGAGAGGTTTTGCACAAAACTGCTAACAAACTGACTGGAACAAACAGGAGGAGAAGAGATATGACTAAATCAACATGCACCTGCAAGCAAATGGAGAATAGTAAATATGGATGATGGAAAATATATTATGGACTCAGGGCTATAGAATAAACTCGCTTGATCTTTTGGTTATGCAAGCTATAAATCTATTTTTAGTCAAGAATCATCTTCTCAAAATGACACAATTGAGATTAATCTTTATAGTTCAGAAAAACATGCCAAAATTGGGAATATTTTTTGCAGTTCTCTCAAACATGATTTCACTGAATGAAATTAAATTTGCAAATATCTAACTACACATGTAATGATAAACTGTGATCTCTTACCTGTTGCACTTTAGTTTTTAGATCTTCTACCTTTATATGAGTGGGAACAGTCTGTAGAAGAATCAATCCCGATTCTTTAACTGTAAAATGAGCCAATATAAATTATGTGTATTTGTGAAAAAAATATATGAATATAATGCACACAGATGTTTGATAATTCTTTTTATAATTATTTACGTTGACAGGTGCATCAAACATAATCTATGAGTTGTGTGCTTGATATTCACCCAGTCTTTAGCTTGACAAGTTAATGTATTAACACTGCAATTAAAACCAACAAAACAATCCCCTCTTCATTTCTTAGCACATAACTGATTAAAAAAACTTGTACAATATTTGAGCGATTAAGTTTCATAAGCATATTTTAAAAAAGTATTGGCTAAGGTGTAACAAAAAGGTGCCAATATATCTTGCAAGGTAACCATTCTGACTAATCTTTTCCTCTGTGGATTAGAATTTGAGTTATGTCCCTAAATATATATTTACTGCCCTTTCAGGGTTCAAAGCCTAAGAGAAAACCATATATAGAAAGTGTCTTATTTTTAGAAATACAAAATATTCTTAGCAACAGACAGCAGACTTCATGCCATTATCTTTGGAGAGATAAAATGGATCTAGCATTTTTAAACTATAATCCAAAATTGTCTCATTATCAAATATCCTAGTTTTGGAAGCTTGAATTTTTGGGCTGCCAGTAGTAAATAATTTGAGTATCTGTGAATCTGATTGTTCTTTAGGGTATCAATTTTATTGGTTTTAGGAAAGCAACACTTTAATTGAAACTTTGAAAAATTGTTTACTGGGGAAGGGTGCATGCAGAAGTTGAATTTTTAATGTAGTTTAACAATTTTTCATACATATCGCTATAATGTCTGCAGTGTGGCAGTTTATAGTGATGTCCATCCAGCACTGGGGCATCATGCTACAGAAAATTCTAGTACTATGAGAAACATTTAATTCACAGTACTTGAGTAATTCATATTTATCTAAGTTTTGCTTTTTTTAAATACAAATTTAACTGATCCTCATTCTATGAATATGCAAGCAAATGATATATCTCTTATGAATTCATGATATTTCCAAGCAATTTACCTCAATAAGGTACTGTAAATGTGAATAATCTCATAAAATATACCTGTTCTAAATTATATAATCATTTGCTCATTGTATCTTAAATAATGACATAAGTGTAGATTACTTACATAATGGAATTGTTGTAGACAAAATAATTATCACCAACAGTATACTGCAAAATAAATAAATACAAATAAAAGTAGTTATTTATATCTTATATTTTGAAACAATTACAAGACCATTAATATAATAGTTTTCTTAAGGAAAAAAACCCCAGGCAATTAGCTTTCCTTGAAAGAAAATTAATAATTTGCTTCTAATTCTGACTCCTTTGTGGTGTGAAGATTATTTGATGTTATCAGTAAAAACAGTACTTGAATTGCAATGGCTGACCATCATACATTCCCCACACATTTTACTGCAGATTCCAATCTTCCCAAAATTATCCATCTCCTCAAGCCCTTCCATATGTGAGCTCCCTACCTGGACAAGTGCAGCCACCACCTGTGCCTGTTAATAGTTTCCAACTGCTTCATGAAGACACATTTTCATGCCACTCTGCCTGTTATGGATAACTCTGACAAGTTTATGAATCCATTGCAGTCACCAATGCTACTAGGGAAACATTCATGGCTAGACTAGGGTTTGAACCCAGAATCACCCTGATATTACATGGGCACATTCTGAGCTGATGCAACCAATCTGTTCCATTTAGGAGGATAGTCATAACAATTTTTTTTTTACGATGGTAGCCATGCTGGATATCAAATCAATACCATTTTCAATTCAAACCATCACAAGAAGATTTAAAGTGAAAACTCTATGTCTATATATCTTTCCATTTAAAAGAAGCAGAAATATCTTGATTTTCAAGTGGGTTGCCTTGGAAGCTATAACGAAAGATCAGCATCATTTTTTATTTAGAACGAACAAGACACCATAAGGAATCGTTTAGGAAAAAAACCCATAATGATTTGACCATACATCTAGCAACAATAAAGTTTTCAGCTTGGCTGTGATGATGGCTGTACTGGATGTGAGAATGTCAACATTTTCATTCAAAACCAACTGGAGATCATGAGAGATCCTTTAGTGAAAAACTCACTTGTTAATATGACCATCTATTCAGGACAAGAAGAAATAAAAATATTTCAAGATGTCCACTGCGAAAGTCATATTGGATGTCTGAGTGCCACCATTTTTATTTAGAATCTACTAGACTTTGGGTAAAATTTTTGTGTAAAATTTCATGGTTTAGGAAAAAGCAGTGATCAGTCTATGCTAAAAAGAAAGGTATCACTACCACAAACTGTTAAAATATTAACATGGTGTTCCATCCCTCCATTGTATTTTGTTTATTGTACAGCCAAACCAGCCCATATGGCATTATATCAAACTGGGTAGAATGACATCTCAAAGATGTCCACAATTTCTCTTGCAAATTTTATGTTTGACCAATCCAAAGATGTATACATTCACAAATGAATTAAAATTCTGACCTCTAATGTTTTTACCAACAAGAAAAGTAATGTGATATGATTATGATTTTTAACGTAGCTTTAAAAAAATTTCAGTCAAATCGCTACAATGTCTGCAGTGTGGCAGTTTATAGTGATGTCCAGCACTGGGGGATCATGCCGCAGACATGTAGCACCCAGTCTCATGATCCTGACACCAGGCTGACCAGTCCTAATACTAACCTCTTAATGCTGAGCGTCAAGTGAGGCAGTTGTTAGTACTATTTTTGTAAGTCTCTGGTATGACTCAACCAGGGATTGAACCCACAATCTCCCACATTCAAGGCAGACGCTCTAACCACTCGGCCACCAGAGCAGTTAACAAGAAAAGTAAAACTGCCAAGATTTCAGAAATACCTGATTTCTGTCTCTCTACCTATTTCACTTAGATTAAGTGACTACTGCATAAAATGAAGACCTCCCACCCAGGAAACTCATCTGGAGTGCTGTTCTTGTGAAAATGCAATGATCCCATTAAGGATATGGCAAACATTTGGACTAAAATATATAATCTAAATCAAACTTTCAGATTTGAAAGAATGTCAATTTTGAGTTCTGTAAATAGTGAACAGGAATAATGTTTACATATCTGAATAACTGCAGCCATTACTGTAGATTCTTACGATTTCATTTAAAAATTAGGATCATTGTAGATGCACAACTCAGAAGAATTGTGTAATAAAAGTAGAGAAATTGCTGAACCTGGAGATCACTATTTAAACTATTATTTCAATTTAGTAAGCCATACTTTGTTCTTATAAAGTATATTTCATCTACCCCTTGATAATTGACTTCATTTTTGGAAAAAGAGTGAAGAATTACGACCTGTTCAAAATATTTCTCTTTAAATTATTATGCCATTTTGTTGGCAGTATACTGGATTTACTTTGTGCACCTATGTCTGTGGTTCCATCTGTCTTATACCTATCTATAATAAAAATAAAATCTGTCTTAAACCTATCTATAATAAACTCCTCTAAAGCTTCACTTATTAACATTAAACTTGTGCTATGTGTGACTTTAGAATTGGTATGTTTGTGTACAGACATGATTTTGGTCTCCCATAAAAAAAAGCTGAAAAAAATTTAAGGTGGGGGGGCAGCACTCACAATTCATGGGTCCAGGGTGCCTTAGGACCCCAGCTAAAAATGCATTTTACAATCATAAAAAAACTGATCATGGTGCAACTTATGATCATAATATAAAACCAAAACAAATCATTTGAAAAACTAATAAACTTATTAAAAATGTTCAACAGGACTTTAATAATTTTTCACAATATTTATTGGCACACGAATTTGTTCTCCAATACTATTGATGCTGAAATTATTTTATGTGCATGTCAGGGTTCACATCATAAATGAGTCATACTAATTTGTCAATTTTTGCTGCAAACATATGCTTCTCTCATTTCATAACAAATCTGTAAAATAAACAAAGTACATCAACTATATACAAATAATCACATACATTCACTTGTTTTTTCTTCAATGAACAAAACTTGTTTATATGCCAGATAATATCTTTCTGCAGCTAGCTTTCCTTTTTGTCACCACTGACTTTATTGGCTCAATGTGCAATCATTTCTTTTCCTTCTCAATGAAAGCCTTTTCCTTTCAAACTAGTGCTTGTATTGGCAACATGAAGTATGCACATTCTGACAGAGGGCTACATCTGTTCTATCGTGCAAAAAAATATTTCTTATAGTAATTAACTGCACCTTTTTCAAATGTCTTCTGAGCTTTAATTTTTCTGTATGCAACTGCTTTTGTAGGTGCTGTTCCAAATGTTTCTAATCTCGATTATCATTAATTCAGATCTTTCTTGGAGAGGTCAAAAAATGCCAGTCCTCTAACATTCAGTTTTCTTATAAACTGACCAACTAAACTTCTGTCAACTTTTTGCTCTAGCCATTCTCATTTTCATATGTTTTTAAACCTTTATTTAAGCTTTTCGTGTCATGGTCTCTCTCATCAATTTGGGATGCCATATTTGCAATCATGCTTTCAGTTTCCATTACATGAAGATTCATTGAATAAATAAAACTTTTGACCAATCAGAATAATCTTTACAAAAATTATGTGCTAATATATGGAACTAATGGTTTACAAGGGTAATTACTGAATGGGACCTAACAGACCATTTTTTAAAAAATTGATCATAGATGATATAAAAAACAGACTATATCAAGAAAAATGTCAGGAGAAAAGCAGAAATTCACTATAAAATGGAGAAAAATCATTTTTGTGTGTACCATATAAATAAAACGTGGGCTTATCCTTTTATTATTTTATTTATGAGACAGAGAGAGAAAGAATCTGGTCTTCAAATTATCTTTTAAACCATTATATCATTTAATGAATACTGCTGTAGATTAAGCTCAATCTTCACATTTATTTTTTTCCCCATCACAATTTTACGGTCATGGTCCTGTTTGACTTCAGTTTACTTTTTCATCTTAAACCTAATGTTCTTATCCACTTATCTATTGGTGGGTATCTATACCATATTATTTCTGACTGACTCTTACATATTTGGGCAAACCGTGTTTACTCATTTATAAGTTGAGCCACACTGCAAAATGCACAGACCCAGATATGCATCCACAGATCTTGGTCTATGCAGTTTGTTAGGAATAATTAGTATAATAAACAATACAGGCAGTGTCATGATTATGCTATGGGAGATCCGGATCTTTGTTGTTTGCAGTTAGACTCGACTTATATGTGAATATATATGGTACATTTCATCTCAATTTCTAGTTTAATTTTTTTAATCACAGGTGAGGTTTTGTATTTTGATAAACAAAAGATATAGTTAACTTACCTCATTGAAGGATCTATATAAAAGACCCACTTTCCCTCAACAAACCAGATGACGAGTGCACTCACTATTACAATGACAGAGCCGAGAGCATCTCCAAGCACATGTAAAAACACCCCTCTCATGTTCAACTGAGCACTTGAGGCTGAAAATGGAGGAAAAATGTGGTCACAACAATTCTGTTGAAAGATATGTCATGAACTGTTAGAGGCACATGCAATTTCCTATATGTGGGCTGGATAGTGATTTTTAAAAATACCTGTATGATGTAGATATAACTAGATAAAACCAGGCTGCTGGGAGTTGACTGCCCAGTGCTCAATGAAAAACATTTTTAGACGAAGGCCTCAGGCTGGTGAGTCAAATAAACTCACAAGCCCTTACTGAAATTCCACAAGCCCGGAATCCAATTTTCACATGTCCAAAATTTTTAGTTGTCACACAATGTTGAAATAGCAACAACTTGAATATAAATTCAATAGAGTTGAAAAGGGTTAGAAGGTTAGAAGGTAATGCAAGTATTGTTAGTGTTCATCGCTACACTCAGCAGAGAATGGATGGTCCTAGTGTTCAAACTTCTCTTTTGGATTCTCTGAGTGAATCTTAGAACCGAGTAGACACATGTTCAGGTGTTGTTTGCAGTATGTTCAAAGAATTAACAGCCCGACCACCCTTCTTTTTTAAATTCTTTTTCTCATGCTTTACCACCATACTGATTTTACACAACCAAATTGGAGTGTACACAATGTGATGCTTACACTAAACTATTTTGCACTGTTCACATCAATGTACAAAATACCTCTCCAATGTACAAAATACCTCTCCAATGTACAAAATACCTCTCACTGATGAAATATTACCAAGATTTAGAACAAATAAAGCCTTAAATCCAATAATTTGTGGAAATTAATGATTTATCAGAAGATAACTCATTTCATTGTTTAGTGAAATAAAACAGTAAATTAAATAAAAACTTCAACATTATCTTAATATGCATCTCATTTCTATTTGTCTTTTCTTACAATGATTTATTTTCATTCATTCATTTGTTTATTCATTCATTCATTTTAGTCTTATGTTTACTCCTTTACTTATAATCTAACATGCATCTACCAATCTGTCTGTCCATTTCATTTTGCATTCCTTTTAAATAAATGACTGACTGGTGAAATCAAAAAATTAATTAGATTATTAATGGCAATCTCAAAAGTAACTGCATGTATTGTGAACAAAAAAATTCTTTAAAAAATATCAAGGCATGTGGTTATAACAAAATTAATAAAGCAGCAGTGGTCAAATTTCTGAAGATAATTTGAATTTTTATCCAGCCCAAAAATATATGCAATTAAAAATTTTCATGCAATAATTTTAACATTAATATGATTGTATGATTGAAGATTGGCATGAAAAGGTCAACAAAATCTAAGTATTATAAAAAATGCAAGTCACAGAATGTTAAGAAATACAGGGGACTACCTTTGAATATTCCTCCAGACTTTTTCCATATTTAATTGTTCTAGTCATAAACTTAAAAATGAGGTAGAAAGATATGACACTGTCATTGCTTCCAAGTGTTTATGATATATGCAATACACTATTGTTTTAAAAAAACAATTTAAAATGATATTTTGAGAAAACAATATGAGTAATGCTGGCATGCTCATCCATCGTAAAAAAAAATTATACATCAATCCCATGATATTTAATTTTTGAGCATCTAACCCTATCAACAGTCAGAGATGAGGATGGGGACCATACTGGACTATATCTGAATGGTATAACACACATCTTTTTTATATCAGGACGATGGCAGTTTGAGATTGTACAACTTGATTTCATCTCAATGTCCACATTTTATATACCATTTTACTGTCCAACAGTTATACTATAAGCGTATTGCACTCCAATACAGTTACCTTTTTGTATTTATTATAAGACAGTAGCTTAAAGTACTGAAATGGTGAATATAGATTCACTTTTTTGATATCCATTTGTAAGGAGATGACACTGTAACCAGTTGTTTAAGGCTTTAAGGTGATTTCACCAATCAACTCTAGATATTGAAACTCAGGTCCCATGTTACAAATTTTCTCTGGATCTTTAAGCATGAGGTCATTATGCATTGTGTCACATCTGCCTAATTTGCAACCTGTCCTATAAAGCAAAAAGAGGCAGTCAATAAAACATCTCAGCATAAAATTGTGTACTCTACATACATGTATATAGTAAACTCACCATCAGGGAAGTGGAGGTAATTTTACAATAACTACTGGTAATTTTACCATTATTTTTACAATAACTACTGGTAATAACTAATTTCCTGCTTGATTGTCACAATAACTTCATGAATATTAACAAAAGAAGACACTGTTACAGTTTGAATATGATTCAACTGCAACCTACTGTAAGCTGAGGTCCTGTTATGTATATAAACTACAGGAAATGACTGTTTTAGCACAATTTCTAGATAAAAAGAAGAATTAAAGACATGCTAGTAGCAAATCAGTTTAATTTTGGACACAGCATATACTCATTCTGCTCTTAATGTTTTTTTTTTTTACTATAGTGGATACCTTGTTTGAGACAATATTATTCATGGTTCTTGTACATCCATTAGTATCAGGCATTATTTACTTGCTTATAAGTTGAGTCAAACCGCAAAGATCCAGATCAGGGTCTATGTTACTCTAACAAAATGCAGAGACTCAGATCTGCTGGTGGATTATGTGGTGGCATATCTGGGTGTCTGCAGTTTGCAAATGGTCTCATCTTATAAGCGAGTATATATAGTACATCTGTACACCATGGTCATAGATTTAATGTAATTGATTTATTATTGGGGATCAATTTTCATGACTTGCCAAAGTTGTATTTTTGTTGATTACTAAATCTGTGAATATATCTCATTCATAATGAGCAAATATCACCAAAAAAAATTTAATTTGTACAGGAAACAAATTCCAAGAAAACCAGTATACCATAAATTAAAGTAAATTTACTGTAATCAGAATGCTACTTTTGCATTTGGAAAAAAAAAATCTCTCCTTTTAAATTGATAAAAATATTTATCAAGTAAATTACATTGTTTCTTTCTTGTATACCAGATAAAATTTGTACTTGACATAACAGTGAAAAATAAACTTGTCAGGGATTGGGCTATGTATTAGTAAAAAAAGCATACAGGAAACAAATCAGGTGGGTGGGTGGGGTAGGGTGGGTAAACAATACCAAAAATTACTATCAGAATGATTAAATAAATCTACAAAAGTCTCTAATAAGAAATACATGCTCACCTGTAATTTATGTTAAAGATGTTTTCCTTTTATTAGGATAATGATAGCAAAATTTTGCCAAGTTTAAAATCTGTACAAATACATTTATGCATGTTTTCAAGCTATCACTTTTTTAATTTGTTTTCTAAGAAAGTCCTAGTGACAAAATTTGTTCAAGATGATTATAACTGATTCTATAAAATAAAATCCTGTATTTAATCTTAATGGAACATAAACTTATGATAATGAAATAATCAGATTTGTAAAAACAAGAAAGTATGTACCACATCCAATAACCCCAAAGTTTTTAATACATTAATTTGTACCAGCATTACTCATAATTCACCTTCACATCAATCCACATGACCATCTAGATATTATTTCTCTATTGTGGATGAGCCATGGTGGCTCAGGGTTAGCATGCCAGATTCATGACTGAAATAACCTGTATTCAAATCCTACTACTCGACCAGACTGGGTCAGCAAATGTAGTGTGCCGATGGGCAAGGCACTTTACTTCAATTACTTTGGCACTAAACAACTTGAGTGCAGTGCCACACCATACCAAACCAAAGAATAAGAGCTGTATAAATCATTCCATTTATGTGCCACACCAAACCAAACCAAAGTAGGAGCTGTATAAATCATTCCATTTATGTGCCACACCATACCAAACCAAAGAATGGAGCTGTATAAATCATTCCATTTTTGTGCCACACCATACCAAACCAAAGAATGGAGCTGTATAAATCATTCCATTTATGTGCCACACCAAACACAACCAAAGAATAAGAGCTGTATAAATCATTCCATTTATGTGCCACACCATACCAAACCAAAGAATGGAGCTGTATAAATCATTCCATTTTTGTGCCACACCATACCAAACCAAAGAATGGAGCTGTATAAATCATTCCATTTATGTGCCACACCAAACCAAACCAAAGTAGGAGCTGTATAAATCATTCCATTTATGTGCCACACCATACCAAACCAAAGAATGGAGCTGTATAAATCATTCCATTTTTGTGCCACACCATACCAAACCAAAGAATGGAGCTGTATAAATCATTCCATTTATGTGCCATACCAAACCAAACCAAAGTAGGAGCTGTATAAATCATTCCATTTATGTGCCACACCAAACCAAACCAAAGAATGGAGCTGTATAAATCATTCCATTTATGTGCCACTCCATACCAAACCAAAGTAGGAGCTGTATAAATCATTTCATTTATGTGCCACACCATACCAAACCAAAGAATGGAGCTGTATAAATCATTTCATTTATGTGCCACACCATACCAAACCAAAGAATGGAGCTGCATAAATCATTCCATTTATGTGCCACTCCATACCAAACCAAAGTAGGAGCTGTATAAATAATTCCATTTATGTGCCACACCATACCAAACCAAAGAATGGAGCTGTATAAATCATTCCATTTATGTGCCACACCATACCAAATCAAAGAATGGAGCTGTATAAATCATTCCATTTATGTGCCACACCATACCAAATCAAAGAATGGAGCTGCATAAATCATTCCATTTATGTGCCACACCAAACCAAACCAAAGTAGGAGCTGTATAAATCATTCCATTTATGTGCCACACCATACCAAATCAAAGAATGGAGCTGTATAAATCATTCCATTTATGTGCCACACCAAACCAAATCAAAGAATGGAGCTGCATAAATTATTCCATTTATGTGCCACACCATACCAAATCAAAGAATGGAGCTGTATAAATCATTCCATTTATGTGCCACACCATACCAAACCAAAGTAGGAGCTGTATAAATCATTCCATTTATGTGCCACACCATACCAAACCAAAGAATGGAGCTGTATAAATCATTCCATTTATGTGCCACACCATACCAAACCAAAGAATAAGAGCTGTATAAATCATTCCATTTATGTGCCACACCATACAAACCAAAGAATGGAGCTGTATACATCATTCTATTTATGTGCCACACCATACCAAACCAAAGTAGGAGCTCTATATATCATTCCATTTTTGTGCCACACCATACCAAACCAAAGAATGGAGCTGTATAAATCATTCCATTTATGTGCCACACCAAACCAAATCAAAGAATAGGAGCTGTATAAATCATTCCATTTATGTGCCACACCATACCAAACCAAAGTAGGAGCTGTATAAATCATTCCATTTTTGTGCCACACCATACCAAACCAAAGAATAGGAGCTGTATAATTCATTCCATTTATGTGCCACACCATACCAAACCAAAGAATGGAGCTGTATAAATCATTCCATTTATGTGCCACACCATACCAAACCAAAGAATGGAGCTGTATAAATCATTCCATTTATGTGTCACACCATACCAAACCAAATAATAGGAGCTGTATAAATCATTCCATTTATGTGCCACACCAAACCAAACCAAAGAATGGAGCTGTATAAATCATTCCATTTATGTGCCACACCATACCAAACCAAAGAATGGAGCTGTATAAATCATTTCATTTATGTGTCACACCATACCAAACCAAATAATAGGAGCTGTATAAATCATTCCATTTATGTGCCACACCAAACCAAACCAAAGAATGGAGCTGTATAAATCATTCCATTTATGTGCCACACCATACCAAACCAAAGAATAGGAGCTGTATAATTCATTCCATTTATGTGCCACACCATACCAAACCAAAGAATGGAGCTGTATAAATCATTCCATTTATGTGCCACACCATACCAAACCAAAGAATGGAGCTGTATAAATCATTCCATTTATGTGCCACACCATACCAAACCAAAGTAGGAGCTGTATAAATCATTCCATTTTTGTGCCACACTATACCAAACCAAAGAATGGAGCTGTATAAATCATTCCATTTATGTGCCACACCATACCAAACCAAAGAATGGAGCTGTATAAATCATTCCATTTATGTGTCACACCATACCAAACCAAATAATAGGAGCTGTATAAATCATTCCATTTATGTGCCACACCAAACCAAACCAAAGAATGGAGCTGTATAAATCATTCCATTTATGTGCCACACCATACCAAACCAAAGAATAGGAGCTGTATAATTCATTCCATTTATGTGCCACACCATACCAAACCAAAGAATGGAGCTGTATAAATCATTCCATTTATGTGCCACACCATACCAAACCAAATAATAGGAGCTGTATAAATCATTCCATTTATGTGCCACACCAAACCAAACCAAAGAATGGAGCTGTATAAATCATTCCATTTATGTGCCACACCATACCAAACCAAAGAATGGAGCTGTATAAATCATTCCATTTATGTGCCACACCATACCAAACCAAAGAATAAGAGCTGTATAAATCATTCCATTTATGTGCCACACCAAACCAAACCAAAGAATGGAGCTGTATAAATCATTCCATTTATGTGCCACACCATACCAAACCAAAGAATAGGAGCTGTATAATTCATTCCATTTATGTGCCACACCATACCAAACCAAAGAATGGAGCTGTATAAATCATTCCATTTATGTGCCACACCATACCAAACCAAAGTAGGAGCTGTATAAATCATTCCATTTTTGTGCCACACCATACCAAACCAAAGAATGGAGCTGTATAAATCATTCCATTTATGTGCCACACCATACCAAACCAAAGAATGGAGCTGTATAAATCATTCCATTTATGTGTCACACCATACCAAACCAAATAATAGGAGCTGTATAAATCATTCCATTTATGTGCCACACCAAACCAAACCAAAGAATGGAGCTGTATAAATCATTCCATTTATGTGCCACACCATACCAAACCAAAGAATAGGAGCTGTATAATTCATTCCATTTATGTGCCACACCATACCAAACCAAAGAATGGAGCTGTATAAATCATTCCATTTATGTGCCACACCATACCAAACCAAAGAATGGAGCTGTATAAATCATTCCATTTATGTGCCACACCATACCAAACCAAAGAATGGAGCTGTATAAATCATTCCATTTATGTGTCACACCATACCAAACCAAATAATAGGAGCTGTATAAATCATTCCATTTATGTGCCACACCAAACCAAACCAAAGAATGGAGCTGTATAAATCATTCCATTTATGTGCCACACCATACCAAACCAAAGAATAGGAGCTGTATAATTCATTCCATTTATGTGCCACACCATACCAAACCAAATAATAGGAGCTGTATAAATCATTCCATTTATGTGCCACACCAAACCAAACCAAAGAATGGAGCTGTATAAATCATTCCATTTATGTGCCACACCATACCAAACCAAAGAATGGAGCTGTATAAATCATTCCATTTATGTGCCACACCATACCAAACCAAAGAATAAGAGCTGTATAAATCATTCCATTTATGTTCAATCTAATTTTCTTTTGGTACTGTAACTTGTTTTAGTCTTTGACAATAGATAAAGGAGGTGTGGGGGTGGGGTTTTGTAATTATTATTTACACAATTCAAAACTGGCACACTATATTTTCAACAAAACATATTTGGACTTTTCACTACATGTGCTTTCTCTATCATGATCAGGTTCTTCCATGCAATGTTGCCATGAGTAATGCTATTCAATGGATAAGGGCATTTAATATCAGTTTATTCTGCATGACATATGTACTGGGCATGGTATATAGACTTAGACTTTCTTCAAACATTGTCACTGATAGAACTAAAATGTGATCAAAACAAATTATGTCACTGATATTTTTGTATCAGGTTTCAAAGAAGTTATCACCAAAAATGAATATGGGTGATGTTAAATTAGATAATTTACACTAGATGAGAACAATGTAAAATATGCAGTTCTTTGTATAAATAACTGTTGTTATCTGCACTAATTAAGAGAAGACATCATAGATTTACAATTATGAATGATGTCATAGTGAAGTTGGGTTCAAAAGTGAAAGAAGACATAAAATATGAGTAAACAAATGCAAAAGAGCTGATAATTGCATTATTTCCATCACACTGTACAGGCAGGCCATAAAAGTGTACCAATTTGTAAAAGGGATCAGGTTGTACTAAGGTTAGCTCAATATCAAAAGCAAATGGATATTTAAGTCCAAAATAAGATTCACAGTTACACCCAACTGATTCAGTGCAACATTTACATATTCCTTCTGATAACTTCAAGGAGTGTTTGTTTAATTCAAGGATTTTTCAAGGATAAAAAATTTCTTTGAAATTCAGTAAGGACGAGCAGCACCTCAAATTTTAGTAGTTTTTAATGTTGAATGAACCATCATATACCCCCAATTCTCCCATACTGCACCCATACCCCGTGATGGAGATCAGTAATACAAAACATCACATAACTCTTCTGAAAATAATGTACATACAATGATATCAACATGTAGATCTTCTGATGGTGACCATTTTATACACAACGATCCACAAAAAATTGCACATGCCACTGTTACACATATTTTTTTATATTCTGAACATACCTGACTTTTGTCATGAATTTGTATTGTACCTATCTTATTTGGTCATGATCCAAAGTAATCAAGGTTTATGAGTACTGAAATGTTTCCATTACAAATTATTAGTATTCCAGAATATTCTATCATTATAGTCTGGTGACAGTTTGTATATAAATACAACTAAGACTGATACAAGGGCATGGAAGTCTGGAACATTAAAACCACCTTTGTGCATGTTCCTTATGAAGTTGCTTGTCTATGGGGTAGAAAAATCCATTCCCCTTGCAGTTGGGGACAACAACAAATTAATTCTGATCAACCATTTTTCCCAAAACAAAAGCCAAGTCAAACAATAGAAAAAAATATTTCCAAAATATGAACAAGTCAGAAAACAATAATGGAAATTTATATTTTTTTTCCAGCAATAATCGGATCATTAAATTGGGTAAATAAGCTGGGTAACCAAATTAGATCTAGATAATTCCCTAGCTGAATGTTTGGGGATTTAAATAGGTAAGAAGCCAGATTAATTCACTGCTGGTTACTCACTGACTGATTAAGTCATCACATTCCATTCAACTAGCCCTTTCGGGTGAACCCTTCAACAAAGGAGACTAGTGAATCATATATCAACACAACAATACATGTAGTGGTATCTTTCATCTTTGACTTGACACACTGAAAGCAATGATCAAGTAATATACATTCCTACCGGTCAAAAGAAGAAATGGAAATTCACTTGAAAGCATGTGAGTTTATGTTGGTAATAGTGCAAATATAATTGATCAAACCATTTACTCTTGTTGCATACAATATCAGCTTGCAAAAATCCCATCTGGAACATTTATTCATTTGACAGTACAGACACAGGAAAAATTAGAGAGTTTATATTTACCAAATGGTTTACAGAGATCTCAGAAACGCTTAATTACACATATTTGGATGCATATTTTATATTTGGGATGCAGAATATCACCCACACAGGAGTCCTCCATACGCAGTTTTGTTGCAAACCAGAAAGTTTTGAGGCAGAATAAATATGTTCTAATCATTATGAAAACTGAAACAATGCTTTTATTTTAGTTTGTTGCTGACTTTTTGATCAAAGTTCACCAGCTTGCTTTGATGAAGGTACATGTGTTATTGAAGGCGCAGCAAAAGGCTCCCTTTGAAGGACTAAACAAATACTCATTTGTTATTGTTAAAGCAACATCAAATAATTGTTGAACATTGAGACATTTTTTTTTTATATTGGTGCTTCAGAGGTAATCAGTTTTCATTGATGTTGCAGCAAAACTACTTTTTCTGTTTTGTTTTCTTTTAAATTGCCATCATGTGGTCCACTAGTCATTTCACGTTTCCGTCCTCAGATGTGGTCGATTTTAGCCAGTCAGTTGCATGGCTTTTTGGATTATATCAATGCATACAGTATCAAGGCCAGATATCAGCATAATCGGATTATGATAAAACAATGCACTGTTAGGGTGGATTGTCAATATGAAAAAAGGTTTTGTTTATGTAACAATTGATTCCAGTGCATTTTTATATTCAAGTTTTTGACTTCCTGTCATGGTGCTTTTGAATTTGTCCACTCCAAACCCAAGGCTGTATATACCTTTTTATTAGCCAAAAATGTCACCAAAAATATCACAAGATGGTATATTTTGTTGCCAATAAGGAAAACAAAATTGCAATTTGCGACACTGGCGAAGCCCAGCACTGTTACTGATTTCATTTCCGATTGTTGCCATTTAAATATTACCTGCAAATTCGAAATCAAGAGACTTGGACAAAATGCCGTTTGCAAATTTAGACAAGTATTTTGGGGTTAAACAGAAAAATGATGAAGATTTTAACCACATTCAGAACTGTGCTAAAAATGCTAGAACTGATAGTTCAGATGTGACAGTAGCCAAGTGTAAGAAAGTATAAGATGCCTGGCTAAGTGGGAACTGAAACTTTTCTTTTGCTGATGGGACTCCTATTTTTACCAAATTAGGAGTCCTGGACTCATAATTATAAAATCCTAGCAAGACCTCTAGGTTTAGACAAACAAAGTATTAGATTAATGATTACATGAACCTTAATGATGCAAAATTAGTAATAAAATACAGGTAAGTTTCAGGTCAATTACTAGAAAGTTGACAGAAAAGACACCTGGTCTGATAAATCAGCCTCCAAACCTGTTTGCGTATTATATGAGTGGGTTACCCAACAATAGCATTTCAGGTTTCAGTACATTGTTCAATTATCTTTTATTTTCTGATCTCAAACTGATTAAATAAGTGCATAAACATGTGTGACACTCCTTAGCAGGAACAATGATGATTTACAAGACCTGTATGCAATCTAGACATAAAATGCTGAATAATTGTAACCAAAGCAATTATGGGTGCGAATGCAGTCATTTACTGAGCAATTAGAAAATCTGCTGGGCAACCTGTTTTTTACAGTTGGTTGCTGAAGGACATCAATGAACTTTCAACATTTATCTACCACTAATTCCAGTGCTTAAGCCAGACAAATCACTGTGTTTAAAATCTGACATGGACCAATAAGTTTATATTCTAGAATTCTTAGCAATTCAAAATCCACCAATTCTGAGTAAAAAATCTGATAAAGCATTTTATATTTGGGAGATTTATCATGGGAAATGTGTTCTGAGTGACAGTTATCCCTTTTATAATGCTGTAAACTGATTAGTGACCTGAATGGTCAACTGATTAGTGACCTGAATGGTCAAAAGTACATGACTTCATATCAATATCAGCCAGACCGATATTATGCCAGAGATATTTATTTTAATCAGACTGAACACCCCATCTCTTTTAAGCCAACTCTCCATCTTTCTCCAGATAATAAAATCAACATGAGAGAATATATAAGGGAATTGTGCAAGCAAATTTTTACAAGAAAAGAACTTCTTTTAATTGCAAAAAGTGGTTTACTCTGAATTTTAAAAAAATCTTTGGAAAAAGGTACCTTTTGTTGGAGCAAGCTAGGTCAGAATTTTGGGAAGTCACATTTTTCTCCAAAGGTCCAATAATTTCCTCTATGTACTTGAGATTTCAACTATGTGCCACCCCAAAATACAAAGCCATTTAATCAGACAGGCAGGGCAAAATACAATGCCATTTAATCAGGTAGGCAAGGCAAAATATAATGCCATTTAATCAAGCAGGTAGGGAAAACTACAATACCATGTATCAGGTAGGCAGGATGGGCAAAAAAAAATACTGTTTAATCAGGCTGGTAGGGCAAAATACAAAGCCATTTCGAGAACATGCTATCTAACCTCCCACTTCAATACAGCTGTCAAAATATATAAAGTCATGGTAATGGCGACATTCAACTCAGACTGCTGTGCAAGTTTCTTCATTTAGATGACTATCATCCATTGAAGAAAATGGACATAATATAGTTTTTGCTTGGGATTATTTTGGGCTTTGCCACTCCAAGATAATTGTGCTTAAAACGAATCATCTTTAAATAAAAATATCCATACCGGCTCGTTGTGCATTAAACTCAATTGAAACAATATTGTCATCTGCTTCAGTCTCAGAAGAGCTGTCATGTTCTCCTTTTTCACTCATCTCAACAGTATGGTTAACTGCAGATGAATCTTTCACAAGTGAAGCATTTTCTGCCTTTTTGTCACTGTCCTTGCCACTTCCACCTCCATGGCTGTGACCATGCCCATTGGACTGACCTAGATTAAAATATAAATAACTCATCATCCTTACTATTACTTAGTGTGACAATCTATAGCTAGAAAATGAATACCATATGCATTCATTATAAAATGAGTCCATCTGCAACCTGTACAGACCCAGAGCTGTCATCCCAAAATGTGCCAACAGATCAAGGTCTTTGCAGTTTTAAAGGAGTATCAGTAAAACAAACAACATAGACCTTGATCTACAGGTGCATTCTGCTATTGCAAATATGGATCTCTACTGTTTGCATTTGGACTTGATGTGTAAGAGTATTGACAATATGTCAACACGCATATATGTATAATAATAATAAGTATACAAATACCAAATCAGGATGATGTACACATGACCACAATCAAGATTAACAAAAAAAAATGCCTTCCATGTAACTGACTAAAATTTAACTACAGTGCTCCCTTGCCATGTGAAATAGAATTACAATATTTCCCTTTTAAATGGAAGTTTATGCGAAATGGAGTTACAATATTTGTCTTTTAAATGGAAGTTTTCTCTAAAATTGAATTAATATTTCCCTTTTAAAATGGAAGTTTTATGTGAAATAGAATTAACAATAATTCCATTTTCAATGGAAGTTTTATGTGAAATAGAATTACAATATTTCCCTTTTAAATGTATGTTTTATGTGAAATGAAATTAACAAGATTTCCCTTTTAAATGGAGGGTTTATGTGAAACAGAATTACAATATTTCTCTTTTGTAATACATCTCAAAACAATGCCTTTAATTCAACATTATTGATAATAAATTTGCTTGAATTGTTTATAATTATTATGCTGAAAAGAAATGTTTAAAATATTGTGATCTTACATCACATTATATAGAGATTATAAAGACCTTATGTGTGAAATGTAAATGATTCTTACGTGAACTATTATCATACTTACTCTCTTTATTACTGAACAAGTTTAAAACAAAAAATAATTGATATAAAAAAACCCAAATCTTTGGATGTCATTTTTGGGGCAAAATTGGAAACTATCATATGAAATGGGATTGTAAAATACACATTTATTTGTTCCCAAAAATTATTTCTACTATTTAATGCTATTTTACCAAAAACTTAAAGAGAATGATAGCTTAGTTAATTATTAAAGGTAAAATGTGAAAAGTCAACACTTTCAACCCTGTTGGATATTAATTTGTACAGCAAAGCGGAACTCTGGCATGAAAAATTAAACATTATTGATGGATAGTTTCTGATTTTCTGTAGTCAGTTAATTTGTAAAATCATGAACTTTAAAACAGTATTTACCTTACTATTGTTTAATTTATACATTTATTTTATTTTAAAATTTTCCTAATAGGTAAAATATTGACTTTGTAAAAGTTTTTTTTGTCCTTCTGTGAGAATTCAGTTTAAAAATAAAGCATCTCTGCAAGAAAATTTTGGCTGTTCAAAAACTATTTGCTTGGTTAGAAGTAATAATGTAGTGTTTGTGATTTGGATTTTCAACATAGCTTTAACAATTGTTCAGTCATATTGCTATGATGACTGCAGTGTAGAAGTTTCTAGTGATATGTAGCACTGGGGCATCATGCTGCAGACATGTATCATGATGTCCCACCAAGTCACATCATCCTGACACCTGGCTGACTAGTCCTAACACTAAACTCTTAATGCTGAGTGCCTAGCAATGCAGCTGTTAGTAATATTTTTATAAGTCTTTGGTATGACTTAGCATAGATTGTAACCAGCAACCGAAGAGGTAGACACTCTAACCATTACGACACAGGAGCAGTCGAAGTAATAATGGAAAAATTCAGTTAAACAAGAAACAAGACAAACAATTTCTTTCAAACTTTAGCAACTATTTCCAACTTCGGTCTCTATTTCCTGGTAAACAACCTATACACAGAAGTGATTGCCTTGTTCCGAATTTAATGATTTATATTAGGTAAAACAGCTCTTTTGATATGAAATGGGTCTATTGCTTCAGAAATAACAAATTAAATGAATGATGGTGGAGATTCATAAATAGTGGAATAAATGAGGTTTTTGACTAATAGTGTAGAAATTAACAACTTCATCCAAATTTTAGACTGACAGATAGTAGCTGGCATAGGTGGCAGCAAGATGGTGAAATTGTCCTGGTATATTTAACAGACTATGTTCCAGAGCTGTATAGAATACCCTAACACATACACGAAATCAACTTTTTCATTATACATTATGCTACACACATTTATACAATAAGAATATATCATAATAAATTTAAAAAAGGGTAAGTTTACCATGAAAGAGAAATAATCCTATAATATTGACACCAAGCCCAGCACAACCAACCGCAAGCAGCAGTTTGGGATCCTTGATCTCTTCAACTTCTACAATTCTTTTTAAGGCCTCAACTAAGATGGAAAAACACAGTGCAATCAAGAAAACTGAATTCACCAAGGCACCAAGCACTTCTGCTCTAGCCCAGCCAAATGTGTTTTTCCGTGTCCGCCATTTAGATATCTGTTGAACGAAATAACAGTGAAAATTGCACATAATGGAAAACATGATGAAATTTGAACAAGAATAAAACAGCATGATAGATGAAATGAATGAAAATTACAAGAAAATGAACAAGATTTCATGGTATATATAGAATTGTAACACTTTGTAAAATAAGAAATTGATAGAAACTGATATGTACAGCATATGAATTAATGTGCTAATATGACTTAAAAAAAATAAAATTCAAAATTCTGAAAATTAAAATATTTTTATAACAATTAGTCATTAATCAATATTAATAAAAAAAATTACACAAAATTATGTGGCATTTTCATTACAAAATAAAATTTAAACCTAAATATGATAACTGAGTACTTTTCAATTGGCAAACAAGATTAAATCATAACATCAAACAATGTCTTTTTGCAAAAATTTGGCTACAGTCAATCTGGAACCAATGATAAACAAAATTGTGCTGAAATACCTAAATAAAGATACTAACCCTCACAGAAGCAAAGCCAACGATGAGTGCAACAACATCTGACAGCATGTGAAAGGAATCGGCCACGAGAGCTATGGAATTTGTCATATAGCCAACAATTATCTCCACCAAAAAGAATGATGCTGTCAATCCAAGCATAGTCAGGAGACGGCAGGTTTTCCCAGAGTAACGACCCATCCTGTAGCTTCTATTTTAAAACTGAAACATGCATTAGTTCAGTTTGAACAAGACAATTCCAAGACTGGTAAGGCTGCAACTTTTACACATGTAAATGACAGTTCAGTTTACAGCAGTAAGCATTTAATTTAAATGAACACGATTATAACTGTCAGCGACAGGAACTACTTAGTATTGCAAGGATAATTTTTCTGAATCACTGTTTAAGAGGTGTTTATTAGAAAATTTCTTTTAAACTTCATTCTTTTCTCAAACTGTATATATGACTTTCACATCAAATGTAACATTGCTAGAAAACAAAGTCCATGAGAACTGATGGTACTGTAGACCTGTGCAATGTAGATGCACCTTTTTTCACACCTCAATGAACAAACTTCAGTAAATGTAAAATGAGAAACTTGTTTAAAACACTAGTCTTTGATGGAACAGCACCTCTACCATGTTTATAAACTACAATGTATTTAGTATTGAAGACATAATGAGAAAGGATGTGTTTTCAATGACAAGAATATCCAATAGCAAGAACTGTAAAAAAATCTCTATGGAACTATGATATTTCTTTTAAGTCTCATTTAATATACAAAACAAATTATTTTTAAATGTCTTACATAATTCTGTTCCTAACAATGACTCAAGCATTTAAATTAAACATATGGTCCATACAATTTGTAAAAAGAGTTTGTAACTTGTCATTACAAAACACTATGCATGAGGTTCATTTACTCATAATGTTCATAGATCAGTGAGCAACCTTTCTGATCCAATAACTGGTTTGTTTGTTTGTTTGTTCTTGTGCTTAACGCCATTTTTCAGCACATGATAGGCTATTCATGGCGGCCAGTATTAATGGTGGAGGAAGAAACCGGGAAATCACCGGAAAGAACCACCGACCCACGAGAAGCTACTGGCAAGCTTTCTCACATATCCACATTCGCCGAATCCTAGACTCGAACCCACGCAGACAGAGGTGAGATGGCAGTGATCCGTAACGGACATCGCTTTAGACCACTCGGCCACTCGGGGCCCCCTCAAATAACTGGTATGTTTGGACATCAAGTAATTATCAATTGGTCAGAACTATGGCAAATGGCAGCTATATTAGCAATTAATTTGTTTCATTTGATGGAATGTTTAAAATTTTGGAATTATAACTTCATAAGATTCATTTCTGATTAAAAAAATTTGCATTTGTTTGATTGCACTTTAAACTATAATCGGTTAAACAAAACATGAATTTTTTGCAAAGCCTGTTTTCAGCATGGTATTGTTTTATTGTTTCAATTGGAAAAAGTCTGGATTATTCAGAAATAACTGAACAGACATAACAGTCAGTTTATAGAGCTGAACTTTAAAATCACAATTGCACAAAAAAGTATAATTTTCAGTCCTGGAAACAACTTGCTGCAGATGAATTTTCTGAACCTTCGGGCTTCAACTAAACAGAAAAAGAGTGCCAGCTCTGAGAAGGAGAGTCAATCTCCTAAATTTGTTAGAAAATTTAGGAATGAGTGAAAACATGATCTGAAAGTTTTGTGATTTACATCCCTGATATCTGAATAATATATAACCTGCCTAGTTGTATGGGTATATGTTTGAGTCATGATTGCTCTGTCCAGGTTATCAGGAAATGTATAAACTTTGTTATCATTACCAGGTTTGATGGGTAAACAATGATGCTGGTCAGTGTTAATCCTTATGCAAGTTGCCAGCCACCCACACTATAGAATATTCACTAGTCTTTACACCCAGGCATTAAACATTTGTTCAGAGATCAAAAGGAAGCCAGCAGGATGAATGGGGCAATGTTCTCACATAGACAAGTGAGAAGACCTTGTTTGTGAAGTTTGATTGGGACAGTCTACAGCAACATTCAATTGAAATTAAGATGGAGGGTGGGATTAAACCTTTGATCAGAACCAGAGCTAAAACTGTAGATGCCTAGACAAATCACCGTGCAAATAGGATTACTCTGGGGAAAGCCACTCATAATTTGGCAGGAATCTTAGGACCAGAATTCTAAGTGAAGGAAAAGCTTTAACAAAGTCAATAAATTATTTGCTCAATTTTGCAAACATTATGGCACCGTAATTGTAATTATTGGTAATATATACACTTAGTTACTGGGATTGTTTTAGCATGTAAAACTACCTTGTAGTGTTTCATTTATAAGCATATTTAAGACATAAATTTAAGTTTATGTAAAGAATTATAAAGATTGCTAGTTTGTCAGATTTAATATTGTAATTCGCTGGTAGGTTACTTCGTAGTAACCAGTATCTTTAGTAATACGTAATGTTAGAGTTTACGCATGATTGAATTGGAGCTTAGGAAAATAATTGAAATATGTAAGATTAGTTACAATAGTTGTGTCAATATATCAGAGCATGGATATTTGAATATTTGTATATTTGGAATGAGCTGTGATGTAAAGATATGCTTCTGATTGTTGTTTATTGGTTTGTGTAATGAAATTATGAGTATGTACTGATGTGAAGCAATTTATTGTTATATGTGTAAGAGTAATTGATACCAGGCTTTTATTATGACATGTTTATCATGTTGTTTTACCATACACAAACAGATGCGAATTTCTGTGTGAATGAATGCGTGACCGGTGGAATTTAATAGCCATTATCTGATGATAGGCTGTCTGTAATGTGAAATGTGAGCACAAAGAAAAATATTGTACCAAATTTGTTTTTTCACAGAAAGCTTTTTGGGGGACAGAAGTTCCAGTACAAGTTTCATAGTCCCAGGGTACTAAGAGGGAGACAGAAGTGAGACTGACAGTGAAGTTTGTGTCGACAAAGTGTAGTCAACATAGAGATGTGGGATAGAAGGTGTATGAGGAGGAAAGCAGTCTGGAGGAGGAAAAGGAACTTGGGTCAGGGAGGAAGAGAAGGAATTTGGAGATAGAGAAGGATACACAGATGAATAGAACACAAGGACAGGTGAAAATCTCTCGCACTACACATCAAATGATGTGATAGTCCAGTAAAGGGTCAAGCAAAAAAGTGAGAAATTTGAATTATTGACCATTTAATTGTTACCATTTTGTATCTTTATCTTATTTAATTGTTATCTTTAATCACTTAACCATCGGCATTGCTGACTGAGGGCTTGGAGATGTACATCTTTCACTAAATCAACTTGCAAACCAAATCAAGCCTGAGTGGGACTGCTGCAATAATTTAAATGTTGGAAACAACCCATCCCCAATCCCTTACAACCAAACCTCCAACTGGGGGCAACCATTACAGTTTGCATATAAAATGATTTTAACAGATCATAATAGAATATGCTGTGAAGTTAAAAATAATTATAATTAAAATAATCCTCTGTCTGTTTCATATACACAATATACACATAGCAACACATAGTTAGGAAAAGAAACATTTTCCCAAAACTCTGTATGTTTTTATTAATTACTATACAAGTATTTCTCATTATTCAGCATGAGACAAGCAATCTTAAACATTATTTGTTTCCATCAATAATGAGAAATCACAACTATGGGTTAATCACTGTTCAAGAGATTTCAGTTTTGACTCTTGAGATTTGAATTTCGACTCCCAAAATTCTGGAGTCAAGTGTCAACTGACTCTTCAGTATTGAGAACCCTGATGATGATAGCTAAATTGCCATACTGTGGATTGTTCAATAAGAATTAACCAAACAATTATCAGCTTTTTGAAGTGCTTGAATCTTTTAAAAATAAGCCAAGAACAAAGTGCAGTGGATGACTCGACAACCAAGATGAATATGAACAGTGACAACTAAAACTTTTAACATCTTTATTTTTGTGACAAAAGAAGCTGTGAAAAGATACTGTTTTCTTTTATAATACAATATCTCTTGCCAAATAATTAAATCATACACTTATTTCTGAAGCAAAAGCTGGAAGGACTTCAAAAAATTGGCACACCTGTTGTAAAATACAGGAAGGCATGTAAAATTCATATTAATATTTATATTCATGTCATAACAAAGTGCATAACAGTGGTGTTTCACTGTGCTGTAAAACTGAAAATTCAGACACCATTCATCATTAAAATAACCTGCTCAGGCGTAGTGTTAAGTTGACTGTGATCTCAGAAAACTCAAAATTGCCAAAAACCTAGAAACATTTGGTCCCACTGTATCTCAAGCTTTTTAAGTTATACTGTACAAATGCACACATATACCTGTATTAAAAAAAATTGCAAAAAACTGAGTTTTTGTTTAAGCATAATCTAAAATGGAAAAGTAAAACAATTGAAACTAAACATGGGTATAAGTACCTAACAGAAAATCCATTATATGTCAATGTTTGCTGACTGACATTGAAATTGAAGTTCAGGAGAAATAATTAAAAGTTTATCAATTTCTGATTTAAAGATTTCATTCATACACAATCAGTCCTCAAATTGATTTCAGTTTATTTCAAAATCATGCAATATCACACTACTCCCAATTCCTCAACCCCCTTCACTTGCACAACTGAACTGTAAGGCAGATGAATTCATAACAGTACTTTGTAAGCCATAAGTGGAATAAAACTGTAACCTAACACTAGTTGTATACCACTTAAAACTGAGCTAAACTAAAGTCACTGCTAGGTTGGTCATCTGTCAAAGCATGCTTAACAATTGCTTCATTATGAGTCTTCAATTTTTACATTCCTTAACCAATTAAAAAAAGTAGATGACTGTCCTGGTGTTTAACTGCTTACACCCATCACTTCCCATTGCCATCAAGATATACTGTTGTTGTTATAGGATTTAATGCCATTTTTCAGCACAAGATAGGCTATACATGGTGGCCAGTATAAAGAACCTGGGAAAACCCCTGAAAGAACCAAGGAGATGCACGTCCAAAATTTAAGGCATTACTGAGATTATCAAAGTAAACCATTTTACATCAGTTGCATGAAAATGTAGGTTAACTCAAATAAATATGGTCACTGTGTTGCTAACTTCTTAATGAATGAATTAAGTGACTTAGTTTTGCACATATTTTGTATCCTTGATACCTTCTGTTTTTAAAGTCGGTTTGGGGTACAAACTGGATAGCATGAGAATATTATAAAATTGCATTTTCTGGTGCAAGAAATATATTATTTATACTAGTCTTAACTTAACCTTTGCTCTAAAATTTATATGAGAAAATCAAATAATTTTAGCATGTCTTTTGCAATGCATATATTGATCGTGGGTTTGAGTCTTGGTTGCAGTCAGTGTGGGTATGTGAGAAAGCTTGCCAGTAGTTTCTCGTGGGTCGGTGGCTCTTCATCCACCATTTATACTAGCCACCATGTGTAGCCTAACTTGTGCTGACATAGCGTTAAACCTTACAACAATAACAACCAGTAGGATAAATATATATGAAAAATTTACCTGTATATATTCCTTGATATAACTGCAATATTCCAACACTTTTGCACACTTCACCCACATAATATGCACACTATCTTTACTTTATAGTCATGATTACGCTAGTGTGATGTCACAATGCCAGTTACAGACGAATTTGTGCCCGACACTATATTGTCGTTCTGAGCGCAAAGCCTTTAGGTAGGTCTTCCAAGATGACCAGTTTCAGTTATAATGTGAATGAAACGATATTTATATAAAGTACTTGATTAAACCTTAAAAAAACTATAATTATAATAATACTGTATTCTTGGATTTTATTTTTTTTAATTTTCTAAATTTGGAAGTCACCAAGGCCGAGTAGAGACACTTGCAAAATTTCCTGAATCGGAAGTCAGGTGCCTTCCTGGTTAATGAAACGCATTTAAAGGCTAGTCTGGTTCCTTGATTAGTATGTTTCCTGTGTTGTATAACCGACAGGAATTAATGTTGACTGTTATTTTCTTTGCCTGTTTAGTATGTAATCGATAAACACGACATAACTATTTTAGAAAAAGTACATTATTTACTTTTATGACTATTAGTAGCGGAGAGGTTGGACAGGTCAAGACATGGAGATGTCCGTCTTCGAAATACTTTCGGGGGGGGGGCACCAGACAGACCCCCCCCACTTAACCGACAAACATTTCTAAAAAGTTTTTGTAATCCCCCCGATGTGTAGCTATGTTTTATTTAAAAAATTTGATTGAAAAAATTAATTTTTTGTCGGGGTATTTTTTCCCATGTGTTTTCTAAAGGTTAATTTCTCCGATAAGGCTTCATTTTTTTTTTATCGGGATAAATCCCCTTATTTTATTAGGTGACATTGGCTGGCTAGAGGTCCCTATGTCCCGTGTATGCTGTAGGTTGTTTTCTTGTTAGGACAGCCTTCTATATCATATCCCAGTTGTCTATTCCATTATATGCATCTCATTCTTTCTTTCTCATTCTCCCCTTCTTTCACTCATTCATTTATTCATTCTATGGATGCATATAATTTATTCTATTTTTTATTTAATTTCCATAAATTATATTATTTTTAAATTTTTTAATTTTGAGGTCAGACGGTGCACTAATTGAATTATAAAAAATAAAACTAGTGTTTATGATATATATGTCTATGATGTTCCGTCTACCTTTACTTTTTCAATTTTGTTGCTAAGGAAATAGGGTCTCAAAAGTTTTTTTTTTCTTAAATTCGGACCCTACTTCCGTAGTTTTCCGAAATTCCTTATAAATATTCCGAAAGATATGTTTTCTTTTTTTGTAATTCCACACACTTCGAAATACGGCCCTACATCAGAACGTCAAATACCTTCTCCATGAAACGTCAATTTTTGTAATATGCTCTTACATCAAGGTGTGATCTTTCCAGTGATCGGTTGTTTTCGGGTTTTTGTGAAAGTGTTTGGCTGCGCTTGCACACCGCGTCTAAGCTGATAATTAAATCGTCATTGTAATAACAAACAATTATTCTGCGCTAACTATGGAATCCCGTATACAATAAAATTAGCTCGACAACTACTGGAGGCAATTGAGAAATATCTTCCCGTCCGTAATTCTGTCAAAAAGCAACTAAAACCGCATCAAGAGGACAGGGAGTGGTTCGCAAAAAGTGCAGAAGAGTTGCTTAAACTGGCTGCAGAGACTACTAGAGGTATTCTTCCATCGCTGGAACAAACGACTTTAGCGACTGGAAAAAATATCAGAAAGAACTAAAACAAAAAAATATTCTAGAAATAGCTGATACTCAACCACAAATATTGGAAGGTATCGAACAGGCTTTTACTGAGATAGGTGATACGACGAATCTTGTTACACTAGAAGCAAAAGATCGGTCACCAAGAGTTAAAGTTGATATCGCATTGCTGTCTATGCTCCGCACGTCAGAAGTGACGACGAAAATTTTTAAATTTTAGCAAGTTAGTAGACGAGCAGAGAAAGAGGGGGATTGAATACAGGGATGAATGCGGAGACGACTTGAACAAGCGATAGAAGAGAGGAAACGAAGACAGGAAGGAGTGTGGGGGGCACCTTAAACGAGAAAGAAAAGAAAAGGAACGAGAAAGAGGAGAAACGAAATGAGAAAAAGAAGAAAGAAAACGAGAAAGAGAAGAAAAGGCACGAGAAAGAGTAATAACTAAGTCTGAAGCAAGAAAGAAAAAAAAAAAGCGGATGAAACAATTGGGAGTGGTCTGATCGCCAGCAATCATCACTCTTGTTGACATGTATCCCAGTAACGTTCTTGCCGACGTTGAGCGACTATGAATTCTGACAATAATTTCCTAGAAATTATCAATGAAGAAGCTGCTACTTGTTTGCGATTATTTACAGGTGGTATCATGAACAACAGTGTTTCTCGGGCTCTTGTCTATAAAACTGCCGATGATTACAACAGCAGCTAATCGAAACACCTGTCAAGTATGCAATTATATCAGTAACGAGAAAATAATGATCTTTCGCAATGCTCAACGTGGACCTGGACATGTCAAGGTGATAAATTCAGGATTACCAACATATAAAGTTATCAATGGAGATGGATTTGTAGATTTTTTCAGGGTCTATTCAGAACGGTAGCCACAAAATGAGTCCGACTGGCTCCATTGGTGATGTTGATAAAGCATTCTCAGCAATCAAACAAAGACTCGGACGATTAATATGCTAGCATTCCACGGGTAAGATTGCTCAGCACCGAAGTCATGTCAGCAAATGACAGTAAAATAATAAATCAAACTGCAAATGAATGGTTGAAAGAATTAGCTTGTGTGCCACTGACAAAACAAGCGGCTGAGAGAGAAAATATATAGCAGCAAATCTGATAGCAGGAATTTATATTGATTCACTAGTGAATCGTCTACGTCTTTCAAATATCAGTGAATATAAATAAGATGTTAAATCGCGTGTCTGATCGATCATTTGAGATGGACGCCCTCTTCCTTTAGGATAAATCAGTGCATGCTTACCGTCATTATTATTATTCATTTGTACCTGTGGACTAATCAAACTACTAATTCAGGATGTAAGTGGCTATTTCCTGCCCGGGGAGTCATTCAATGAGATAGAAAGTCGACTTTTAAAAGGAGATAATACAGCGTATCTAATCGGAGATCTAGTAGGTTTTGTTAATAATGGTGTTCTCGCGTTATTCAACAGTGGTATATACATGATTGATTGAAATAATATTATAATATCTCAAAAATATTGACGTTGTTACAACTATTTTTGGATTATCACCAGGTACAGCGACGATTATTCGCGGTCTGCTGGTCCATCAATGATGTTCGCGAAGGATACCATTGATCACCCCGAAAATCGTAACATTACAATGGACACCGCTGAACTGAAGTTGCATCGATGAATGAAAATTTCAATTTTAGATTCTCAGCACTTCAATGGAAGTTAAACGGCGATAAAAATTTTCACGTGCAATTTCACTATTACATATCTTTGGATTCTGCCTTAACGTGAGAAAAGTTATCTTTGGCGCCAAACACAAAGTGATCCTTGTCTGAAAAGCCGACGACAATGATCTAATCTGACGAGATGATGCAGTTGATAGTAAAGTAATAGAAACAAAGCTTTTGTTATGGATGCTAACAGTGATGCCTTAGCTGACTAAAAAGCAACGGATGCTCTCTTTCATTGGCGACAAATCAACGTTGTCATAGTTGACGATGACCATAGACATTATTCAAAGCAGTGTTGAAAGCATCACAGCAGGGAGTCTCATCTCCTCGACATATAATCATAGAGCTTCAGGACGCTAAGGAAAGCATGTAAAGAGTGTTGAGAGTGAGGTCGTCGAAAGACGGTAAATCCTAAGGTTGATATATTACCGGCCTTCTCAACAGCCATCTTAAAAATATTGTTTTCGCTACATCACCTGAATGGACTGGAATATATGTATTAGGATAGAATTTTTGAGAACCATTATTGAGATAGAAATTTTTTCTAAATTGTATTTAAAGTATTAATTTTTCATTAAAATATACTAAAAGTAAATTTCTAGTAAAATATATTAGGAGTAATATTTATTTTCGTATAACAAGTATAAACTATTTTAATAACGATTGCGCCCTTACAAAGCAAGTGATTTGAAGGAAGATCCCCGTTTACACGCTTGGTGATTGTTCGCGATTGCGGAGTGTATCTTCCTTCCAACAGTTGGAGATACACACTCCGAAACCATGTCATCGATTGCACAATGCAAAACTTGTAGAGAGAACTCTGATATCAAATTACACGGTGCAAAAGCATATTATCTCCCTTTAGATCCAAGCATTAATGTCCATGGTATACTGTTCCATACTCGAGTCCTCGATATCATCCAAATACAAGAATGTGTGTGTGTGTGTGTGTGTGTGTGTGTGTGTGTGTGTGTGTGTGTGTGTGTGTGTGATTTGTTTTTTTTTTAACGTAGCGTTAGCAGTTTTTCAGTCATATCATTACGTGTGCAGTGTGGCAGTTAATAGCTATGTTTTGCACTGGGGCAACATGCCACAGACATGTAGCATCATGTCCCACCAGGTCACATTATCCTGACACCAGGCCAACAAGTCCCAATACTAACATCTTAATACTGAGTGCCTATAGAGGCAGCTATTAGTACCATTTTAATAAGTCTTTGGTATGACTCGGCCGAGGCTCAAGCCCACGTCCTCCAACATCCAAGATGCAAACTCTAAACACTATGCCACTCGGAGCGATCTTGATAAATTGAACTTATACACTTCACTTCCAGAGCTTAGTTAGTGCACTATAATTTTTAAGGTGGGCATTTTTGGTGCAATTTTGCTGTTAAGTGTCACTGTGATGATATTGTAATAAAATTAAGATGTGCATTTGGTTGTAGCGCCCCGTTTAAGCAATTGTTAGGTTTGTGTGATTACTTGTTTGATTATTGGAATTTTTTGCAATGGTAAATATTCCATAGCCCGAAATAATTAGCCAATTATTAGGAGCAAACGAAACGGAGAGAAAGTGTTAGTGAGTTTCCAAGATGCCATGGTCAATGAGTAGCGAATTCAGACCCAATCTGCATGATTGTCCCTGTCATGATGTAGTACTTTATAAAATCTAGTGGTGTACATTGGTGTTGTGAATGCCGTGGCTGCATTTACGTCAGGAAAACGGTAAATTATAAAATGGAATAAATGAGAAGAGATTCGGAAGATTCCGTTTATGTCGCCATGGTGGCAAATGTGATGTAGTTCTACCGGTGTAACGTGCCTTGAGACAGTATATTGACTGGCCTCAGGTGGCGCAGTTAAAATAGTACCCTGTGTTAGGGATAGTTGTAGAGTTTCTACGGCGTGAACGGCTAGCGGAACGGAAAGTTGATGTAGAGAAACTATGGGGATGTGCGGTTGATGGTTATTTAGCAAGTTGTGAATGATGTGGTCTTTCATTGATTAGAGTCAAATTGATGTATAAGATGGACACGTCGGGCTTTCCAACTTACAGCTGAAGTTGTATAGAAGTCTTTGGAAATTTGGGGTAAACATATGACTTCTAGCGGGATTCGTGCCAGGGTTTTGACACCGCTGGGTCAAGCAAAGACCTCAGGCTTGTAACAATATCATTTCATCTGCGAGAAAGACAATAAAATTAAAATTAACGCCTACTGACATTGGTCGAGAGGATATGAAATCATTGGTTGTTACTCATAAGCCCCAAAGTTGAGGTCATCGTCATTTCTTTTTGTCACATAATACAATCTGGGTGTGAAGCGTTATTGTATAAATATTGTATTAAAAAGTATTCAAGTGAAATTAAAATTATGTTTTTGAATTAAGCAAACTGTGGTAAAAATTAAAAGAGTAACTTATGGCATTAAATTGTATCTCTTTGACATCAATAACCTAATTTCTGTCTCCATATTTATTCTGTCACATATATCAATCGATAAAAGCCAGCTCTTGTTTGTAACATCTTAATCCGAAGTTTGATCAATTAGTTAATCCATAAGTATAATCTTCAATAATTGTTGTATAGTCTGTAAACGAGATCAAAGGGCGTTCTTATCCCCTCCCTCCTCAACAACAGCTTAAAAAATCTTTTTCGTTTATTAGAGCTCACTTTCTTTCTTTCTTTTACAGTCTCTCATTTTGTTGTCATTATTTCTTGTAATCTTTCCATTCTTAATCAGAGCACACTGACTCTTGTTTCTTTTCTTTCATCTGTGAATAAATTTCAATTAAATATATCGTATAACTGGGTTCCAAGGGTTGTTATCGCCGGGGGCGGTTGTGGGAGATAAGCACCCACTTCCCCTAGAAATCCCCCAATGGCTTGCGTCTGTCATAGCCTCTGACAACCAAATCCAGCTCCAGGCCTTCACGTGTGGCTTAACTACTAAGCCCGGCGGAACCTGTTTAAACTAACTGGAGAAGGGATGGCAGGCGAGTTTCTGGCGCCTCAAAACCAGATGCTTCGGGCAGATGGGGCCCGTTAACCTTGGGTGGTAGCCCGTCTAAGAGAAGGTAAACTCTGATTTCAAACCTTCGCTGCCTTGCGACTATACCCTTACAAGGAAAAGGCTAAGGGAGTAAACTCCAACAGAAAATCCGGAGACGGAGTCCCTAAGGCGATTTGTCACTGCATTTAGTGACATCTCGGCAACTCCTGCGACGCTGCTGGTGCCATGACGTATCGTCTTGTCCTTTCCCTTGGATCCATCAGCTGCATGGAGAGGGGGAGTAAGTTGCAAGGGCAACAGCTAATTCTCCATATAACCTTGCCCAGGCTTGCGCCCTGGAGAGGACACTCCAGCTTCGCTTCACAGCGTTGACACAACACGGGAATCAGCAGTTACCGGTTATAAGTCACCACTCGATTGGCGTAGAGTTAGACCCCAGGGGTTGCTTCCGACGGTGGGAGAGACCAACAGATCTCATTGGATAGCTATCGCCCGCCTCAAGTTGGGCAGCCCCCAGCCAATAAGGTGCCGTACCGCCACAGCTCGCCTGCCTTGCTGGGAGCGCAGGGCTTAAGATACGTGAGTATCTAACAAGCAGGCTGCAACTACAGCACCAAGAAAAAACAAACGAAAAACAAGGAAATCAACAATCCTCAACCTAGGTACATGGAACGTCCGGACTATGCTGACAGGGCTTTCAGATGATCTCCAGGCAATCAGTGATGTTCGAATGACTAAAGTCATCAACGACGAACTCGCAAGACTCCATGTCGATATCGCCTCACTTCAAGAGACAAGGCTACCAGATTCTGGGAACTACACGTTCTTCTGGCAAGGAAAGAGCTCAGACGAAGTTAGGGAGTATGGTGTTGGTTTTGCTGTCAGAAACTCTCTGCTGGCTATGATAGAACCCTGCCAACAAGGAAACGAAAGACTGCTATCTCTTCGCCTCCATACCACAACCGGGCTAGTTAATCTCATCAGTGTTTACGCTCCCACACTCAGTGCCACCACAGATACCAAGGATGCGTTTTACAACGAGCTCGACTTGCTCATCGACAATATTCCGAAGGAAGAGAACTTGATATTACTGGGCGACTTCAGCGCTAGGGTGGGTGCCGATCACGACTCCTGGCCTTTGTGTCTCGGCAAGTTTGGCATTGGGAAGATGAATGAAAACGGGCAACGTCTACTAGAAATGTGCTCGTTCCACAACCTCAGCATCACCAATTCATTTTTTCAGACAAAACCACAGCACAAAGTGTATTGGAGGCATCCCGATCCAAACACTGGCATCAGAAGGACTTGATTATCACAAGACGTTCAGCCATGAAGGGTGTGCAGCTTACTCGTACATTCCACAGCGCTGACTGCGATACCGATCACTCTCTAGTCTGCTGTAAATTTAAGCTTCAACCAAAGAAGATCCACCACTCTAGGCAAGTGGGTAAATCACACATCGATGTGAGCAAGACGTCATATTCAGACAAGGCTGAAGAATTCACTTACGCCCTCTCCAAGGCGTTCAGTTCAGAACCTCCCTACGGCAGTGCCAAAGAGAGATGGGACAACATCAAAGATACTGTGTACAGTGCAGCCACAAGAATCTTAGGTAAGAAGCAGACAAAGAACAATGACTGGTTTGACGCCAATTCTGCCACACTCATGCCAGCAATAGAAGAGCGTCGCAGTGCCCATCTGGAATTAAAGCGTTCTCCCTGCGTGAGGATACTACATGAATATAGGTCTACCAGAAGCAAAGTGCAGAGGTTAGCACGGCAATGCGCTAATGAATACTGGCTTCTACTCTGTCAGAGCATCCAGTCAGCAGTAGACAACGGAAACATCAGAGACATGTATAATGGCATAAAGAAAGCAATGGGTCCAAAGAAGAAAGTGATAGCTCCACTGAAGTCTTCTGCAGGAGATATCATTCATGACAAGAACAAACTGATGGAGCGCTGGGTGGAGTACTACTCCGAACTGTATTCCAGAGAGAATAACGTGACCAACAATGCCCTCAACGCCATTGAAAACCTCCCTTGTTTGACCAAACTGGATGAGAAACCTACTGAGACAGAACTAAAGCTAGCATTAGAGAAACTGACCACAGGTAAAGCCCCAGGAAAGGATGGCATCCCAGCGGAAGTCATCAAATGTGGCGGCAGTGTGCTGCTCACACACCTTTATGATCTTCTCTGCCAGTGCTGGGATGAAGGTGCAGTGCCTCAGGACATGAGAGACCCCAACATCATAACCCTGTATAAGAACAAGGGCGACAGAAGTGACTGCAACAACTACAGGGGCATATCACTTCTCAGCATCATGGGTAAAGTCTTCGCTAGAGTTATCCTGAACAGACTGCAGACGCTTGCCGACAGAGTGTATCCAGAGTCTCAGTGTGGGTTCCGCGCAGAGAGGTCCACAATCGACAAGATCTTCTCCATCAGGCAACTGCAGGAGAAATGCAGGGAACAACACAGACCCCTCTTCCTGGCTTTTATAGACCTCACCAAAGCATTCGATCTGGTCAGCAGAGACGGACTCTTCAAAATCCTGACGAAGATTGGATGCCCTCCAAAGCTGTTAAGCATGGTCCAGTCTTTCCATGAAGACACGAAAGGCACAGTGCAGTATGATGGCTCATCGTCCGAACCATTCAATATCCACAGCGGAGTCAAACAAGGCTGTGTCCTTGCCCCCACGCTCTTTGGCATTTTTTTTCGCTGTCCTGCTTAAGTACGCCTTTGGGGCGTCCACAGAAGGGATCTACCTGCACACGCGTTCAGACGGCAGACTGTTCAACCTGGCACGACTGAAGGCAATGAGCAAAGTAAGGAAAGCAACCATTAGGGACATGCTCTTTGCAGATGATGCTGCTATAGTCACTCACACAGAAGCTGAACTACAACGCCTGATGGACCGCTTTGCTAAAGCATGTGATGAATTCGGGCTCACCATCAGCCTAAAGAAAACCAACGTGATGGCTCAGGACGCAGACCCTCCCAGCATAACCATTAACAACTACAAACTAGAAGTAGTCAGTGAGTTCACTTACCTTGGCTCTACCATCACCAACAACCTCTCACTCGATGCCGAGCTCAACAAGCGGATTGGAAAGGCGTCAACAACTCTCTCTAGATTGTCGAAGAGAGTGTGGAACAACAACAAGCTGACATTAAACACTAAGATCACCGTGTACCGTGCCTGCGTCCTTAGCACTCTTCTGTATGCCAGCGAAACTTGGACCCTGTACGCCTCGCAGGAGAAACGATTAAGCGCCTTTTACATGCGTTGTCTCCGTCGCATACTTGGGATCACCTGGAGCGATCGTGTGACAAACAACGAGGTGCTTCAACAGGCCAAAATTCCCAGCATGGCCACACTCCTCCGCCAACGTCGCATCAGATGGCTGGGCCATGTGCATCGAATGGATGATGGACGGATCCCCAAAGACCTTCTCTAGTCTAAGCTTGCCTCAGGCAGAAGATCAATAGGACGGCCACATCTTCGCTTCAAGGATGTCTGCAAGCAGGATATGAAAGCTCTTGGAACAGAGGTCAACACCTGGGAAGAGCTTGCCATCGACAAGTCCAGCTGGCGACATGCTCTGTACACAGGTCTGAAAGCCAGCGAGGAAAAGTTACGACAGCTCGCTGAAGAGAAAAGATCTCAGAGGAAGAGGATGCAGTTCCAACCAAGACCTGAGTCATACTTCAAGTGTAGCAACTGCAGCAAGGATTGCCACTCCCGTGTGGGACTTTGTAGTCACAGAAGACGCTGCACAGCTACAAACTAGGACACCTTTCATGGGCGCATTTTCATCGTCTCTCGAGACGAACGGAAGCCAACCATAACTAGTTTTCTCTCACTTGCATCTTAAAAATAAAAAAGAGACCAATAATATGCTGATAATATATGGATTCTCATGACTAATAATATGCAGATAATATGTGGATTCGTGTAGTGAATCTATCAAAAGATTTTCGCGCGGCAGCAGTATACTCAAAGTTACAAACACTAACCGCAAAGCGAATGGTGAATACATTTAAGAACCAGTCCGAAGTACTCTGAATGAGGCACAGAAGGACTCGCGGTACTAATTCAACTCCCACAGTAAACATATGGTAACACCATCATATTCAAAATTCAATAACTTCAAATTTCTGGATCAGACATATATTTCTAAATGAACAATTATACTTGTAACAAGCTTCTTTGTATCAAAAATGTGATACATGCACGCCAAAATTAATAAGTAATGTATCTTATGCAGCAGTTAAGTGTTATCAAGGTGAGTTTAGTCCTTGTCATAAGCAGTCTAATGTGTGCTGCATAGCTGGTACAAGCTGCATAGATAGAAGTATATTCTTGCCAAGTGATTTCAAACTGAAAATATACAGTGAGACAGAGGATAGTACAATACGCATGTGTGAGTACCAGCTAGGTAAATATGCAATGTTAAAAACAAAATTAAACAAAAGCACTCAAAAAGTGTAATCAGCGAAACAAAGAATAAAACGCCACTTACCAAAGAATATAACCTTTAAAATAAATTTCATTGTCATAGTGCTATCGATAACTGTAACCATGGACCTGGAGAATCTCTGGTTAAAGGTCACTGGCCACTTATGTTGTACAAACGTGTGATATTATTATAGTCATAAACAAAATGCATTTGTTATATATGCACACCATAAAAATGTTTAATTAGACAACAATCCATGTTTTAAAATGAAAACATTATTCGGCAATCTCCGTAAACAATCGGTAATCAGTCATAACCCGTGTCTGTATTATTTCTCCATTGTCCATTTTTTTGTTGCCTGGCTGTGCACAATTATTATCATCGTGAAATCTCAAACTGATGATGTAATTGAACACGAGAGGCATTCTCATCTCTCTTTAAAATAGGCGGGACCTTTGTCGTTTACATTTCCCAGAAAGCGCCTACATAATCTTGTGAAGCTACATACCTTTTTTAAACGTCGATACTTTTTTGTTATCGACCCAGAAATAATTTGGTGTAAAACACTGCGTCTTTTTAGAGAATGAGACTGTTTTGACGCCTTTATTTCATACAAAACTGTATTGTATACAACGAGTTTTTTTGTCTTACAAGATTCCATCTTCTTGGGGTAAAAAAAAAATAATAATTTTAAACATTTGTATTGGATCGTTTACTTTTAGTTAATTCCTTAGGTGCTGTCAACAGACTGAATTTTTTACTTACTGGCTCAATTTTCTTAATTTTTATCTTTATTTTACCTTTCGGGTTTGAAACGTCCGATTTCAGAATACCTATATTTTTGTGGGCACACGCGATAACCCTACGCCTGATCATCTGCAAACTTTTTCCTTTTGTTACTTTTAGTAATAAATGATATCCTTACTATCAGGTGGTCATTCCGTTGTTCATTTCTAGGTAAAATAGCAGTCATATCCAATGGTCTGTTCATTTATGATTTTGTTGCTTTATTCTCTTTTTTTTCTTAACCGTGAAAGTCTGTTTCTTAGTTTATTTTTCATGTTACTCTCCTCCCTTTTTTTTCTTGCTTACTTGTGACAATGGTGCGCCTCTCTCTCTCTCTCTCTCTCTCTCTCTCTCTCTCTCTCTCTCTCTCTCTCTCTCTCTCTCTCTCTCTCTCTCTCTCTCTCTCTCTCTCTCTCTCTCTCTCTCTCTCTCTCTCTCTCTCTCTCTCTCTCTCTCTCTCTCTCTCTCTCTCTCTCTCTCTCTCTCTCTCTGGAGAAATTCAGGACCTTTAGCCTTCTGGCGTTCCCTGTAGGCCTTTTGTAATTCCTTTCTTGTTTTGGCCATTCTAAAATAAACAAGAACTAGTCAGTGCAAACCCATAGCCCCCCCCCGTTCACTGGTACTATTAGCGTAAGTATCGATAATATATTACCAAATTATCATTATATTGCGTATAGCTTAAATATTTTTTTTTAAAAAAAAAATAAACATTTACACTAATAATTTGTTTCTAATTTACCTTTGCACTAAATTTTTATAGTTTGTTTACGATTTACCTTCGCACTAAAGATTTGTTTTTTTATGCTAGTCTTTTAACCCTTAGTTACCCAATATACCCATGTCATTGAGTCACTTAAAACTTTATAAAAATTTATACAATTATTAATTGTGTTTTTTAAGAAAAATTGTATGGTATATCTAAACTGAAGATCTTAATTGAACTCATATTTTTACACTGATAATTTTTTTTGTTCTAAATAAAATCTTAATACATACGTTACGTTCAGAGCAGTTTTAAGAAGTTTGGGGGCTCTAGGCATAAACTATAACCTTAAAAGAAACCAGAATTGCGCCTCAATTTCGAGTCTCAGATATAGGGTATTGCATTGCATTTCCATGTGCATGCGTCATTTTGTTAAATTTATTAATATAGTACTAAACTGCTAACACAACAGGCACCGAATTTTTTTTTTTTTTTTTTTTTTTTTTTCCGCTGCGGGGCTCCCTTCTGAGCGGGGCGTACCTAAGACTTATAACGGTACTGGTTACGCTCTGTAACGTATGTATCAGTACTTTATACACAGTGATTACATTGCTTATAAACAAACAGGTCACCATATTTTAAAGAAAGATATATACTCTTTCTTTTTCACAGGTTTCTGTCCAATAAAAACGTGTCATTCAAAAGTTTTAATTTGAATCGCTTACATATATTGGTATGTAGTACATAGAGTATAACACAATTTTACTGGCTTGTCCTCGTACTTGATGGGGGGGGGGCAGCACCAGACAGAGGCCACCCCTGCTTAGTAAAAAAGTATTTCATGTGTCTGTGTTTCCCCCAAAGGTGTGTTGTAATGTAGTCTTTTATAATATAATTTAGAATCAAAAGTTATAATTATTTTTAATTTTGATGGGTTATTTCTTGTTCCCTAGTGTTTCTGTAGGTGTATTCATCCTATAAAATTTAAATTATTTTCTCGGATTCCTTCACCTAGTTCCATTCGTGACCATTGTCATTTGACTCTTATGTCCTGTGTTTGCTATACGTAGTATGCTATATTGTTGTGAGTGCTACAGGTATCTTGTAAGGGCGGCATTTAAATCAGATTCAATTTCCCCCTTTTCCATCCTAAGGTATGCATATTTATTTATTGAGTTAAGATCTTTTTTTAGATAAAATAATTTTTGAATTTTAATTTCATTGAAAGAGAGACGATGTTTCTAAAAATGTAAAGAAACTTAAAAAAACCTATTGTTTTTTATTTGAGCATCTCTTTTTATATCTTAGTTGCTATAACACTGAGATTTTGCATCGTGTAGAGAGAATCTTTATTTTCTGCTCCTCCCAACATTTAGATGCAACTCGATTTACCTATTCTATAACAAGGTCCAAAAGTTTTTGTTTAAATTGAAGAGGATAGGGAAGGAAAATAAAGAGGCGGGGGTTCTAAGAAGGGACTTGTATTGTTATCTTCTCCCTGTATGATTGTTCTGTTTGTCCATGTACTACACATGGGGTTTTCTGAGGCTCTCTCGCAGGCCTGCCCACTTCGCATAGCGCCTTGTGGCTTAGTGGCTTGTACTTAATTTTTTTTTTTTTGTGCTATCATCACGTGTTCTGTAGTTTAGTATATCTTTGTCAAAAAAGTTTGGGTAACGTACGTATTATTTTGCATTATTAATTGTCAAAATATTACTTGATAGATTTATCGAGATTTTATTTTCAGACACATTATTAAATATGATTTCATTTTCGAAGGGTTTATTCAATCTGTTTATTCTGATTTCATATTATTTGGACAAAATAACGTAGCATCTCATATTTTATAACCAATGAACATCATTACATATGGCACGTAAAAAATTCATTTGCATCAAGAAACTCCATTTATTTGGTTATTTGTTTTTAAATTAAAAGGTGCAAGTGAATTATGATCGTCTTTTATTCTCCCCAAAACCCCCATTTTTCACACACAAAAAAGTCGTGCATGAAAAGGGTTACGTATATATCATGACCTTAGCGTCCTAATTCTGAATCCTCGTGAATGAATGTTCAGGAAATAATTATTCAAAATTTACTTTAAGGTTTCTCAAAGAGTATGTACAATTGATTCAGAGATCTTTTTTTTTAAAATTCAATCTTCAGATTTATTGTTCGTCTTTATCTGACAGAATTAGCTCGTAAAATTTTACACTGGCGACAGTAACGTAGGTATTATTATATATACCATCTAAGTTGCGATATTTTCAGATCCAAGCTTTATTTATTGTCTAAAGTGATTTCTTTTAAAAAAAATGATAGACGTATACTGATATAGCAAAAAGGTATGCATCAGGAAAGAAACATATAATGAGTTAACGTGTCAGCGGCATTGATTTTTGCCTCGTTAGTTAAATTGGGTGCCTTACATTTTGTCCCCAACCATCCATAAAGTCTGTGCGTGCCCCAGCAAATTACATAACGCACCCGTTTAAGAATTATTTGCAAATTCATTTCTGCTGTCAGCGTGTACTTCATAAACAAACTGCTACTCTATCCATTAGAGCCCCACCCCACCCCTAATCTTTCGCATCAGGGCGGGTGATAGATTTATGGGAAGAGGTATTATATATATATATATATATATATATATATATATATATATATATATATATATATATATATATATATATATATATATATATATATATATATATATATATTGTAAACGCTTGCAGATGTCGTTAATGTCAAATAACACGGATTTCTTAAATATGAACATTTAAATCTTCAATATGGACATTTTAATTAAATCAGGTGTGATTTGGGTTGAATCATTAAAATTACATGAAAATCGTTGGGGCTCAAGGCTCTACCCGAGCCCGCATGGGGGAGGTTACAGCGCTCCCCCCCCCCAATCCCTAGCATGTGGATGGGGTACTAATACGCCTTTCTACGGTTTCGACCCTTCGGGTCTCGTTTTCTGGCCTTTTCGACCGTCTTCGTCGTCCTGGACGTCATTTACTCTTAGTACACCACACAAGTCTGATATTTTTGTGAATAAAAAAAGCGAAATTTATTTACAAACCGAAATAACCTTATCTATAGATTCGTTTGTTTTACATAAATTATTTAACAGTGGCTGTACGATTTGTCACATGAGATACACGGCAGCCGTGCAAATATTCTTTCGAATTTTAGGTCCTACACAGCGTAGAACCAACTTAATATTCTCGACCTAACTTGTAAATATCACGTACGCACTCTCTTGTTACAGTTCTAAAAAAGCAATATCGGAACGTTATTTCAAATGATATATGTATATTCATTACAACTTGCCAGATAATCATAATGATATTACTAAAAATTTACTTTTTATATTACCTAAATTTCTTTCAAAGTATACTTTATTAAAAGACTTATGCATTATCAGTGCGTTATTTATTGTTCGTTAATATTTTCTATTGTAAATTATTGTAAACTCATGTGGTTTCTCGAGACGAGTGTAACTATCATCGTTCTCTTCGTTTAGACAAGTTTTTTTTTTTAATTTTTTTAAAAATTTTTATTCCGCTTTGGCCATCGTGTATGGACCACAGAACAAGAAAAAGAATTAAAGAAGCAAAGTGTAAAGCCAGGCCAGGTGAATAAATTAAGCTGTCAAAGACAAGAAAGGACAGGTGGGTGGGGGATGGCACGCTGTTCATAAAGAAATAGCTATAAACTTTGGTAAAAGTGATATCATATTCCATCAGTGAAGTATCCAGTTACACGTAGCAGTGAGTTCGTGAAAGAATAAATGGCAATTAAATACACTTTTGTGTCGACAAAAACGAGATGCATTTGTATGGGGTTCGTTAGACCAACATGTTGTTCTCCATTTTTTTTTTGTTGCTATATTACTGGTACCAGCAATGTCGGGGAAAAAAAAAAGCCAGATAACCACCTGTTTATGTAGAAGCTAGTTTGTATGCATTGAAAAAAAGATGTCATGAGTGGCAAGGAGAAGTACAAATTAGATCCTAATAAAAATATGGAGGTCTGTACCAGCCATAAACTGCATTTATTTTAAAAACACAATGACACAGTATTAAATAAAAATTTCCCACAGCAATGGTAAACGTACTATATATTGACCATTAGCCCCAATTTCAGTGAGCAAGGTTACATGACTGCCACAATACCCGACTATCTTCTTAATTTAATTACATAAAGCAGAGAAAACTGAGATGCGAGTTGTTGTGTTCTTTTGGACATATCATTATCTTTCTGTAAATATCCTAAATGTCTGCAGGCCATTTCATCTGTAACTAATTTTTTTTACTATTGAAGTGCAATGCACAAAAGTGTTCTCTTCATCCCTTTTGTCTTTATGAACTTTACACAGTGGAATTAAACCATGGACACCAAATGATGGTAGGTACTATGATACTGCAACACCTGCCTTCTCAGGGCTGATCAAATTTTATCATCAGGGAGAATTGGTTTCAGAAAATTCACATATCTCACCTTTTCACTTGTTCCAATTTTTAAACACTGGTAAAAATTGTAAATGTTTGTGCTTAAAGCCAAAGGAATAACAAGTGAAAAAAAAATAAACGACATAATTATATACAGGCCCAGCTGCAAGTCAAGGCGAATGAGGCAACCACCTTGGTCACTGTGCTTCAGAGGCCTTGCGCTGTTGATGGAAATCAACTCTGCCATGCAATTTGTTTGTTTGGGGCCCTCATTATTGGCTTGCTGCCTTGGGCCACATATATCCTAGGGCCATTTCTGATTATACATTATAATGAATTTAAATTTTTCAAGACTGCTGGTTGATAATAAACATTTGGCTGCTTCATTTATATACAGGGGTCATGCTACGGGGCTAAGTGGGCAACTAAGTCACCTAAAAAATGTAAACATCGCCTTCTCTTCAGAAAGCGAAAACGACTTTGCCTTATGATTGTATTAGAGGTACGTTGACTGACCATACTGTTTGAGATGCCTTATCCTGGTTAATTCTAGTGTTGTAGCAAAAATTATTCATCAAGCCGCCAGTGGCTAGCCTACTAGGCCTAGCTTTTGATATCAGATACACAGATAAAGAAAAAACTCTTATGAATTCATAAGCATGTGTTTTGATAGCTGATTGACCATTAACCCATGCCAGAGTAAGTTAGCAACTATCATAGCCCGATTTCCAAAATGTTATCCTTTGATGATAATAACATACAAAATTGTGTTTTGAATTTTTACAATAGTATGTAAATAGCAGTTTGTGTTTTAAGAGAAGAATGGGTGATCTGGATATTTTAACTGTATCCTATGTACTATTTCTTCATAAAATTAGAATGAAATGGTAAGTGAACCATCAATCCATTTTGAAATCACTCTTTGGTGTCGGTATACCATGCTAGTTCCATGTGAGTGAAGACTGATTTGAAAATATTATAATCACACTTACTTAGTTGATATGTGGAATAGCGTATCTATTTGTGACATGATTTGTTGTACCTTGTCAGATGCAGAATTTTGGTTGGTACTCCATTACAACAGTAAAGAGATGAATTAACCATGAAAAGGAAATGTATCTTATGTTGATTCATGTGATGCAAGTCCACTTATTATGAAACCACGATGAAAATGTCACTGTCCCAACAGATTAGTGATGGCTTTGTTGTAGTGATTTGTTGGCAAAAGCACCAACCTCTTATTAGTGGATTAGCCTTGAAAACTTTGAACCCAGTATATGTGATCTAGCCTATCTAGAGCCATAAAATTTGCTTATTGATGCATCAAGTACTACACTCTTCTTGCAGGAGGCCATTGTGATATATATTGTATGTTTCATAAACTTTTTTAATATTTTGTGTCCATAGGTCACTTATTGAATGTTGCTAGAATCATGAAACTTAAGCACTGAATGCATCTAGTGCTGTTTGTACTACACCATTGCAACCAAAAAGGGTCAATGTGACCTACATTTTATACTTTGATAATATAGGTTAAGTATCTGTTTAGCCCATGACCACGTTTATTTTTGCATGCTATATACAACCTTTTATAACTAACGAAGTTGGAAGTAGGAATAAAAATGTTTACTGATTGACTTTCTGAATTAATCACTACATTGTATGTTGTCGTGTGTAGGAAATGAGTGTTTTCCCTGACCATATACCATTGCAGTCCAGACATGCTGTTATTTAATACTGTGATTCTTTTTAAACTGCTGTTAAGCTTTGCACCAGTGTTTACTATGCTGTTATGTTTCCTGTTGTTATAAAGGCTGCAGGTAGAAATCCCTCTCAAACACCCCTCCACAATGTCTGTAGTATATTGAGCACAAGTGTGATAAGGAAGTAACTATTTGCCTGTACTGAAGTCCAACAGCAAGTGGGCTCCTCAGCCATACATACAGGTGTCTGTGTTTAGCTTCACAGAGACAGTCTGCTGGGTATATGGCTATTCATGTCCAATGTTCATGTATTACTTGAATGAATTATGTGGGTTAGTTTTAGGGTTAGAGTTTTGAGCATTTGTGTGAAGATGGATGAAAGTTGGGGAACTGATAATTTAGTTATAAAATCAATTGGTGATCAGAATACTATAAAGTTCTTTAACACAAAATTACATTAATTTTATTCAGAGTTGATAGAGTAAACAAATTTTACATGGCAGAGGGGTACATGGAGTTCATTTAGTCAAGATGTATTCAGACAAAATATCAAATGTTTTTTGTCTCCTGTCTTAAACAAAACATAAATATGGTTATTTATTAGCTCTAGACAAGAGGATGGTCTGTCATCTGTTTGTTATCTGATGTCCATTTTCCATTACCACAAGTTTGTTATCTGAAGTGCATTGTCCATTCTTAGAAATATGTTACCTGATGTCCATTGTCCATTACTTCAAGTTTGTTATCTGTTGTAAGTTGTCTATTGCCACAAATTTGTCATCTGATGTGAATTATCCATTCTTAAAAGTATGTTTTCTGATGTCCATTGTCCATTACCACAAGCTATCAGATGTTCATTTTCCATTACCACACATTACAGCTCCAAAACTGTTTAAAAGAATGCTATGAAATTTACAAACATGGTAATTCCACTTAAACATCATGTAGGTCTGCCACAGTGGCTATCTTGAAAACTTAATCATTGCTACTTCTAAATGGATTGTCATTGCAACATGAGGTTTTCATTAAGAGTCTACATGTGCTATTTTTTTGTCCTAAATGAAAATGATGCCAATCTGACATCTAGTATGGCCACCAGAGCCATCTTGAAATTCTTGTTATCCTTAATGGAAAGTGAAATTGACACAATGTTTTCACCACCAGGCATATGATGTTCAGTTGGTCAGTTAGCTGTCCAGTATGGCTACCATAGTGATCATTTTGTAAAACTTGTTATTGATACTCCTGAATTGATGGTCTACATACGGTTTTCACTAAAAAACATAGGAATATGTCTACTTGGTTAGAAATGAAAATGGTGCCTATCTGATGTCCTAGGTAGTCATTTTGAAAATCTTGGGATTTTTTTATGATTAAAGTTTGAGTCTATCATAAAGTATGAACAGTTGGAAGTCAATGAAAACATTGAAATTATTCTAGCCTGGGTACAAGATACAGAAATACAGATTATACATCTACAGTGGCATAGCAAGAAATTCTTTTCCTCCCCACCCCAACCCCCAACTTAATTCCGAGGGCTCTTTCCAATAAAATAATGCTGTTTGATGGAAATTTTGGATACCTGTGCACCCTACCAGACTCCCCCCCCACAACTATGGTTACTTGGGGGATACTTTGCCAAAGAATATCCATATAAAACATCGAGTGGTCTAAAGTGTTGTCCGTTACGGATCACTGCCATCTCACCTCTGCATGAGTTCGAATCTAAGATTCAGCGAATGTGTATATGTGAAAAAGCTTGCTAGTAGCTTCTCGTGGGTCGGTGGTTCTTTCAGGTGATTTCCTGGTTTCTTCCTCCACCATTAATACTTGCCGCCATGTATAGCCTATCATGTGCTGAAAAATGGTGTTAAGCCCCATAACAACAACAACAACCAGATAAACCATGTAAGATCAAAAAGATATGAAAGCAAAAGAAATGATGTTTTACTACAGATTTCTAGGTTACAAAATGACAGGTATATAAATTTAGTCATAGATTAGCCAAGTATAAACTAGTAATACTATTTTCTTCTTTTACAGAACTATGTTCAGACAAAGATGGGTGGTACAAGAATAACTATGCTGAGACATTGGATCTAAGCAAGGAGACTATACATGACAATGTAGAGCGGATTGATGTGCGGAAAGTGTTGCCAGAAGAATTTATTGAACAGTATGAGAGTCGTTACAAGCCTGTTGTCCTGACACATGTACAAGATAACTGGCAGGCAGTTGAGAAATGGACACTCCATGTGAGATTGCAATCTTCATTGATCAGACCTTGTAATTAAATACACAAATAGAAAATTTTTATTTAAACTTCAAAATGATAAAATGTAGTTTCCTAACATCTGAGAAACTAGTTTATATATATCAAATTTCTTATACTAAGATAATCTTGAAAATTTCTTAAGTCCAACTTTACTTCAAGTAAATGCTAGTGAAGGCATTTTCAGCATTGAAAAGTTACCCATAGATGCAGTGTAGAATTTCTTTCCTATAAACTCTTTGTATATCAGTTATCAAAATACCCTGGTATATACTTTTTAAAAACTGACTTCTCTGTGTGCCATGTTTTTGTTTCATTGGAAAAGAAATCAATGAGAACTTAATCAACTTTTCCTTAAATGATGATTTTAATGATGACTTTTTAGCTTTCACATCGGCCATCTCAAGACCTGTAATGTACAATACAATAGGATGCCCAAAAAATTAAATACCATCACTATATAGAACCTTTATTCCAGAGTTAAGTTAGTGACCAATGTTTACCAAACAGTGTATTTAGTTGGAATTTAACTATCCTGATGATTGGTAAAGTAAACTTAGGGTATAGCTTTGCCCCTGTCAGCTGTTATCACCTGTTTATGAACACTCAGTGGTATCAGATTTCATTAAAATTTTGTAAGTTTATTCATCAATATGTCTGATGAATTTAATTACGAGTAAAATTCATATTAAGGAGGTTTTTGGATTGGATGAGATTGTGAACACTGGATGACTACTCAGATCTGAATCACCTTGGTTATGATGATTATCCATGCATATGGATGATGTGTTCTTGCATTTGATTGGCTGAATTTGTAAACATAAAAAAACTTAACAAATCTGGATCCAATTTGCTATGTAGAATGGTGTCAAGATCTCATAGCTCAGTCAGGAGTAAGATCTATTTGATATATAACTGATGAAGCAAAGTAAGACAAAATTTCAATTTTTTGCTCAGGTTTGGTAATATTTTATTAGTATTTTAATCTTGTGACAAAAGTATGCATTGTAAAAACAGTAGTTTAAACTGACTGATTTGAATATTATAAATTTTCAACTTTCTGCACCAACTTCTTATTTTTGCTAACTTCATCATGTTCTGTCTGAAGAGAGAGGTCATTTCATACAAATATTACAGTGCAGCGTAAACTCTAAACAGCTACTTATCCTAAATTGATGTGTCTATACTGACATTCCAATATTGTCATTATTGTGTTTAAAATCCCAAACTATTGTTGTTTTTGGACTGTGGGGTGGAGTGGGGTGTGTGATATTCTTGGAAAATATAGTTTACTCATAATTTATAATGTTTCAGATCAATCATTCATTTGGCTGCCATGACAGTCATCCTGAAAAATTTATATGGCTACTTTTTCAGACTGATTTTATCAACATGAAGCATTTTGTACAAAACTAAGTAATATATAGTGGGTTATGAATGAAAATGGTATTCATAAGATCCTGTTTGTGAACCCCACCACCAATTTCAATAACATAAATCTTTATTGTGATAAAAGGTGCACAGAAATGAGTAAATTCATTCATTGATTTATGAAAATGGTGCTTATCTGCAACATGGCATCATAATGATCAATTAGAAAATCATGTTCTCATGAATAAATGGTGGCATTGACATTTTCACTAAAATGCTGAAGTAATATTCCATTGGTTAAGAATGGAAATGTTGCAGATATGACTACCAACATGTTGCCATCTTTGTGAAAGAAGTTTGTAAACTAGACCAAATGAACATTGTAATCATGTCAACAAGATGCTTGCATTTGTATGCTTCATTGAGATTATGAAAAAGATGCAATGATAAGTCTGTGTTGACTAAACCCTTCTTTCAAACCAAATCAACACAGACTTATCATTGCATCTATTTTTCTAAGATGGAGTTTTCATAATGCAATCACTCACTCACTTACTTCATTACAACAGTCCATTGGAACAATGTTATGTTGTATAATTTGTGATATGCGTTGTAAGGTCAAAGTTGTTTTCAGACTTGACCTGTATTTGTCAAAAGAAGAAAAAAAGCAGTGAAGCAGATACTATTTAACCAGTGCTTGAAATTACTATAAGTACGTAGACAAATAAATAAATTGTAGTTGGGTAAGACACACAAACACACAAATATTCCTAAAATTCAAATCTAGCTGATGGAGTCTAAGTGTCTGATTCTTTATTTTTCATGTGATCATGGACTAAAATGTGACAAATTTGTTAAAACTTTTTTCATCATTTGAAATGCATTATATTTTGCATGTAAAAATATTACATTGAGTTGAAAGTTTTAAAATATATGAAAGATTTTATTAAAAAACATATCTAAGATTATCAACTGTCACTGTAAATTTGGCTGTATACAAAAGAGCCATGTGAAGATGCTTTCTAAAAACTTACTGCCAAACCAGAGAATACAGTGGTGCTTTTCAGACATCCATAATAACCTCGATGATTTCCCTCATTTAAATTTTGTTGTAAGTACTTATCCTGAATGGATGGTCATTCCATCATAAGGTTTCATCAGGAAAACTTCCTATTGTGTCTAGTTGGTCCTTAATGAAAATGGTGCAGTTCTGACATCTAATATAGCCAGAACAGCAGTCACATTGAAAATCTTGTTATTTCTACTCCAAAAAAATCTTGTTATTGCTACTCCATGTCAATAATATAATAATACCTACCGGTCTTAAATTAAAATGTGCCATTTGTACATCCAATATGGTTATAATGCAAGCTGTTTTAAAAATGTTGACACTATGCCCTCCAAATAGATGATGGAGTTTTCACTAAGTCCTAAATGAAAATGGTGTCAGTCATACATCCAATATTGCTGCCACAATGATTGTCTTTAAAATCTAGACAAAACTCACCCAGAATGTGATTTTCACCAAAAGACTTGTAATGATGCTTATTTTGTTACAAATGAAGATGGTGCCAAATTGACATCCAATATGTTAACCACCATAGATAATTTGAAAATCTTGTCACTGAAGAATATCAGTTTCCACACACTATGGTTAAAAGGAAAAAATTGTCTTACCTTAAATTCCTGGAAATTCTTTTCACCATGGAGAGCATCAGTTGCATTAAGGCATCCAAAAAAAACCCTATCTTGATATTGTATTTACAATCAATATAAAAGTTTTTTCAACTTCTGTTTTACATCTCTGTACTAAATGACAAACTTAAACTGTGGAATAAACTAAAGTTTATATTATTTAACAAATATACTATTAGAAAAATATTTTTTTTAAAAAAAAGAAAAATTGCAAATTTTTTTGTCAATGCCAGCAGTGCCTACATTGCCTATATCTTTACATATGTCTTACTTAGGCCTTGTATGCAAGACAAAAAAATCACTTCAAGATGGTATTCTTTGTAATCTTGCCAGAATTGTTTTGAACAATTCTTTCTATATGTTATTTCTAATTCTATAATGTGGGTTCGATTCTAGGGCTCGTCCAATGTGGGTATGTGAGAAAGCTTGCCGGTAGCTTCTTGTGGGTCATTGGTTAATCCAGGGTTTTTTCCCCCCGAGTTCTTCCTCCACCATTTGTACTGGCTGCCATGTACAGCCTATCTTTTGCTGAAAAATGCAGTTAAGCCCTACAACAAAAACAATATAGTACATGTACAGTATTACAAATCATGTACATGTAAGAATACTCAGTTGTTATATGTGTGTGTGTCTCTCTCTCCCTCCCCCCCCCAACTACTAGGACAAGCACAAGTTTGATCAAGCTGACATTTGTAAGGCACTAGCCCGAAAGCATGCCTTCAAAATTGAGAGTAATGATATTTTATTGTACGAGTAAATGTATGAGCAAAACAATTAACTCAGTGCTAATGTGACAACCAGGGGTCATGTTTTCATGTTCTGCAAGTTTTTATCACTTATCTTGTCACAGTATTTATATCAGTACCTTTATTTAGCATTTATATGTACTGCATTGCTGGCAAACAATTTCTTTCATCTGTATGTGTCATTTCCATCTTGTGGCCAATATCAAGATCAGTCTCACATTTTCTCATGCAGAAGATGTGATAAAAAGAATATTATTTACAACACAATTTGATAAATAATAACTAAACATTTAAATTTCAACTTATCATTTACATTGTAGTCATAGTATTTGTATGCATCAGGGATTCACCGACTTTTGGGTTCTAAGTTATCCTCGGTTCTAAGTTTGGGTTCTAAGTTATCTGAGTTATCCTCGTATCATTTTTTTATGTGCAGAGATTACAAAAGAAGTATCGAAACCAGTCCTTCAAATGTGGTGAGGATGATGATGGATACTCTGTGAAGTTAAAGATGAAATACTTTGTAGACTACATGGCCTGCAGCAAAGATGACAGCCCATTGTACATTTTTGACAGCAGTTATGGAGAGGTACTATAGAAAACAGAATTTTCACATGGATAAATTTGAGAGTGTGGATGCATACATCTAGTTCTTTACTTGTTTGATTTTGCGAAGGAATTGTTCATTTTCGTGAAAATATCCAACTCGTCATTTATTTTCACAAGTAGACATTAATAGCAAGTGTGTTATTTCTAGCATCATCATTATCAAGAGTTTTTAAGGTTTTGGTTCAAGTTTTCAGTAATTCTCTGATTATAGGCTTGATCTGCAGGCCCAGGCCTTGTTTAGATAATGATCTACTGCCACAGGCCTTGTTTAGATAATGATCTACAGGTCCAGGCTTTAATCTGCAGGCCCAGGCCTTGTTTAGATAATGATCTACAGCCACAGGCCTTGTTTAGATAATGATCTGCAGGTCCAGGCATTAATCTGCAAGCCCAGGTCTTAAAGATCTGTAGGCCCAGGCCTTGATCTGCAGGCCCAGGCCTTGTTTAGATAGCTAGGTGAGCTCATGGTATGGCCCTGCATACATCATGTGTTTTCAGTTATCCATAAAATTTTTCATCTGTTTTTATCTTTTATCAATAAATATTTTCTGTTTTCCATCTATTTTTATCTATCCATAAATATTTTCAGTATCTTTTCAAATCAGTTTAAGCCATAATTTGTAGAGCACAAAAAGTGCCTTTTAATTTGTACAAATGACTGCAATCAAGTACAAACACCACTCTGTTTATTTTGTACAAATGACTTAAATTAAGTACAAACACCATTCCTTTTATTTTGTAAAATGACTGCACTCAGGTACATACACCATTCCTTTTAATTTGTATGAATGACTGCAATCAGATACAAACACCATTCCTTTTATTTTTGTGACTGAAATCAAGTGCAAATACCATTCCTTTTAATTTGTACGAATGACTGCAATCAGATACAAACACCATTCCCTTTATTTTTGTGACTGAAATCAAGTACAAATACCATTCCTTTTAATTTGTATGAATGACTGCAATCAGATACAAACACCATTCCCTTTATTTTTGTGACTGAAATCAAGTACAAATACCATTCCTTTTAATTGGTGCAAATGACTGCAATCAAGTAAAGACACCATTCCTTTTGTCTTTGTACAAATGACTGCAATCAAGTACAAACACCATGCATTGTAATTTGTACAAATGACTGCACTCAAGTACAAACACCATACCTTTTATTTTTTGTACAAATAACTGCAATCAAGTAAAAACACCATTCCTTGTAATTTGACTTCACTCAACAAGTACAAATGCCATTCCTTTTTTTTTTTTTTACAAATGACCACAATCAAACACCATTCCTTTTAATTTGTACAAATGACTGCAATCAAGAACAAACACTTTTTTTGTGACTGAAATCAAGTACAAACACCATTCCTTAAGTCACACATGCTTTAAATAATTACATGAAGAGTTGTTGGGTTTGTACTGATATGCTGTACACCCACCATTCAAAAACTCAGCTTCAAATGACTTTTTATTAACAGCTCAACAGAATTTGACCAAGTTTGAAAGAAATCATCCTGGTATGATGTGTGCCATTGATGTTGATCACCCGTTGGATCTAGATCTCAAAAAATGCTCCACAAAATTTGACTAAATAGACTCTATCCAGACAAGAAGGGCATTTGGATTTTTACATATTATACCAATACACCATCAGATATGGCCACTATTATTTTTAGAAAAAAACTTTAAACAACATATTTAAAAGAATACTGAACGGAACTTGACAAAGCAGTACAGTATGGGAGGGGGCATCAACAGCAGCACTTGTGGTTTAACCCAAACACTGGACTCTTTATCATCACTCTTTTTTGGATGACCTCATTTGTAATGTCAGTATACCTAAATGCCATCATACAAAAGTACTTGTTACGTTTTGCTCAACTACTTGCCCAACCTTCTTTATCTCATTGGGAATTTAGGCTGGATTCTAAATGTGGAGAGGTCAGCTCTGGTTTCTTCCCAACATTTGCATTTGATTCATCTGGGCATTGAGTTACACATATAAAACCAAGTTCATCCTCATCCCTGATTATCTTGCTAGTGTCTGAGAGAACATCTTCCAAATAGTTGGTCATGGCAAGGGAGTTTCTTCAGCTCCTGCCTCATGCTGATGGCTCTCCTCTTTCAGTGGCAACCAATTTATTGCCTGTTAGATCAGCAGATAAGGAACCAATGGAAAACAAAGAATAACTAGTTTCAGGAATTCTTTTAGAAGCCAAACAACCACAGGCTGAATTCTGCACAGACAAAAGTTTTTCATGTTGGGGGTGGGGGCTACAGGACTTTGTAGTTGTCATTGGCAAGTGGACACAGCATGGAACCTTTCATATGAACCTCTTGGATCCATCTCTGATGGGACAAGTCACGGGTCACAGATTTGCTCTGCTTGGCAACAAACACGCCTAGGAAAATCCTAGCAATCCCAAAGTTCTCAAACAGACACTAATTTTTCATCCATGTCCAAAGAAACTTCTGCTTCATGCATGGCTCTTTTATAGCAGACATTGAGCAGAAAAAGCTTCCAATCTTCAATTATGGATAGGATCTCAACAGTTATCCACTTTGAAAGTATATGAAGGGAAATAGCATGTTTTTTAGTGACTTGTGTCATGTGGATTATGTCAGCTTCCATTCCCCAGCTGGCTAACTTCTTTCCGTTTCTCAAAACTAAAATTAAAATAATTTTACTACCCTCTCATTGATAAATCCTTCGAGAGTAGCAAGGGTATATGACCCATTATGTGCTTTTTGAATCTGTCAGAAGCATATGGAATCTACTTGGTCTGAAGCATGTGGAATCTACTCTGTCTGAAGCATAAGGAATCTACATGGTCTGAAGCATATGGAATATACTTGGTCTGAAATGTATAGAATCTATTTGATCTGAAAAATGGAATCTACTCAGTCTGAATCATATGGAATCTACTTGGTCTGAAATGTATGGAATCTACATTGGTGTGAAGCATGTGGAATTTACTTGGTCTGAAGCATGTAGAATCTACTTAGTCTGAAGCATATGAAATATACTTGGTCTGAAGCATATGGAATCTATTTGATCTGAAACATGTGGAATCTGCTCAATCTAAAACATGGAAACTACTTGGTCTGAAATGTATGGAATCTACTTGGTCTGAAGCATATGGAATCTATTGATCTGAAACATGTGGAATCTGATCAGTCTAAAACATGGAATCTACTTGGTCTGAAATGTATGGAATCTACTTGGTCTGAAGCATATGGAATCTACTTGGTCTGAAGCATGTAGAATCTACTCAGTCTGAAGCATATGAAATATACTTGGTCTGAAGCATATGGAATCTATTTGATCTGAAACATGTGGAATCTGCTCAATCTAAAACATGGAAACTACTTGGTCTGAAATGTATGGAATCTACTTGGTCTGAAGCATATGGAATCTACTTGGTCTGAAGCATGTAGAATCTACTCAGTCTGAAGCATATGGAATCTACTTGGTCTGAAGCATATGGAATCTATTGATCTGAAACATGTGGAATTTGATCAGTCTAAAACATGGAATCTACTTGGTCTGAAATGTATGGAATCTACTTGGTCTGAAGCATATGGAATCTACTTGGTCTGAAGCATATGGAATCTACTCAATCTGAAGCATATGGAATCTACTCGGTCTGAAGCATGTGGAATCTACTCAGTCTGAAGAATATGAAATCTACTTGGTCTGAAGCATGTGGAATCAACTCAGTCTGAAGCATATGGAATCTACTTGGTCTGAAGCATATTTTATCTATTTGATCTGAAACATGTGGAATCGGCTCAGTCTGAAACATGGAATCTACTTGGTCTGAAATGTATGGAATCTACTTGGTCTGACGCATATGAAATCTACTTGGTCTGAAGCATATAGAATCTACTCGGTCTGAAGCATATGGAATCTACTAAATCTGAGCAATATAGAATCTACTTGGTCTGAAGCATATGGAATCTACTCGGTCTGAAGCATATGGAATATACTTGGTCTGAAGCATATGGAATCTACTTGGTCTGAAGCATATGGAATCTACTAAATCTGAGCAATATAGAATCTACTTGGTCTGAAGCATATGGAATCTACTCGGTCTGAAGCATATGGAATATACTTGGTCTGAAGCATATGGAATCTACTCGGTCTGAAGCATATAGAATATACTTGGTCTGAAGCATATGGAATCGACTCAGTCTGAAGCATATGGAATATACTTGGTCTGAAGCATATGGGATCTGCTGGGTCTGAAGCATATAAAATCCATTCAGTGTGAAGCATATGGAATCTACTCGGTCTAGACACCAGAGGCTTTTCCTTCTATTCAAACCAGGGAAACAGGACTTTACCCTGCTAGCCTGGCCAGAAGGAGTAAACTAGTCAGCATGCTCTAATGTCTCAGGTAAAGGTACATCAAATGAAGATTTAGACTCATAAAATATGAGCTGTTTGTTTTAGCCTTGCCTCTCAATTAAAGATGCAATTGAATCAGTAAGTTAGCATGCCGACTCCACTTTTTCAATTTTTATTTGGGTGACATGGCATCACAACACACATGAGAATCTTTAATTACTGCCAAGGTAGTCACCAGACCAGTGATTCTGACACAACCACATTCTAAAGGAGGATCAGTCAACTTTAGAGAAAACCTTTCTTTATAATTACTTGGGAGTCTTCATTGCATTTCCTTGCACATGTAAATATACTTATATTCAGCTGTGTCAGCTATCTTTAGGAGAGTTTCACATTTTAAAGTAGAGTTCTTTTAGGTAAAGGTTAGATGCTTATCATTTCTTAATTCTCGTACCTATATTACATTTGTTAATTTGATTAACATATTCGAAGAAAAAGGAAATTTCATAGTAAACCATTTCAATGAAAATACTTACCCAGTATCATTTCTGCAAACTCCCACCATCTACCCAGTATCATTACTGTAAACTCCCACCATCTACCCAGAATCATTACTGTAAACTCCCACCATCTACCCAGTATCATTACTGTAAACTCACACCATCTACCCAGTATCATTAATGTATACTCACACCATCTACCCAGTATCATTACTGTAAACTCCCACCATCTACCCAGTATCATTACTGTAAACTCCCACCATCTACCCAGTATCATTACTGTAAACTCCCACCATCTACCCAGTATCATTACTGTAAGCTCCCACCATCTATCCAGTATCATTACTGTATATTCCCACCATCTACCCAGTATCATTACTGTAAATTCCCACCATATACCCAGTATCATTACTGTAAACTAACACCATCTACCCAGTATTATTACTGTATACTCCCACCATCTACCCAGTATCATTACTGTAAACTCCCACCATCTACCCAGTATCATTACTATAAACTCTTACCATCTGCCCAGTATCATTACTGTAAACTCCCACCATCTACCCAGTATCATTACTGTAAACTCCCACCATCTGCCCAGTATCATTACTGTAAACTCCCACCATCCGTCTCCACAATGTGAGCATCTTGTCTCAGATGGAGTGCAAGTTAAAACTGGATATATCCAGTATACAGAGTCCAACCTATCAGACTAAGGGGAGATAATTTGCAAAAGCTACTTCCCATTGTGTAGACAATGTAATTACAGGAAGACTCTTCAAGTCTTTGAGAAGGCTGGATTCTGTAGGTAGCAGAAGTAATTTCTAACATTAATTGGATAAGTATTTTTGAAGAAACATGACTTGCTTTAAAATTTCTGTTTTATTGTTAAAATTAAATTGTCACATCTTGGTAAAACTGTTTGATGCAAATTTAAACCAACAAAAGATTAATATAATCTTATAACTTCATTTTCTAGCAAAGTTACTTGTCTACTCATAAGTTACATGTGTGTTTTGCATACTGTTGGCGGAGTGGTAATATGATGTATCAAATCACGTAAAAATATAAATATTCCAAATTCATATCTCTCGTTGATAGAGTACTTATATATTGACATTTTTCTGTAATTTTTGTAGCATCCAAAGAAAAAAAAGCTTCTAGAAGACTACACAATACCAAAATACTTTCAGGATGATTTGTTCAGATATGCAGGGGAAGAAAGAAGGCCGCCATACAGGTAAAGGTTTCCAAGGTTCATATTTCATCAATATGAAGATTTTGTTCCTTAGTATGCTGATAAATTTGTTGAAATGTATTTTTAAGATTTCTTCACGAAAACAAAGAAACTTCTGTCCATATCTAGTGAGGACATGTTGATTTTTGATATACTACACAATGGAATTATTTCAAGGTATTTAGTCCATTGGTAAATCTATGTATTCTTAAGATTATGGTCACAGTTCAGAATTAACAATAAAAGCAGAGACATATACTTGAAGTCCCTATTAATGGATCGATTCTTTCTTTTGAATTATACAACCTGCCATATTTACCTTATATCTTGGGACAAAATAAAAAAATGTTTCCTTACCCAGAACTTAGGTCCCAAGACTTAAGAAACAAAATAAATTTGTATTCAATTTGTCCCTCTCCCCACTGCACACTGCAATAAAATAAAAAAACAAAACACTCATTTGATAATAAAAAGAAAGAACTAAACTTGTATTGTTATCATTTGTTCCATTTTTCATTATGAGCATTAAAGAATAAAATATATCCACCAACTCCATTTATGCAGTGTAGTTTTTCATTCTGTAGTCTGTATCGCTTATGTGCAAATAACACATGCCACATTCATTGATGCAAACATTGAGAAATAAATCATGTTTGGTTGTGCTGAAAGGTTTGAATATGTTATCCAACTGAAAACTTTATCTAACAAAATCACAAACAAGAGGGAAATAAATAATCAGTCAATATCTTGAAGACAACTCATGCATGACATGATGTTAGTTGCAAAATAACCAAGATTGAATTTTTCAAAATGGAGCATATTGATGACCTGCCCTGGGCGACCATATTTGTTGGAAAAGGGTATGGCCTATCAGGACAGGATTTACTTTATGGGGGGAGAGGAATCTTAATTGTTAGTTGCAGAAGAAATTCATGTATGGGAAAGGTTTCGATCACGCACATACTCAGGCCAAAATGTTTTATGAATGTGGAGTTAGGGAGCATTGAAGATCTATTCATTGAAGGAAATGGATGAGATCAAGGTCACAGTTTTGGTGACTATTTGCAGTGATCATAAATTTCAAATTATTTTCTAGGTGGATCGTGATAGGGCCTGCCAGGTCAGGAACAGGGATACATATTGATCCCTTAGGGACAAGTGCCTGGAATGCTTTGGTTCATGGTTATAAAAGGTAAGAAATGCTTTTGCCTACAGTTTATAATTTCAAAGTTTTGGATGCAGTTTTATCTTTAAAACAGCAAAATTCCGATTGAAGTTTCATCTAAAGAAAAAGTGAAGAAAGTTAGGTTGATGTTGAAAAATTTAGTCAAAACTTTAAATGATGTTTAAATTCATTTCAGCACAGTGGTCAAAGTACAGATGTAGAGACCATGAAAGTCATTGATAAACTGATCTGAAATCATATACTGACGATATCATTTGGAATTATACAAATGTAAAAAAAAAGTACTGCTCTTATCCAAAAGATTAAATGAGATAAACAAAAAATAATGATAATACTTCTCAATTGTTACCAATTTTTTATTTGCATGGTTTGTTTGCTTGCTTGTTTGTTTGGTTTTTAAATTTATTTGTTTCATTATATGCTATGGAAATTGTATGTTGGACTTAACCCTGTCCAAAATCAAGTTCATTTTCTACCTGACATGAATCATTGATCTTTTTTTAAATTTTGTAAACAACTATAGCATCTTGGCCTGAGGCAAGGACATTGTGTTTACCACATTTTATATTTTAATTATAAACTAAGCTTTTATTTTGTAAGCATTAGGAACCTTTTTGAAGGTTATTTTACATTAGGCTGTATATTTTATAAAATGATAATTGTGTTCTGAGGTCAAGTAGACTACTATATAATAATGTTTTCTAAAAATTAATCATTCATGCTTTAAAATCTGAGCAGAATCAGTTGTATTATTGTTTTGATCAGTAGTTTATTTAAGCTGGAATTTTATTTGTTTAGATTAATGAGTCACTGAAAATACAAAGTGCTCATCAAAAAAACATTCTTGGAAATGGAGACTTATATTTATAGTGAAATTTCAAATAAGGATACACCTCTGTCTGCATGAATTGGAGTCTAGACCCGGCTAACGCGGGTAAGTGAGAAAGCCTGCCAGTAGCTCTCGTGGGTCGGTGGTTCTTCCTGGGTTTTTCCAGGGTTCTTCCTCCACCATTAATAAAGGCCGCCATGTATAGCCTATCTTGTGCTGAAAAATGGTGTTAAACCATACAACAACAACAAATAAGGATATATTATTCGATTGTATTATTGTGATTCACATCTCTGGTGGCCTGAGTGGTTAGTGTCCAGCTTGGATGTGGGAGGTTGTGGGTGTGAACCCTAGCCAAGTCATACATTGCAGACATTGTTGCGGTATGGCTGAAATATTGTTAAAGTTACATTAAAAATCCAAATCATATGCACATATTATAGTGATTCAACAAAAGACTGCTGTCACATAACTACAACACAGGCCACCACCAGCACATCAACACTTTCAGCATTAGCTTTAATTTGGATTTCCACTAAAATTTATTCAGAACTTGAATAAATAGGACTTGTATCTGTAATTCTAGGACTATATAGGATTTAATTCAGAATTCTGTAAGTTCCTTCTTTTTAAATTTTCACTTTGTATTATATGAAATGAATTATTAGTTGAATTTTACAAAGCTTGTTGCTTCTCACTCTTTTCATAGAATCATAATATAATAATATAATATAATCTTGAATCTAAAATCAATTTTCCTTTCTTGAGAACTGTTTTAAAAAATTTAACAGTAGTTTGTGAAGTTTTTTGGACTCTGTTTTGGCTCAAAATTGGAGTTAAGAATCTGTACATTTAGCTAGGTCGATCAGTGCAAAACATGTTTGCATGACACTAACTTCAACCACTTTAAGTATAAAATTGTGGAAATTATTTTGAGTATTTTGAAAGAATGCTAAAGTGGTGGTGGAAATTGAGGAGTTTTTCCAATGGGGGCAGGCACCCAGGTGACTGAGTTGTCTTAAGTTCTGCCGTAAGATTTGTTACACCAGTTTAACATGTTATGAGATGATTTATAAGATATTTGTTGTAGATATAAGAGAGCAAGGATTGCAGAAACTTATTTTCTGTATCTTAGGTGGTGTTTACTTCCTACTCATACCCCAAGAGAATTGGTGAAGGTCATGTCCAGTGAAGGAGGAAAACAGAGGGATGAAGCTATCACATGGTTTAATATCATTTATCCTCGTACCCAGCTGCCATCTTGGCCAAAAGACTGCAAAACTGTAAGTCTCCTGTGAGTGAAACTGTCATTTATGGCCTGAATCGTGTGAATAGATAATTTTACATAAATGCACTGGCACAAGTGACCACCTGCTGAATGTGACCAGAAACAATTATATTTATGCATAATATGCATGTCAACACTGTTTATATGACATTTCATGAAACCAGATATAAACACAACAAACCTTTGTAACCATGATTGCTGAGTAGTCTGATTGTGAAGTGCAGGTTGTTCTGAGCTGAAATGCACAAATAAATCAAGGAGAAAGTTAAGTCTGGTTACCGGTTTCATTAGATTTATAAGGTAAAGCTGGATGCCAAAGACCATAAACCAGACTTTTTTACATTTAACAAATTGCCATTGTCATGCCATAAAATCGCAACGGCAAATAAATATTCCATTTTTCAATGATTAGTAATCACGGACACACAATTCAGAGGTAAATGTGGTTAGTTTAAATGTTGTGGGGAACCATTTACTGCAGTAATGTCAAAATGGGGTATCTTCTTACCCTCATGTCACTGTTGCATGATGGATATTTTCATGAATCATTTGTGGAGTTAAAATGTTTATTGACTGGAATAAATAAGGTCTTTTTTTCGGATGAGTTATTTTTCCATATAATATGTTACCAGATCACATTACAAAGGAGTATCTTTCTTTTCCTACTCTGAAATACCCTCTGTCTAAGACAGAAAAATGTCAGTATGTTTTACAGACAGACAAGCAGTAATCTTCAAGGTTAACTCCCCTTTCTACCTGCTGGGGGCTACCAATATACTGGGTTTAAACCAATTTATGCTTTTGCTGTAGCGCTACAGATTTATTGAAATTTAATAATTCATCTACATTTTTTTCCAGTCGTGCATTACATCAAAATGGTTTATATGGTGTATACATTTTCATTTAAATCTGGTGAATTTATTGATATTTTTTAAATTATTGTAACATTTGTTTCATCACATATCACTTTAAACAGCAAGATTCGTTTTCACCAATGGATGTTCCCACACTGTTTAGGCATTTTTGTAATCCAGTTGGCTTTTGTTTCGAATTATATATAGATTTGTTTTATACACCTGCTTATTCTCATTGATGACAATATGGTGCAGTAAAATGCAGAGGACATCCACAAAATGTGCTTGTTCTGTACAGATGGATAGACAAATGACTTGTACAGATGGAAGAAAAAATGGCCAGCCATACCAGCTGTGGCATTTATCGTCCTAAGTATGCCTATCAACCACGAATCACTTGTATTGGACTGGTGAGCTGTTTTGCCATTCTGGCACCTATGTCAGTTGCACAGGAAACTGACAAGCTGGATTCAAACATTACTAATCAGGGCAAACTGGATTTATTTACTGAGCTAGTATTTAAGTATGAAACCACTTTTAATAGGATATCTTATGGGCAAAATGATGCATGCTGACAATATGACATGAACATTGCCTCATAAAATGTTTTGTTTTCATGGACCCAAGGTGTACAAGAGATGGACAGTCCCCATCTCAACATGGGGAATGAAATGGAATCATCCAATCCAACATATAGAGAATGAAATGGAATCATCCAATACAACATAGGGAATTAAATTGAATCATCCAATCCAACTTTGGAACAGAATTTACCTTTAAATTAGATGAAATCTGCCATATCTTGCCTCTTCCTCCACCTAGCATCATGGATACCTACAAGGTCAAAGCCTCTTTAGTTGTTTATATTGACAATAATATTCCATCATTTAGATGCTGAAATCTCCAGTGTTTGAAAACTGAAAGATTCATAATTACAGTGCTTGAAATTAGAGTATGTTTTAAATGTGGAATGTAGAAGCATACTGAGTGAAATGTAACAAAGGCAACAAGATGCAGATCAGATTACTCCATTAATGTTCCAGAGACATTTGACTGAATTAATCATTTTACTTTGAAATTGAATTAATTTTGTAAAGAAATGTATGAAGTCTAATTGCTTTGTGTCAGAATGATTGTGGAAGTCTGTAAACTAGTAGTACTTTATGGTATGGCCTGAAATAAATAGCTTTCCTTAGAATTGAATTGAATCAATGGGGACATTTGACTTATTAGTAAGGTTTTGTAACTCTGTTATTGTCAACATTGGTAGATTAAATGTTTCATATTCAAGGAGGGGCCAGAATCTTCATGTTTTATGGTCCGTCCACCCATTAATCTTTCAGCAGAATTGAGCACTTTTGGGACTTCAAATAATAGATCTGTTTGCGATGAAGTGGAATCACAAACTTTTCACCTTCATCTCCAGAAGCCTCAATTGTGTTACATGCACTTTCATTCGGTTACGAAGTTATACCTACCTTTTCCTCCTCCCATTCCTGATACCTTAACTAATTCAGAAAAGGAGGAGAAACAAATGCCAGTTGATTCCAAAAGCTCCTCAAGGTTAGGACAAGTCCTGGGTAAACAGTCTTCTAAATTTATTGATGGATGTTTACTGGAAAATCCTTAGTCTCAACCTACATAAAAAACCAGAGGTCTCTGGTGTTTCACCCTTGCCTTGGTTTCTCACTCTTTCATGTCTGTCTCATGTCAGGAGAGCCCAGCAGAATAAAGCATTATTATTATTATTATTATTATTATTATTATTATTATTATTATTATTATTATTATTATTATTATTATTATTATTGTTGCTGTTAATAACTGATTTAGCTATTATTATTGTTGTTAATATATTAAGTTGTTATTTATTGTTATTATTGTTGTTGTTAATAACTGATTTAGATATTATTATTATTGTTGTTGTTGTTGTTAATCACTGATTTAGCTATCTGCACCAAATAATAAAATAATAAATGAATATGTTCTATCCCATACTCCATGCAAGAACTTTATCCCATCTCAATTTTTCCAATAAATTAAGTAATCACTGACTCCTATAAAAATCTCTGATCATAATTTGTTTTGTACACTGTGACAGATTAATAATTTCTCTATTATTACATATGAATGTGAAACAGAGGACTGACTCTGACAACATTAATCATTATGGACCGACTATTTAATTTTTTATTTTGGGGGAGGGGCTGGGATTTTTGGACATAATTTTTAGCACTAACATAGCTTTAAAAACTATTCAGACTGTGATATGTAATTACCGACTCTTCTGTTTGGTCATAGAAACGGCTGTTCATTGCCAGGATCTACAAGTTGCTCATCTCACCATGAGCAACAGGATGGTTTATACGAGATGAAGATAGAATTAAAGGAACCTTATGTGGCTGTGCCTGAATTTACATGCTGTTTTAAATATTGACTGACCTCTAATCCTAATGATGGTTTATACGAGATGAAGATAGAATGATCGTTCCCCTCTGCAATTAATTCATGGCAGCATTCATGACTGAATATAAATAAGTCAGTGGGTCAACAAAATGTGTGACAAAGATGCTTCCACTTTGAAAGTCTACTAGCATATTCCCAAAAGTTTAATTTCAAATTTAAATATTTGTTACATTTCAGATAGAGATTCTCCAGAAACCAGGCGAGACTGTGTTTGTGCCTGCAGGTTGGTGGCATGTTGTGTTAAACTTGTCCGACACTGTAGCCGTCACTCAGAACTTCTGTAGCCCATCAAACTTTCCAGTTGTATGGCACAAAACTGTCAGGGGCAGACCAAAGCTGTCGAAAAAATGGTACAAGGTGCTGAAGGTAAATATTTATTAGCATTGGTTTGGTTTCATTTCACAGTTCTCCTTTATGTTCAGAAACCAGAAAATGAAGAAACTAGCTTTCCAATGTCCATCATATAGAGTTGCCTACTGACAAGCTGATGCAAGATTAAGAAAACAAGTCAGATGAGAATTTGGAATATATATATAGTGCATATAAACAGCATTTGAGACAATAAAGATATTCAATTTTGTGGTCAAAAGGTCACTGTCAAGATCCTCATTGAAATACATTAAATGATCACATTGTATTGGAATTACTCTGCTACATCCAAATTCAGACCTCAGTGTAAAAACAAAATATTTATTTGTATGTGTGTGTGTGTGTGTGTGAGAGAGAGAGAGAGAGAGAGAGAGAGAGAGAGAGAGAGAGAGAGAGAGAGAGAGAGACTCTTACAGATAAACTCTCCTTCAACCCACTCTGTGGTTACCCAGATGTACCAGTTTTCACATTTGCTGTCGTGTTGTAAATATGATCTCCATGGACTCCATTTAATATAAATATTAGGATCAGCTGTTTATTTTTAATGATAAGTTGAATGTTTTATATGGTGCATTCAACAATTTGCGACTTAGGTGTATGTATTCTTATTTTTGCACTTACTCCATGCCCATCAGAGCTGGTTTGAGATGTCATTTCACCTTCATTGTTGGATTTGGCCTCATTTGCACCTTTCAGACTCGACTGAGACACCTGGCAATAACTATCCTTGAGAGGCAATGGCTGGGATTGCTAGGGTCATACCATGGCCAATACCGTGATAGGTATAGCCAATTTACTGTGATCCATGCTTCTCAAACCTTGTTATACTTCCATTTCTGGACAACCCTGTTCGGGTCACTGTTGCTTTGGAGCAAAAATAGAGGATGTTTGGAGGCATGCAGCCCCTCCACCTTGCTGCTCAACCCACTTGGTTGTTTGGAACTGCCCAGTCCCCACCAGGGTGAAGGGATATTAAGTGGCCTCAGGACAGGGGATCTTCTGTAATATGCACACCAATATTAATCCTAGGAAGCAAAGATGGTAAAAAAACGAATTTTGAACTCACTGGATCTACCCTACCCTCAGAAAGGGGTGTGTAGCTATTCTGAGTGGCTGAAGTTTATGAACAATCCCCTCCCCAGGGGAATGACCTTTATACATCATCATCCTAGAAATGAAGACTTTCATCAACTCCCTTCACTTGACTTGGAGGCAAAAATGGTCCTCAGGTCCAACAACCTGTTTTGGTGACCTACCTCCTCAAACAGGGAGGTACCACAATCACCAGACCTGTGTGTTCTAATTTGGCAGTTCTACATTAGTTGGACAGTCTCCATATCAGTATATAAATCAGACTCAGTATCTTGGCTGACACTCGATCCAGAAGTCCTTTACATGGAATGGTTTCTCTATTGATCAGTCATCACTCGGATTTGTACAACACTGTGTGGGTGTCTGATGATTGACTTCTTTGCAACATCTTTTCTCTTTTTTTGGGGTTTTGAAATCAATCTGCCATAGATTATTGGATATCCAGCCTAACGTGGAAACAGGAAGACACTTTTTCATGGTTTTTAGTTTTATTGATGAGACAGTTATATAAAGCAACATTTTTATAACTCTTCATTCTCGTAAGTTTAAATATTAAAAAGAAACATGTAATAGAGACTGTACTGTGATATGTGCTTTTTATTGTAGAAATTACGTCCAGAGATAGCTGCTGTGGCAGATACAGTTGACCTCACAAAACCGAGTGGGTTCACATCAGATAGTTCAAGTTCTGGATCCTCATCCAGTTCCAGTTCCAGTGAATGCAGTTCCTGTGAAAGCTCAGACAGTGAGCCTGAGATGCACAGAAAAAGGTAAGTTACCTTAATACAGTTGCTTTAGTCTTTACAAATATTCCACAAATATAAATTCTGAACATCTCATGCTATGGCATTGTCCATCAGTTCATCCATCCATCCATCTCTTTTAGTTTCCACACAAAACTTTGGTTCTAGATCACAGACTTGGACCAAACTTTGTGGATCTCATGCACATAGGATAAAGAATAACTGTCATTGGGACTTAAACAAGAAAAATGGTTTTCACACAAAACATCTCCAAGGTTAAGTACCTTCCCCAAACTTTGTTAAATACCTTTTATTTTGTGGTAAGGGAAAAATATTTATCAATTTAGGGGTCAAAGGTCAAGATCACTATTAATCAAAAATGAAAGATTTGTTATTTTGTTCAAATACCTTAAGGAGAATGACTACTACATCACAAATCCAGCTTTTCCATTCAAAGCCTCTGTCAGCTCACAGACCCATGTTAGTTCATGGCCAGTATGATGAGGAGTCATAATGGTGCCATTACAGACCCAGGTCAGACAAGGCCTGTTATATATCCATTTATAGCCATATGCAATGATGGATCATCTTGGTCCATTGATGGCAGTTATGTAGTTTTGTCGAACAAATACAAGACTTTGTGTTGAATAGGTTCACTGTAGCCTTTAAAAACACCAGTCCAGCTGTGGCAGTGATCTGGTATTGGATGCCTGTCACCATTTTAGGACCATAGATGACTCGCAGAGTGAACAGCTACAGCTTCTACTCCATCATGGCCGGTCATTGGAACCACTCTGGTAGTTTAAGTATTTAGAGTGGCAGGTCATGCGTTCAAACCATGGCCAAGTCATACCATAGACTTATAAAAATGGTATTGGCCGCTGCTTCGCTTCGCACTTAGCACTAAGTATTTAGTGTTAGGACTAATTGTAATTGGCCTTGTGTCAGGATAATGTGACTGGGTGAGACATGTCTGCATCATCATCCACCAGTGCTAGATATTTCACCATAAATGCCATCTAAGATCTAACCAATCTTACCAATTTTACCAATGTAACCAATTTTAACAATCAAACCAATCTTACCAATCTAACCAATCTTACCAATCTTACCAATCTGACCAATTTTACCAATCTTACCAATTTTACCAATCCAACCATTCTTACCAATCTAACCAATCTAACCCATCTTACCAATCTTACCAATCTGACCAATTTTACCAATCTAACCAATCTAACCAATCTTACCAATCTGACCAATTTTACCAATCTTACCAATTTTACCAATCCAACCATTCTTACCAATCTAACCAATCCTACCAATCATACCAATCCTACCAATCTTACCAATCATACCAATTTTACCAATCCAACCAATTTTACCAATCTAACCAATCTTACCAATCTGACCAATTTTACCAATTTTACCAATTTTACCAATCCAACCATTCTTACCAATCTAACCAATCCTACCAATCTAGCCAATCATACCAATCTTACTGATCTAACCAATCATACCAATCTAACCAATCTTACTAATCTAACCAATCATACCAATCTAACCAATCTTACCAATCTAACCAATCTTACCAATCTAACCAATCTAACCAATCATACCAATCTTACTGATCTAACCAATCTTACCAATTTTACCAATCTAACCAATCTAACCAATCTTACCAATCTAACCAATCTTACCAATCTAACCAATTTTACCAATCATACCAATCTTACTGATCTAACCAATCTTACCAATTTTACCAATCCAACCAATTTTACCAATCAAACCAATCTTACCAATCTAACCAATCTTACCAATCTGACCAATTTTACCAATCTTACCAATTTTACCAATCCAACCATTCTTACCTATCTAACCAATCCTACCAATCTAGCCAATCTAACTAATCATATCAATCTTACCAAACCAATCTAATCAAACTAATCTTGCCAATGTAACCAATCTTACCATTCTTAATATTTTTCCCAAACATACAACACCCTGCATACATCATAGCTATATGACTGAACAATTTTTAATGGTACATTAAAAATCCGAATCAAATACATGCATGTTTATTACTGGTTTACCATTTCAGTACTGGCTATGGAGATGTTAAAATTCTGTAACTATGAATACCATTCTCAGATCATTGAAGATTAGTTGCCATCTGAAAATGCACTTTTCCAATCTTACCAGTTGAACCAAACTTAACAATCTGACCAAAACTGCTGCGGTGGTCTAGTGGTTAGAGCATGTGTCTCGGATGCGGGAGGTTGTGGGTTCAATCCACAATTGAGTCATACCAAAGACTTACAAAAATGGTACTAACAGCTACCTCGCTTGGCGCTTAGCATTAAGAGGTTAGTGTTATGACTGGTTGGCCTGATGTCAGGATAATGTGACTGGGTGGGACATCATGCTAGATGTCTGCAGCATGATGCCCCAGTGCTAGACATCACTATAAACTGCCAAACTACAGACATTGTAGCATATATGACTGAAACATAAGCTATGTTAAAAATCATAATCACATCACATCACAATCTTACCATCTTACCAATCTAACCAATCAAACCAATCTTACCAATCTGACCAATCTGACCAATTTTACCAATCTAACCAATCTAACCAATATTACCAATCTTACCAATATTACCAATCTAACCAATCTTACCAATCTTACCAAACTCCTAGTCTATCTCCATCTTAGGTAACAGACTTCTTCAGGTCATGTGACAGAGAAGGTTTATGTGTCACCCCATTATTCAGTGTACAAGGACTCGTGCTGACACAAAACATCATCCTTACTTGATCCATTGATATCTAGGAAAGAATTAGTCTTTCTCACATCAATGAAGGAAGTTCTACAGCTGTTGTCACCTGAATTTTGCCCATTGTCTCTGATCTTGATCTGTTGGCAGCTGTACGCTTCATCATCCTTAAGGAATATTATAAGGCTTAGCTTAGTTTGCAGCCATTGTTGTTAAACTGTTCAGAGGCTGTGGAGGAGGTTTGTGAACAGGCTGCAAAGGAGACACATCTGACAAGAGGCCCAGTGTCTCAGACTTTAGCTCTCATATCATATGATTGAAACAGGAAGACCCATAAAAGAAATAATACTCTGCCAAAATCGTGGTTTCCAATGGCAATAAGAAGCATGAAGATGGGGATCATTTTCACCCATTTCTCTCCATGCTGGCCCCTTTCCTGAATGAAATGGGGCTATAGTCATGTCACTTGTTTTAGACAATCCAGCAAGTCCCCTCACCAGACCTTCAAATCACACCCTTTTTTTTGCCATGAACCTTTTGCTGGATTTCTGAGGGACAGCTGTTCCTTATGAGCCACATCTAACTCATATTTCACAAGCTACTTCACATTCCTTCTGCATAAGGGAACATAACTCCCTCCACCTTTAATTTGGATCCCAAAGCAAGTAGTCTACTGCTCTCACCTTTACTCACACATCTTACTCCAGTCTGCAGGAGTTTGAGACTTGGCTCAACAAACTTTGGTATGTGAGAAAGCTTGCTCGTAGCTTTCTCTGTGTAGTGGTTCTTCCTGGGGTCTTCCCAGGTTTGACCTCCAACAAATTATACTAGCTACCATGTATAGCCTATTATGTGCTGAAACATGGAACAAAACATCACACAAACAAAAATCAAACCACCTTTTACCTATTGTTCTGAGGTATTACGATCATATAATGTATTTGAAGAAGAAACTATTTTTGAAGTAAACTGTTTCTTCAGTAATACTTACTTGACCATAGTCATACCTTAGTTGCCAAGTGTCCAGTTTTTCACATACTTTGGACCTGAATACAGGTGTGTTTTTCGTATTAAAAATCTGATATATTAAAAAAAATTAGTTAAAACATTTCCTTGTAATTTTCTGTTTAGAATGGTTACCCAGTTCTTTTCTTAGAGTAAATATATTGCATCATATAGGATATGGAGTTTTAAAATATGATTGGCTTATTTGAAATCAAGGCTATCATGCCAGTCTGGATTGTGCAAAGCATGTGGCACTATCAGTGTATCTCATCTTCATCATGTTGAAAAGGAAAGCAGAATATTCAGAATTTTATCCTGCACTGAACTGTTTAAATTTGTGAAACCATCTAGCAAAGGAGAAAACTGATCATTTTGCAAATTATGTAAATGTGACTTTGTTGTTGGGCACAGAGGTACCCAAAACATAAATCAGCATGAAAAAGCTAATAAACATCAGCTTGCTACTTTATTATCAACATCACAGCCTGAAAAGTGTTTAGTGATGCTAGCCATTTATTTCACACACTTTTTCCAGACAGTGAAACCACAAATGATCTTATGCTAGAAAGAAAACAGTCATCAGATGTGTTTTTTGTTAGGATTCCTTTCTTTACTACACACTCATGCTAATTGTGAATGGGATTTCAGTTCAGTAAAAGAAACAATTACACAGAAATCAGATCATCAGTAAAAGGTGTTACATAGGAATCAATGATAATTGAAAAGGTGTAGAAAAGGCTTCTATAAACAGCCTGTATTTGATGACTTACTAATAAGGTACCTTAGATGTTTGAGGTCGTAATTTTGAACCCCAGCTGTTTCATACCAATGACTTACAAAAATGGTACTAACAGCTGCCTCTCTCGGTGCTCAGCATTACGAGGTTAGTGTTAGGACTGGCCGGTCTGGTATCAGGATATTGTGACTGGGACATCATGCCACATGTCTGCGGAATAATGCCCCAGTGCTAGACATCACTATAAACTGTCACACTGCAGACATTGTAGCGATAAAACTAAAACACACACACACATAAGATACAAGAGTGCAATACATGCATCTTTCACATTAAATAATTAACCAACTTATTGTCCAATTTTTTCCGATGGTTGTGATGTTGTAAGTAGTTACATATGCATTAAATTGTTAAAAATCTACATACACTCTTATGTCCATACTGTCTACACCAGACATGCCTTATTATTACATACATACACCCTCATGTCAATACAGTCTATACTCAGACATGACTTATTATTACCTACATACTCCCAAGTCAATACTGTCTATACATGACATGCCTTATTATTATGTACATACACCCTCATGTCAATACAGTCTATACTCAGACATGACTTATTATTACCTACATACACTCTCATGTCAATACTGTCTATACAAGACATGCCTTATTATTACATACATACACCCTCATGTCAATACTGTCTATACTCAGCCATGACTTATTATTACATACATTACACTCTCATGTCCATACTGTCTACACCAGACATGCCTTATTATTACATACATACATACATGCATGCATGCATACATACATACATACACACACACACACATACATACATACATACATACATACATACATACATACATACATACATACATACATACATACATACATACATACATACATACATACATACATACATACATACATACATACATACATACATACATACATACATACATACATACACACACACACACACACACACACACACATACATACATACATACATACATACATACATACATACATACATACATACATACATGTCAATACTGTGTAAACTCAGATATGTCTTATTAGTACCTCCATACACCTTCATGTCAATACTGTCTAAACTCAGACATGCCCTATTATCCCCATTAGTACCTACATACTGGATATTAAATCTGGACCAGATACCTAATGTACCATTAAAGATGCCCTTCTTATCATGTGGTCTTTATCCTGTCCACCTTGATAGCAACTTGATGCATTGTTATACTGGGCATCTGTACTGTGTTCACATTGTTAGCATGCTTACATCTTGACATTTTTCAATCACTTTGCAACTATAACTTGTAATTTATGCATACATTGTGTTATTTTATATATATATAATTATGAATTTCTGTATTTATTGTAATCATATTTGAAGCTGAAATGTGGCATATTTGAATCGGAAGTGAGTAGATCTGTGGCAAATGATGTGTTTTTATATTTGTTAATTGTCAAGCACTTATTGCATTGTCAACTATGATGTGATGTATGTGCGTGCTGTAATAGACATACATTTTACTGGTTGCACATTTTTATCACATGACTTGTCTAATGGACTTGTTTTGTCTTGTGCATTTTTATTAACTGTTTTTCAGTGAGGAATCAGAATAAATCCTGATCTGACAAACTGTTTGTATCCAAAGTGCCTAATTTATCATTTTAAATTTAATAATTGTATTTTGCTTAATTCTTTAAAAATGATTGAAATTTTTGTGTGAAAATCATAGAACTATACTTGATTATGTTTTTGTGCACAAAACATTCCACCACAAAGGCCAACCATTGAAGCAAAGAGTGAGAAAAATCTTGGTGCATCCTTACACCCCAGTGCACCAAATCCAGCACTTTTTGCTGCAGAACTTTGAGCTGATATAGTGCACCAGGACAAATAACTACTTGAACTCAAACTGGCTTACCACCAACCCACTATAGCTCCTATGTATAAACATAAATGACCAATACATATATGAAAAACATGATTAGCATATGATGTTAATTTCTTCTATACTATTTTGACTGTACTGCTTGCTGACAGCACTAACAAACATAATAAAATAATGTTGTAGATTTAAATCTTTATTTCTAGTTATTTTTTTACACATTGCAACCACGTGCACTTGCACAGGTTAGCTGTATATATTTATATTATTGTTGAGTCATAATTTACAATTAGAACAGCACATTGTGTGTGTGTGCTTTGCTGCTTGCATAAATTGCAGGTTTATTTTGCTTGTATTTAAAACCCTTAATGTAAACATCTGTATGGTTCGGCATTTTTGTTCTTAAATATTTGTTTCCTTTATTTGGTTCTACTATTTTTGGCACTATTAAATAAATTAATCCACAATTAAATGGACCAAAAAACTGGTGATAAAGTGGACCCTTATTAAGTCCCTTGTTGAATGCACATGTGGTAATGGAACAATAGTGATCACTTTGGTGTCTGTGCACATGCATGTCCATACATTCACACATAGATTGTTTCCATAGATCCATCCATACTTCTGCCCCTACCCCAGATTTACCTCAGTATTCAAGAGCTGTATTTGGTTAGTTTATCAGAATTGTATGTGGTTAGTTTATCAGAGTTGTATGTGGTTAGTTTATCAGAATTGTATGTGGTTAGTTTATCAGGATTGTATGTGGTTAATTTATCACAATTGTATGTGGTTTATCAGAATTGTATGTGGTTAGTTTATCAGAGTTGTATTTGGTTAGTTTTTCAGAGTGTATTTGGTTAGTTTAAGTTTATAAGCAAAAAAATGTTTGGAGCTCAGACTTGTGGATTTTTAAAAATCATAGTTTCCAAAGATGAATCATTGTTTATAGACTCAGATATATTGTTGTTTTTAAGGATCAGATGGATCATTTTTTTATTGAGTCATAGAAATGAATGTTATCAGAGAAATGGATTCATTGTTGATTGAGTCAGAAGGATAATTATTTATAGTCAGACAGATGATTGTTTATAGAGTCAGATGGGTCACTGTTTATAGTCAGATGGATCGTTGTTGATAGAGTAACATGAATCATTGTTTAGTCAGATGGATCATTGCTTATAGTCACATGGATCATCGTTTATAGAGTTAGATGGATAATTTTTTATAGAGTCAGACAGATCATTATTGATAGTCAGATGGATCATTGTTTAGAGTCAGATGGATTATTATTTATAGTCACAACTATCATTGCTTATAGTCACATGGATTATTATTTTTAGCCACCTAAATCATTGTTTATAGTCACATGGATGATTGTTTATAGTCAAATGGATTATTATTTATAGTCACAACGATCATTGCTTATAGTCACATGGATTATTATTTTTAGCCACCTAAATCATTGTTTATAGTCACATGGATGATTGTTTATAGTCAAATGGATTATTATTTATAGTCACAACGATCATTGCTTATAGTCACATGGATTATTATTTTTAGCCACCTAAATCATTGTTTATAGTCAGATGGATTATTGTTTATAGTCACAACGATCATTGCTTATAGTCACATGGATTATTGTTTTTAGCCACCTAAATCATTGTTTATAGTCACATGGATGATTGTTTATAGTCAGATGGATTATTGTTTCTAGTCACAACGATCATTGCTTATAGTCACATGGATTATTGTTTTTAGCCACCTAAATCATTGTTTATAGTCACAACGATCATTGCTTATAGTTACATGGATTATTTTTTTTAGCCACCTAAATCATTGTTTATAGTCAGATGGATTATTGTTTATAGTCACAAGGATCATTGCTTATAGTCACATGGATTATTATTTTTAGCCACCTAAATCATTGTTTATAGTCACATGGATGATTGTTTATAGTCAGATGGATTATTGTTTATAGTCACAATGATCATTGCTTATAGTCACATGGATTATTGTTTTTAGCCACCTAAATCATTGTTTATAGTCACATGGATGATTGTTTATAGTCAGATGGATTATTGTTTCTAGTCACAACGATCATTGCTTATAGTCACATGGATTATTGTTTTTAGCCACCTAAATCATTGTTTATAGTCACAACGATCATTGCTTATAGTCACATGGATTATTATTTTTAGCCACCTAAATCATTGTTTATAGTCACAACGATCATTGCTTATAGTCACATGGATTATTATTTTTAGCCACCTAAATCATTGTTTATAGTCAGATGGATTATTGTTTATAGTCACAATGATCATTGCTTATAGTTACATGGATTATTTTTTTTAGCCACCTAAATCATTGTTTATAGTCAGATGGATTATTGTTTATAGTCACAACGATCATTGCATATAGTCACATGGATTATTATTTTTAGCCACCTAAATCATTGTTTATAGTCAGATGGATTATTGTTTATAGTCACAACGATCATTGCTTATAATCACATGGATTATTGTTTTTAGCCACCTAAATCATTGTTTATAGTCACATGGATTATTGTTTATAGCCACTGGGATCATTGTTTATAGTCACATGGATCATTGTTTATAGTCACAGGGATCATTGTAGCCACAGGGATCATTGTTTATAGCCACAGGGATCATTGTAGCCACATGGATCATTGTTTATAGTCACATGGATCATTGTCTATAGTCACATGGATCATTGATTGTAGCCACATGGATTATTGTTTATAGTCACATGAATCATTGATTGTAGTCATCATTGATTGTAGCCACATGGATCATTGTTTCTAGTCACATGAATCATTGATTGTAGTCACATGGATCATTGATTGTAGTCACATGGATCATTGATTGTAGCCACATGGATCATTGTTTCTAGTCACATGAATCATTGATTGTAGTCACATGGATCATTGATTGTAGTCACATGGGTTATTGATTGTAGTCACATGGATCATTGATTGTAGTCACATGGGTTATTGATTGTAGTCACATGGATCATTGATTGTAGTCACATGAATCATTGATTGTAGTCACATGGATCATTGATTGTAGCCACATGGATCATTTTTTCTAGTCACATGAATCATTGATTGTAGTCACATGGATCATTGATTGTAGTCACATGGGTTATTGATTGTAGTCACATGGGTTATTGATTGTAGTCACATGGATCATTGATTGTAGTCACATGGGTTATTGATTGTAGTCACATGGATCATTGATTGTAGTCACATGGATCATTGATTGTAGTCACATGGATCATTGATTGTAGTCACATGAATCATTGATTGTAGTCACATGGATCATTGATTGTAGTCACATGGGTTATTGATTGTAGTCACATGGATCATTGATTGTAGTCACATGAATCATTGATTGTAGCCACATGGATCATTGTTTCTAGTCACATGAATCATTGATTGTAGTCACATGGATCATTGATTGTAGTCACATGGGTTATTGATTGTAGTCACATGGATCATTGATTGTAGTCACATGGGTTATTGATTGTAGTCACATGGATCATTGATTGTAGTCACATGGATCATTGATTGTAGTCACATGGATCATTGATTGTAGTCACATGAATCATTGATTGTAGTCACATGGATCATTGATTGTAGTCACATGGGTTATTGATTGTAGTCACATGGATCATTGATTGTAGTCACATGAATCATTGATTGTAGCCACATGGATCATTGTTTCTAGTCACATGAATCATTGATTGTAGTCACATGGATCTTTGATTGTAGTCACATGGGTTATTGATTGTAGTCACATGGATCATTGATTGTAGTCACATGAATCATTGATTGTAGTCACATGGATCATTGATTGTAGTCACATGGATTATTGATTGTAGTCACATGGATCATTGATTGTAGTCACATGGGTGGCGCTCACCAGTTATTATGTACTTTTGAGAGAGTGATGTATGTAAGATGAAGTTGTTTGCATTTTAAACATGCACAGTGCAGAGAATGTTGGCATACCTATATACTACTTTCATGTAATGTGGATGAAATTTCTTTGGATATTGTACTTTTGGAAATTTTAAATGATCTTGGGACACTGCTAACTAAAATGACTGCTCCCTTGTGCTCTAAAAATCAACCTAAATTTGTCTAAAGTACACTATTCTTGGCAGCTATTAAAATATGGAAAATGAATTTTGCCAAACTAGATAATACCAGCTTCTAAAAGTGCAATGCCTGAATTACCAAATACATAAAATGTAAAAAAAGTTATCGGCTCTTTTTTTTACAATTTACCTCTGAAGTTCGAGAAGTGAATATGAGCAAGTAGAGCTAGCACGTTTTTGAAAGGTGCACATCTGGAGTAAGGCAAAGCTGTATACTCTCTAACCCATATTACACCCACCAATCATACATCAAAATAAAGGGAATTAAAGGGTCTTTGAACAATACCTAAGATATACAAAGTCTCTTTTAAATAACCAGTATAACTAGTGAGGAAACCCGGGGAAACTCTTTTTCTTTAAAATTTTAACCCTATGCAAAATACGAAACTGTAGAGCGCCACCTTAAAAACTAATATAAACATTTATGCAATTATTTTTCTTTTTTTCATATTATTATGTATGATGTTCTGAGTAAAATGGTACATTAACAATGATTTTATTCATGAAAATAAGCTAATTATGCTTATTTTTGCTCTAGCATACATAATTTGATATGAGGCATGTTTGGGTGAGTAGTGACCTTCATTATGGGGAAATTAGAAGTCTTAGAATATAGGAATAAAGTCAACTTAAATTGAAAAATGTTGCATTAAGTAAAAGAAATCCATAGTGAAAATGTTTTATTTCATTTATTTGCAATGAAATTAAAAAAATAAATGATAACAAAGCAAATTTGCTTTCTTCCATATCAAAGAATTAGTTACCATTTACCCTTGGACCTTTGACCTTTATGAACCTCACCTGTTATATCCCTTTTATAACTGTAAAATTTATTGTTGACATCTCAGGAATAAATATGGCTAGTTTCATGTTCCTGTCTATCAGCATAACACTGGTTGCTATGTTGACAAAATGCAATGCGCATTTTTTAAAATAGTTCACTTTTTATCATAAGGAGGGGGGGGCTGTACCGGTTTAAGACTCCGACTCTAATAAATGCTGTTCTGAGGGGGGAAATACATGACAATTATTACAAAGGTCTGTTTTGATGCTTGCGACTTAAATATTTCAGTCGTACAATCAAAATTAAATCATACAATAATAATACCTATAGTCTCTTTTATGGTGGCGATCACCAGTTATTATGTACTTTTGAGAGAGTGATGTATGTAAGATGAAGTTGTTTGCATTTTAAACATGCACAGTGCAGAGAATGTTGGCATACCTATATACTACTTTCATGTAATGTGGATGAAATTTCTTTGGATATTGTACTTTTGGAAATTTTAAATGATCTTGGGACACTGCTAACTAAAATGACTGCTCCCTTGTGCTCCAAAAATCAACCTAAATTTGTCTAAAGTACACTATTCTTGGCAGCTATTAAAATATGGAAAATGAATTTTGCCAAACTAGATAATACCAGCTTCTAAAAGTGCAATGCCTGAATTACCAAATACATAAAATGTAAAAAAAGTTATCGGCTCTTTTTTTTACAATTTACCTCTGAAGTTCGAGAAGTGAATATGAGCAAGTAGAGCTAGCACGTTTTTGAAAGGTGCACATCTGGAGTAAGGCCCAGCTGTATACTCTCTAACCCATATTACACCCACCAATCATACATCAAAATAAAGGGAATTAAAGGTTCTTTGAACAATACCTAAGATATACAAAGTCTCTTTTAAATAACCAGTATAACTAGTGAGGAAACCCGGGGAAACTCTTTTTCTTTAAAATTTTAACCCTATGCAAAATACGAAACTGTAGAGCGCCACCATGAATCATTGATTGTAGTCACATGGATCATTGATTGTAGTCACATGGATCATTGTTTCTAGTCACATGAATCACTGATTGTAGTCACATGGATCATTGATTGTAGTCACATGGGTTATTGATTGTAGTCACATGAATCATTGATTGTAGTCACAGGGATCATTGATTGTAGTCACATGGGTCATTGTTTCTAGTCACGTGAATCATTGATTGTAGTCACATGGGTTATTGATTGTAGTCAATGGATCATTGTTCATAAAGTCAGATAGATCAATGTTTATATGGTCAAATGGATCAAATAGTTACAGAGCCAGATGGATCATTATTGATAGGTTCTTTTAATTTGTGGTTTACAGCAGTTGTGCCCAATGAATAATATTGGTTTAATGATAGTTTAATATGAATGAGATATTCTGTGATTAGCTGTTGGTATATGATGTGCAGCTTGCAAAGTATTCAAGACTACATCACCAGTATAAAGTAAATGCAAGGATTATTATGCAGTACCTCCTTATGACCTTTGTACATCTGTCTGTCCATCTTTAATCCATTTTAGCATGCTGGAAAAAACATATTTAAATTAGAGTCATAATATTGTACTTGCCATGGTATGGTCTTCAGTGCATTTTATACACTCTACTGTGCTCTTGAGTGGATGAACAGAAATTTACATTATGTACTGTTGTCTAAAGTGGATGGACATAATTTTTTATTCTGTACTGTGTTCTTAAGTTAATGGACAGAATTTTACATTCTGTACTGTGGTCTTAAATGGATGGACAAATACAGTTTTCAGATCAATGCATCAGTTTTTCATTTTACTTGCACTTATTTTATCTTTTTAGACCTCATGATGTCAAGCTCAATGTTCTGCAACTCATTACATTAAAACATTAAAAGCAATGACAACAACAACAACAATAATAATAATAATAATAATAATAATAATAATAATAATAATAATAATAATAATAATAATAATAATAATTTAGTAGTAGTAGTATAGTATGTAATTATTTGAACCAATATGTTCATGTCTCCAGTTATGTACAATACTAATTTTAGATGCCTCATCTTTACTTTAGCAACACACACACACACACACACACACACACACACACACACACACACACACACACACACATATACACACACACACTCACACACACACACACACATTTTTGCCTGTATCTTCACACTTCAGGTGTTAATATTAGAAAAATAAGCAAATGCTACATACATTTCTTTTACACAATTCAGAGTATTGTGATGTATAAAAGATCTGTTTTATGTACATATGATGCAGAAAAAAAGATTTGAGTATTTTTCAAGCCTCTTTGAAGAAAAGGTTTTAATAATTAAATGGAAGTTAAATCATTGTAGTATCATGTGACAAAGGTTATATACATGATGTTGATACTAATTTATCTTTTTTCATATTTATGAGTTTTGGGAAGAAATTATAGTTTTCTAATCTCTGTACAGGATTAAAGAATTACATTTAAGCATAAATGCCAATCTCGGTACAGGATTAAAGAATTACATTTAAGCATAAATGTCAAGCTTTCTGTACAGGATTAAAAAATTACATTTAAGCATAAATGCCAAAGTTTTTATCAGCAGTTATGCTAAGAAATTTGTTTTATTTAATTTTAGACGAAGAATGTCCAGGTCTCAGCAGAAGTCAAGATCAAGGACACCAAATGGTCATTCAGGGTCAAGGACACCAAATGGCCATTCAGGGTCACAATCAATGTCAGACTCGTCCTCCAGTAGTCCTGAAACATCTAGTCAGAGTCATAGAAGTATATCAAGCACACCAAAGAACTCCAGATGATAATGAAATATCGTAGAATCTTAAGTTCAGATATCAAGAATCTAGACACTGAACTTTTTGAGCCCGAAAATCAAGCTCATGCTCACAGTGCTGAAAGAGATATGTTATGCTTAGTATCTTTAGCTTTACACCAGAAAAGAAGTTTATACAATGGCCTGTTGTCCACCGGTCATCCAGCATAACTCTGTTTGCACAAGTTTATGTTTTTGCTTCTAAACTTTGCAATTTTTTTCAAAGGTCCAGTTGGTTCTAAATGAATAAAGTGCCACTTGGACGTTCATTTTGGCTGCCATGGTAGCCATCTTGAAAATCTTATTTCTAATCCCTGATGTTCTAATCCATGATTCATGTTCTGCACATGAGTGTTGCAAAAAATTAGTCTTAATATTTGACCTATGGAGTCATGTTATTTCAAAGAATCAAGGAATGCTTATGTTGCATGGAGCATTTTTGTTAAAGCAATCAATATATACCATATGCAGAGAGTATCTGGCTCAGAGTCAATATTCTGTTAAAAAGCATTCAGTATACTGGATGCAGTGTCTTCACAGAGAGTTGGTGTTGTTGTTGTGGGGCTTAACGCCATTTTTTAGCACGCGATAGGCTATACATGGCAGCCAGTATTAATAATGGAGGAAGAAACCGGGAAATCCCTGAAAAAAAATTCAACCCACGAGAAGCTACTGGCAAGCTTTCTGACATATCTACATTCGTCGAGTCTTAGACTCGAATCCACGCGGACAGAGGTGAGATGGCAGTGATTCATAACGAACAGCGCTTTAGACCACAGAGAGTATTTAGCTCCTACTCAGTCCTCTCTGTTAGAAAGTATTCAACATATACTGGATGCAAAGAGTATCTGGCTCAGAGTCATTACTCTATTAGAAAGTTTATTAGTATCTGACTCTAGTTAATGCTCTGTGTAAGCATTCAGTATATACTGGATGCAGAGAGAATCTGGCTTGGAGTCAAAGCTCTGTTAGAAAACAAAACTGTGCAGAATCAGAAACTAAAATCTCCATAAGAGTGTAGACATTATATTGTTGGTCAGATCAGGAACAGAGCAAAAAATACATTTTCAGCTATTTTTGAAGCATGTTTGCATGTTTAGAAGCTGGATTTTAAGAGATGCAAAATAAACCACAGTAAATTCACCAAGTACATTTTGTTTCTTATAAGATAAAATAGTCCCAGTATTTGAAAGCTTTCACTGCAAAGATCGAATTCCAGCAGATCCCATGCATGTCAGAGCCATCTTGAAATCTTTTTTATAGTTCTTCTGAACAGATGGTCAAGATATGGAGTTTTCACTGGAATGCTTCTGAACAGATGGTCAAGACATGGAGTTTTCACTGGAAGGCTTCTGAATAGATGGTCAAGACATGGAGTTTACACTGGAAGACTTCTTGTGATATCTGTTTGGTCCTAAATAAAATGATGAAGATGAACTGTTGCCATCATGAAAATCTTATAACAACTCACGAGGGATACTCCTATTGACATGGGTTTTTCACTAAAACACTTTCACTTTATGTAGTTGGTCCTAAATTAAAATGATTATAGTTATAACTGCCACACTGCAGACATTGTAATGCTATGACTGGAAAACTGTTAAAGCTACTTTAAAAAACTAAATCACATACACACACTCGTTACCTCCCAAAATTTGACAAATCTAGGAACATTTACTTCTTTTGAACGAATGGCCATATTTAAGTGGCTCTGAATGAAAATGATGGATTTCTAACTTTCAACATATCTATACTTTTGTGAAGGAGTTACGGTATAGGTCATTGCTTGTTTTGTTGGACTTCACTGCACTTATAAACACAGTAATGTGTAGATATGCCTGTAAATTTTATCCAGTTTTTTTATCAAGTTGCATTCCAATAAACAAGTTGCAATTCAATATTCTGGTTTTGGTCCTTAGGGTCAAATGCCACTTGACTCAGATTTTTATATGTGAGCACAAACAAGTTTGCATAGGGTTTTACCAAATCCAGTTTCTGGATATATCTGAGCAATGCCTTGTTGACATGGTAACACACACAAGTATGAATGGATTTTTACCAAACCCAGTTTGTGGATATATCTGAGCAATGCCTTGTTGACATGGTAACACACACAAGTATGAATGGATTTTTACCAAACCCAGTTTGTGGATATATCTGAGCAATGCCTTGTTGACATGGTAACACACACAAGTATGAATGGATTTTTACCAAACCCAGTTTGTGGATATATCTGAGCAATGCCTTGTTGACATGGTAACACACACAAGTATGAATGGATTTTTACCAAACCCAGTTTGTGGATATATCTGAGCAATGCCTTGTTGACATGGTAACACACACAAGTATGAATGGATTTTTACCAAACCCAGTTTGTGGATATATCTGAGCAATGCCTTGTTGACATGGTAACACACACAAGTATGAATGGATTTTTACCAAACCCAGTTTGTGGATATATCTGAGCAATGCCTTGTTGACATGGTAACACACACAAGTATGAATGGATTTTTACCAAACCCAGTTTGTGGATATATCTGAGCAATGCCTTGTTGACATGGTAACACACACAAGTATGAATGGATTTTTACCAAACCCAGTTTGTGGATATATCTGAAGAATTTGAATGCTGCTAGTTTAATAAAATCATTTGTTTCCTAGGAAGTAGTTTAATTATAGATTTTGTCAAACTTTACAAGGGGATATATCTTGACATTGACAAAAAGGTTAATGAAGTTCTCTCTATTACATCAGATTCAAGGTCAAAGGTCATGACAGAACCTTGTGCTGCACTTAAAGGTATCATGTGAACATGTTGATTTAGATATGTAAAAAAAAATATTTTTATTACCAAATTTCATATGTTGGACTTTCTCAAGAATATCATGGATGGTTTATATACTCTGCAGATAAAAAAGGACACATTGACATGGGTAACAGACTTATCCTGGATGCATGGAAACTTTTTGGCCAGTAGAGTGCTAGTCCCATCAAATGACTCCTTATTCAGCATGCTTGTCAAGGAGCCAAAGAGAAGGAAAACATGAAGTTCTACCATTACACATTTGATCATTTTCAAGGTTACAAACCTTCATAAATTTTCAGATTTTGGGCTTGAACTTGTTTTCCAAATGAAGAGAAAGATAGAGATTCTGCCACACAGGTTAAGTTATGTCTTCAGAACAACAGTGTTCAAGCGAGCAAGCTTCTCTAGCTTGCAAGAGAGGAAATTAAAAGGTTTTTTTCCTCATCACAAAGATATATTTGTTATTTCTTCATCAGTATCTTTCCATTTTCATTCACACAGTATGCATTTTCAGAATATTACTTAAGAGAGGACATTAACTAAATTGTACCCTTTTTTGTTTTTGTTCCTCACAGGTTGCCCTCACACTTTTTAAGTAAATTTATGTAAATATTGTTTTGAACCTTCTTCCCATTATTTTTATCATTATTATCTTCATATGCTACCCAGTTTTATCTTTTTTACAGGGTAGATTTGCTGCTGCCTTTTTGTAGAGAAAGAGGGATTCAAAGATTTGATCTCTGCTATATTGATGAAACAAAAAAAATCGTCAGTCTATAATTCAAGCATTTTTTCCATACACTTTATAGTATGTACAGATTCAGAGCTGTAGTGGGCACAGATTTGATGTATCTTCATACTATTTCAATAATTTTGCAACTTAAGGTTATATAGAGGACCTGCACTAATTGGAAATTAAATTTAGCTGAAACATATATAAATGTATATCTCAAAATGTATAAATGTATGTGCTAGTCTGTGAACATCTTGAAGAAATAGATCTGTACTTTATCATATATCTCATTTTTCATTTTCTTGGCTTCAAACATTTATTGATTTTATTGTGAACAAAATATTTACTGGAAGAGGCATAAAATATGTATATATAAATAATTGTTTGAAAATTATAAAAGTGATGACCACTCTGCAGCCATTAATAATCTTTCTTTAAAATCTTAGTTCTTTGTCATTAGATGTCATATACTGGTCACCAATGGCTGCCAGATAATTGGCACAGATTGGAAAAACTTTTGTTTGAGTACTAGCATTTACATTTTATGGATGAGAAATACTTGAGGTTTATGATTTTTATCCTGTTTGATTCATTCCATTTCAAAGAGTCTAGTAAATATTGGTTAAGAAAAGATAGAAACCAAGGAAACCAAATTTTTGGTCTAATGAGCCTACATAATTATACCTCTCCCATAAAACCTTTGACCTGATCATTTGATATGCAGCAGTCCAAAATCAGAAGCATCCAAGTAAATGTGAATTTCACTATTCCTTTCTGAATGTTTCAGTAATTGTTATTTGTCTCTAAATGTTTATATTCTTGCTTGTTTGGCTGATTTTTGTTTTGGCATGTTTTTGTTCTACCAGTTCATGCTAGATGTTTTGGAATCAAAATGTTGACCTTTGTGTTGATTATTTTAGTGTCTGTTTATGATTTATCTTGTGTACTAATTCATTTTTTATAATATCACTTCACTATTTATGGGTAACATTATCTTTTCTTGCAGCCAATGAATTTGAGGTTCAGTATTTGATTTGATTGTTTTGTTTTAAAAGGATAACATGCAAAAATTCAAATTTAAAATTCTGAATGTCCTTGGCTGAGTCTAGATACAGAAATTGCATTTATGTGAAAATTAATAAGTTGGCACAAGTCATGTGCTGATCAAAGATGATTTTTAATGTTTATGCTTCTATTGCTAGATACATGTGATGTGTAAATGCACTGGACTGTTACTATGTTGTACCTCGTTATATGATTAAAACTCTTTTGAGTCCAAATGCATAGACCTAGATCTGCCATTGCATTTTGTGCCTGCAAATATAGGTCGGTGCAATTTGGGGGGGGGAGTAAACAGTAGAGCAAACAAAATAGACCCTGATGTGGAGGTGCATTATGCTACGACAGTTTTGGACGACAGATTTTTTTGTTCACAGTTTTGACTGATAAGCGTGTACAGACTGTAGTATGGTCCCAAACAAGAGTTACGATGTATCCCATTATAATGGTTGAATTGTATTTCCATGTAACACACACAGTTAAAAAGCATGGCTTTCTTGAGTCCTGTAAAGAGTATTGTAGAAACACTAGACCATAGCTCGATGGCCTAGACCATAGCTCGATGGCCATGAGGAAAATGAAACATAATCTAATTCTCCCAGACTGATGGTAAACAAATGGTCCTTCATTGTCTAGGAAGGGGATTTTCTTATTATTCACTGACTTATTCATTCTCCTTGGCTGCCTGGATCAAGCTCTAGCAACGTTTCCTGTCTGACTTGGAAGCTATATACACTTGTTTTGCATTCTATAGTCGTTACTGTTGAGTAAAATTTGTCTCTGAGACTGATTTGGTGTTGCATAAACCTTCAACATCAAAATATTAGTCAGCATTCATTTTTTAAAATTTAGCAAGCAGGTTAATTTTCAATGCAACTTTATTTTTTATAAACATTTGGTTTTTCAAAATAGAAAATATGTGTAGGACAGATTTTTTAACTGGTCAGAGATAATAGTTATCTTCAATTTAATACAGCCATGTTAAAGTAGCAGATCAGTCAATATCTTTAAGAAATATGACAATATTTTGCCAGTAACTTTGCCAGAACATGTTTAGCCATAATGAGCAGTTTGTTATATACCATTTAGAATTCCTTGTTTTGAAATAAATCATCAATTTATTGTGTTCACATTTTATAGCTTTTTGCTTAGGGTAAAATCATCACCAACAATTTTTATTTTTGCACATTTTTAATTCTCTAAAATTTTTGTGTAACTTGATTTGCTGATAAAATTAGTCACTACATTTAATGATTCTTGATATTGTGATTTATAGTATTAAATAGAAGCTTGTGAGACTCAGGATAAATACATTTCTCGTTGTGATTCATCAAGTGACTGCTGTGTAGAATTGGCTATAATCCAGCACTTCAAGTGTACATAAAACCTCATATCACAAATTTGCTTGGCACTGGAATGTTTGCTAAACAAGATTTTAAGAAACATAATTATTTTATCTGGTTCATTTGCAAATTAGCTACAACTTTTATTGATATGAAAAATAAACTTTGTTGATCAGAAAATTGCTGTTTTTAGCTTTTTTTTTGTTATAGACCAGAAGAGCTTATGAGATGGTCTTTTTTGTTGTCCATCTGCCTAATGTCAAAAGTTTGTTATCACTACTAAACTAGTTGGAAAATTACCATGAAACTTTATGTACACAAGTTCATCCCAAGTCCTAAATCAAAATGGTGCTGCTCATACATCCAATATGGCCACCATAGCAGCCATCTAGAAAATCTTATCACTATTCCTAAATTGATGGTTATATCAGGATGAGGTGTTTTGAATTCTTATACCATTGTTTATCCTAAATGAAAATTTTGCCAACCTGACAAGTAATATTGACACCATGGCAGCCAACTTAAAAATATTGTTTTTACCACCGGGAGGCTCTACACCTTGCTGCTGATGATGATGTTAAATGGCTGAGCATGCACTGCTCACGATAATAATGTAATACCTCTCATGATAAGAAAGTCATATCATCCTAGGGTTTTCACCTCTTATGTCTAGTTGGTCCTAAATGAAAATAGCGCTGCTCAGACAATTCCAGTATGGCCACCCCTAGCAGCCATCTTGATATTTGTTTTTATTGCTCCTCCACCTAAGTGGATGTTCATACCAACATGACGTTTTCACTTAAGGTGGCACTGAATAGTTATGTGCTTTTGAGATAGTGATATTTGTAAGGTGAAGTTGTTTGAGAATGTTGGCATACCTCTATGCTACTTTCATGTAATGTGGCTGACATTTCTTTGGATATTGTACTTTTGGAAATTGTAAATGATCTTAGTACAGTGCTAATTAAAATGACTGTTCGCTTGTACTCCAAGAATCAACCTGAATTTGTCTGAAGTACACTATCCTTGGCAGCTATTAAAATAGGGAAAATGAATTTTGCCAAACTAGACAATACCAGCTTCAGAAAGTGCAATGAATAAATTACCAAATATATAAAATGTTTAAAAAAAATATTGGCTCTTTTGTTTACAATTTACCTCAGACGTTCAGGAAATGAAAATGAGCAAGTGGAGCTAGCACTTTTTTGAAAGGTGCAGATCTGGAGCAAGGTCAAGCTGTATACTCTATAACGCATTGTACATCCATCAATCATGCACCAAAATAAAGGGAATTAAAGGTTTTTTGAACAATACCTATTATATACAAAGTCTTTTTTAAATAGCTAGTAAAACTAGTGAGGAAACCCACAGAAATTCTTTTTCTTGAAAATTCTAACCCTAAGCTTAATATAAAACTAGAGTGCCACCTAAAGACTACTTATAGGTATATGTCCCAAAATTAAAATTGCCCCAATCTGATTTCCAATATGGATACCACAGCAGCCATCTTGAAAATCTTGTTACTGCTACTTCGGATGTATGGAAAGTTATTTCAGCATGGGGTTTCCTCAGGTATTATATATTTGGTATTATATAAAAATTGTGGAGATCTGATATCCAGTCTTGAAAATCTTTACAAACATTGATTATCACCAGAAGACTTCTTATGATGTCTGGTTCATATTAAATTAAAATGGTGCTAGTTTTTTGTCCAACATGGCCACCATCATCATCAAATTCTTTGTCCTAAATTGAAAGTCATATCAACATGTACCAGATAATTAATTAGGCTATGTTGTTGGTCCTGAATGAAACTAGTCTGGTATCCGTTATTTCTAATTCTTCAGAATGGATGGTCACCAAGTCTTCCAATTGTGTCTCATTTATTCTAAATCAGGTTTAAAACCATTCAAAGTGCCACATGAAGACATTTTTAAAGGCCTAAGGGCTACAACACCTTTGTTAATTTTCATGACATCTTATGACATCAATCATTTTGCAAACCACATTATTCGGCTTAATTTGTTGCATGCTGCCCATGGGCAGCGTATTGGAGACCCCTGTTCTGAATGAATATGGTCCAATATTTCATTCAGTATGCCTTCTATTTTGAAAATCCCACAATAATAGAGATGGTTTCAACACCCAACAAGGAATGGTTTTATTTTTAATTCCAGGAAATTCATTTTTGACAGCAAAGCCTTCAAAGGGCCATGGTAAGACATGTTTCCAGTGGAAGCAGCATTGGTACATAACCAACTATGTGAAAGATTTGTGTTAAAGCTTTTTGAGTCAGATACAATGGTAATACATCTACACATGGAGAATGGAAAGATACTAGGTTCAGCAGCACAGTTGTTAATCAAATTGAACATATTCTGGCAAAATGTGCAAATCAACAACAGTACATAAGAATCATATTTCCATGCTTTTGATGGTAATTGACCCCTCTCTCTCTCTCTCTCTCTCTCTCTCTCTCTCTCTCTCTCTCTCTCTCTCTCTCTCTCTCTCTCTCTCTCTATGTCTCTCTCTTTCATCGATGCTTAGTACTTTTAAGACCATTATAAAAAATATTAAAAATTATTCTAATTTCTAAAAGTGAAAAGTTTTTTATTTTAAATGGTGTACAATATTATGCTTACTGTTGGGTAGCATGAAATGAAGGCATTATATGACTTATAGTCTTGGACAAGTTTGGAGACAAAATTTCTGGTAAACCTTGAAGACTAAAAGAAAGAAACGTCAACACTAAACAGCATGCTATTCACTACATTCATAGTAAGCAAGCACAGAACTTTAATGTCAAATATGTTCAAAAAACTGGAGGACAGGTAAACACATTGTATTTTAAGTCTAAAGACGTTATTCGTCATAAAGAGTGACTGCAGTTAATAAAAATTATTTAGGACATGATTGTACATATAAAAATATAAAGTAATATTTTAAAGACAGGTAAATGTCCACCAGTCTGCAGATTTTTACATCAATGAGACCTCAAGTGTTTCAGTTTCTAGTGTTCCATAACAAAGGAACAAGATATGGTCAGCAATTTTCCTTTTAAATTTGGTTTTGGTTTCTGTTCTATGTCTTTACCAAGAATTGTTGGTCTTATAACAAATTTGCCATGAGTTTAACGGTAATGAGTCCTCAAATGAGTTTGATTGTCAGCACCCATCAGCATCATTTAAAGGAGTTACGGCCCCTGATTGGTAGTCTACTTATCTTTTGTTTCTCATGCATGATATTACCATGGATTGTTGGATTTATGAAGATTCATCATGCAGATGTATATTTATAAAACTGATTTGGATTTATACAGTTCCAGAACATTATTTATGGACCCTAACAGCTGTATATTTATAAAACTGATTTGGATTTATACAGTTCCAGAACATTATTTATGGACCCTAACAGCTGTATATTTATAAAACTGATTTGGATTTATACAGTTCCAGAACATTATTTATGGACCCTAACAGCTGTATATTTATAAAACTGATTTGGATTTATACAGTTTCAGAACATTATTTATGGACCCTAACAGCTGTATATTTATAAAACTGATTTGGATTTATACAGTTCCAGAACATTATTTATGGACCCTAAGTGACCAAATGGTCTAAAGCACTCACCTTTACCAATCACTGCCATCTCACCCCCACCCACTTGAGTAAGAGATTCATACTTGGCCATTGTGGTTTTGCAAGAAAGCTTGCCAGTAGCTTCCCATGGGTTCGCGATTCTTACTGGGGTCTTCCCCACATTCTGCTTCCACCAGTTATACTGGCTGCCATTTATAGCCTATCATGTGCTGAAAAATAGCATTAATTCCAAAAACAGCAAAAGAAGACAGAACATTTACTAGAACCATGACCTATAACTTTTGTTTCTACAGGCCAATTTAATCACGGTTTATTTTGTTATAACCAAATTTGTTGAAAACCTTGAATGAATTTAATTTTAAGCTTCAGCTGCATCATATACATGTCACGGAGTAGTTACCCATTATTTCCTGTTTTACTGCATTTTATTTCCAATGCAGCTTTATATTCATTTGAAGCATTTGTGTGGGCATTAAAGGGAGCTTTTTTCCTATTGTTCGTCTTCCAAAACATTAGTGTCAACAGCATTATTTTTCGTATTATTTCATATTAAATTCTGTGATTTTACTTAAGGTTATCAGATGTTAAAAAATTATAACATTCACTGTAAATCTTATAAATTATGTCAGATTTTGCCTTTTTTTTAGTCATTTTACTTCTAAACTAAATTTGATGGATGGTAATCAGGAACCATAACTCAAGCAAATGTTGATGTGGAATGTTGGAATACATCCAATGTAACGATGCATGTCAAAATCCAAAATCCTTGTTAAAATTTTACTTCGAAATCAAAGCTACACAAGACAGATAATAGGCTGTAACTCTGTTTATTGCCTGGCTTTATAGGATTGATTTACAGCACAGCAACACTTAAAAGATTATATCATTCCAAGGCAAGTAGAGTAAATTGCCTTGACCAGTGACACACCACATTAGCCCATTTGGGCTGATCACGAATGCATTAAAGACTAACCCACTGTGCATCCCATGATTAGCCTCATTATCAACTTATTAGTCGATGGGACATGTACAGATAGAGGTTCATGTTTTAGCAATATGGAAATCCCGATCCTGTTATTTTTAGTAACAGATAAAGGTCACGTTATGGTGACCTGTGGAAATCCCAGTGCAATTATTTTTTAGTAACACAAATAAAGCTTTGTATTTCATGCTATAGACTTTTATCATTTGAAACATTTGATAAATTATATTTTTTCTTTAATTATTTTAAATAATTTAAATTGATTGGTGAATCGAAAGGTAAACATAACATATGCACATGTTCGTCAGATCTCCAGTATATGTTAATGTAGGTAAAAAAGAAAGCATTTATTTGATAAAATTTATTTTAAAAAAATTATATCAATAATCACATTTACAAATAAGCACTTTGCTCTTTACAAATGACTGAAAAACAATGAAAATAACGCTTTGTCATAAGTCTTTACGTGTGTAAAAAAAAAAAGGATCTTCCAGTACACTTCATATAACAGCTTTATCCTAAATAACGTCGCTGGTATCTTGTCTGTACAACTGAATGCCTTATTTCTGTCCATTTGTTGAGGAGGGACCAAATTTTGATTGCTCTCTCAGAATTATGCTCTTTTGAATAAACACCGAAAACATCAAAAGGCTGTTGCAAGCGTAAAGCATGTAACTAAACTGTTACGGTTAACAAGTGAGCTGCATGTTATAACATCTTTTTATTTTCTCGTACAGAATTTTAACGGGAGATGCAATTTTGTTAATGAAATCGAATTATAGATTTATTTCATATTATTGCATTCTGTGATTTTAGCAAGTTTTGAGGATTTATAACAATCAAGGTAAGAGAAATTGTTTCACTTCAGTATACTGACACACAAAATTGGCACTTATTCTTTATGAACTTTGCTGGAAATTTAAACTCACTGAGTGTGAATCCTGCACACTTCCTAAACTTAGATACTTGCAAAGTGGTTCAGATAGAATACGTACCAAATATTTAAATAATTCCTTATTTATTTTCATCCATTTTGAAAAAAAGATGATGTTATTCAGTCAGGCATCGGGTAATATCTGCTGTGATTAGACCAATGTACATTACTGATATAAATAGGAGCCTTATCAACAGATGCACGAAAAGCCCCTTCTTCAAGCCTTTAATATTTGGATTTATTTATAATGTACATTACTGATATAAATAGGAGCTTTATCAACAGATGTACGAAAAGCCCCTTCTTCAAGCCTTTAATATTTGGATTTATATATAATGTACATTACTGACTGATATAAATAGGAGCCTTATCAACAGATGTACGAAAAGCTCATTCTTCAAGCCTTTAATATTTGAAATTATATATAATGTACATTACTGATATAAATAGGAGCCTTATCGACAGATGCACGAAAAGCCCCTTCTTCAAGCCTTTAATATTTGGATTAATTCATAATGTACATTACTGACTGATATAAATAGGAGCCTTATCAACAGATGTACGAAAAGCCCATTCTTCAAGCCTTTAATATTTGGATTTATATATAAATTTTAATGCTTTTTCTTCAGAATGCAATCATCTGTAGAGATCGTTAACAGCTTTCCTTAGACAGCATGCCAGCACAAACCCAAAGAGCTGAAATTAAAGGAAAAAAATACAAAGAGAACATTTAATTTATTTAAATAATGAATCAGAGCTTCTCATTTATCAGATCACCATTCCTTTGGACAAACTAATTATGGTATGATTGCACTGTCCATGTACCAAATCCACAGTCTACCAGGGCGCATGAACAAATTGCATGGACTTGCGCACATTAGAGAGCAGTGATGGGCAAGACTCCCACAAATTAGTTTAAAATCGCGGCAGATATAAATATGTACTAACTACAAAGCCATAAAATTGATAATTGCAACATTAGACACCGCAAGTAGCGGTACCATGAGGCTGTCTTAGTTGTTTTTCTTTCAAGTAAGCAACTGTTTTCACATATGGGTTCTTAAGCTTGACATGAATGGTTGTTGACCTGAATATGATTTGCCTGATGGGCCCTGGAACAAGCATTTTACAGAAGTCTGAGCCTTCCATTAAATGCTTATTTAAAATACGGACTATCTATAACAAAATGGCTGATTCCCAATGTAGTTCTTCTTCAGGTGACAATCTTGTTCTTTAAATACTGAATGGTGATGTTGACGATGACAATGATTTTAAAGTTATAAACTATATCAGATTATTGGAGATGAGGAAAGTGTTAATGACGATACCAGTGGTTGATTTTGAACTTTAAAATGATGTTGAATATGAGTCTAATGTACGTGTTGGATGGACTAAGCCAGACATGCAGGCCAACTCCAATTTCAGTGGTAATTCTAAATAAATGTGAAAAAGGCAGAATAACAAGCCTAATACACACAATTTAAAAGTAGAGATAAGTTTTCATTTTCTTTTGTCAAACAATTTAGCCATGCGGAAATTTGTGCTACAAAATATATATTGCAGGTTTAAGATAAACAATCTATAATGAAATTAGAAAGAAAACATTTATTTTATCAAAATGACCGACTTTAAAGCATATTATGGCATTGTTGGACATTAAACATTGATATAGTATTTTGGAGCAGATAAGAAAATCTGACATAATAGTCGACAAAGCATGATTTAAGAAATTGAAACTTGCAAAACGTATGTTAATGAAAAAATCTTATTTTGGAGTAGAAGTATCCAAAAGATAAAACCTAGCTGTGGAAAACTACATATCCTTAAAGAACAGTTTCCAACTTATTCCAGCTGGTTCCTCCTCCCATCCTGTTTTCACCCTTTCCCCCCTATTTTTGTTAAAAGGCGGAGTTGCCCCCATTTATATAAAATCCTGGCAGAATATCTGAAATTTTGCTGTGGAACAGAAGGAGAGACGGATATGGAACTGTTATGTAATATTTAAAGATGGTTGTTTCCTCCTCCCATCCTTTTTTCACTTCTTTCCTTATTTTTGTTACAAGGAGGAGTTGCCCCCCTTTAGATGTCTCATCAGACAGCAACTGTGCAATTTGATTTTGGTACATAACAAATTTCATTCACTGATAAGGCATATATTACACTCGAAAACAATCAATAGAGTATTGCTTATACAACCAGAGGTGACATGTTTACAGATTTTGACTTTAAAAGAGTTCCAACAGAGTGGAACAAAAAGTGAGACGGATATGGAAGGGTAATGTAAATATTTAAATATGGCTGTTTCCTCCTCCCTTCCTTTTTTACCCCCTCCCCTTATTTTTGTTACAAGGAGGATTTGCCCCCCATTTAGATAAAATCCTAGTGGAATATCTGAAATTTTGCTGTAAGCTTCAAGGGAAAATTTAGGAACATATGAAATATAAAAGCAGCTTTTCTAACATTTCACGGCATGTTGTCTTCTATTTATCTAGTTGTCGTCTTCTGCATGTAATTATGGGTTGTATTACTATTTCTGTACACATTTAGATCAATCTTATTTTGTACTGTTTATGTACACATGTAGAATAATCATAGGTTATATTATTATTTTTGCAAACATTTAGGCTAACATATCGGGATACTTTGCAACAGAAACAATCAAACCTAAGAAATGTCTTCATTTCTACAAACGGTGGCCTAGTCAGTAGAGCATCCTTTTCGCATGCGGGGGGGGGGTTGTCGGGTCGTGAATTCGAACCTCAGCCAAGTCATACCAAAAACTTATAAAATTGGTACTAGCAGCTGCCTCGCTTGGCGCTCAGGAATAAGAGGTTAGTGTTAGGACTGGTCGGCCTGATGTCAGGATAATGTGACTAGGTGGTACATTACATATCTGCGGCATGATGCCGCATTGTTTGAAATCACTATAAACTATCACACTGCAGACATCGGACCAATATGGCTGAAAATGTTTTAAAGCTACATTAAACACACACACACACACACACACACACACACACACACACACACACATACACACACATTTTTACAATTTTAGTGTACAGACTGTGCTGTATTGTTACCTGCAAAACTGAAAGCCCAAAACTGGTCCAGCCGAACAAGAGAATATTTTGCTTCAGCATTCCTTGTAAAACTGGTGAACAGCCCTGAAGAAAAGTATTCTTTAATTTAATCTGTAATACCAGCATGCTATGATGATTAGAGAATGGTTTGTGCTTTTGGAGGAATTTTCAAAGGTCCACGTCGATCCATGAGCTGTCCGATTATTTACTTACAACTGGGAGCAGGGAGGAGTATATTATGTTAATCACAGCTAACAATAAAATTACGATTTTAGTAATGTTACTGGTAATTGGATTCCTTGGGTTTTCATGAGAGTGAATTCACTCCAAAATGGATACTCAAGGGACGTTAAGAGACTTTATGGAAAACTGTTCTTTATAAAGAGTATTTTTCAAAAGAATCTGTTTAGTTTGTATGTATATGCATGTATATTTTAGTTTCCGTTAGCAAAAGTTGTGCTTAAAATGTTTTTATAAGCGATCCATTGATATACTCACTGAAATGGAGGACATATGTAAAGTTGAAATTGTATTTAGTGGCCACAGACAGGACTGGTCAAACTGACCTTTATAGGAAGGTGTCCTTTATATGAATCACCATCTTATGAAAGAATAAAGAGACGAAGAACGTAAGGAAGGCAAGGAAGAATGATTGGAAACCAAATCATTGTTGAGGAATTGGAATACATAAACACCGAGCATGTAAGCCCTAAATGTCCAACATTTAGGACATTAAACATTAATAGAGCAAGTGCATACACCTGTAATGCTTTTATGCCGCAGAGTGGTAGATCCTTTGTTGGTACTTGCACCAAACTATTGTTTCCACTATAGCACAATATTACATAACAAACACATTATTAAGAGTAGCAGTATACGTCAGAACAATATTAGACATATAAGTAAAAATGCAATATTTGACATATTAGTAAAAAATGTATTTATCCTGCGAATTAAATGTAAGTAGACAACACGTGAGTTTTGGACTAGCTTATGATGACCACTGGACACGTTAAACTGGTTGCATATATATATATATATATATATATATATATATATATATATATATATATATATATATATATATATATATATACACACACACACACACACACGGGGGTAGGGGATATAAATGTGATGGGACCAAGTAAACATGATTGCTGTGATTTAATGAAGGCTTGTTGACCTTTTGTTAAAAGAAAGTATGAGTATGTATGAAATAGTTATTGTCCTTTTGAAATTTTGATGGTCTTTGAGTATGGATAGAACAAATGTTTGGGACATTTTTGTAGCCTAGGCACTTGTACAACTTATTTTGCTGGAAACTGAACAAGAAATGAGAATCATGGTTATACGTTTTAATAAATGTGCTGGCTGATTATAAACAAGTAAAGATATCTTGTTTAAAATGTCTTTGAACTATTGACAAATAGTGTTTCTTTGACTAGTACAGTTGATTCAGGGAATGCAGGGGTTTGTGGATAGTGTGGGAAGGGGTGTGTTCGACATATTACCCTTTCATTTATTAGACAGGTTCCATTCCATCCTCTGACATTGCTTGTTGATCCAGTAAAATCTCCACAACACGAAAGCGGTAGATAACTCGTTTCTCGTGCAATGTACTCATTACTCAAATACATGTATTTGGATTGTTTCCAGTCCCGATACTCATTGATACCACAGCATTTTAGCTAAAGTTAAGGAAAATCAAGAGTATACCTAAATAAAATGTAGAAAACTAGAACAGTAGTCAGCAGTATTAACAATTGATCCAAGTTAGCAGTGATTAGCAAGCTACCATGTAGTAACTAAGTAACTAGATCACCTTAATACAAAATTTTTAGAATTCGTGAAATGTTGGTTCCATTCCTTTTACTGTCTTAGCATCTAAATGGCATGCAGTCAATGAATTTTATAGCCTACTGCATTTTGGGGGGGGGGTGTTTATTCCAAATTTCGTATGATATCATAAACTTTTCAAACTAACCATATCAGTGGTTTTATTTGCCACCATCCCTCCATGTCAATTATTTGAAATAAATGCATTTTATTAAGACACGAACGATAGCGGTGCAAAGGTTTGAGAAATATTCTTTAGTTCTTTACATTTTTACAGAAAAGTCTTTGTTTCAGTACTCTTAGAGAATCCCCTCATACAAAAAGTGAAATTGAAATATAAAAAAGTTCAGGTTACAAAAATGCTCTTGACTGCACCATCTTGTCCGGGGGCAATCCCTAATTCCCCCTCTCCCAGTCACACTGTACACACAGACCAGTGGCGGGCAGTCTATATAAGTAAATTAAGTGGTTGCCTCGGGCGCTAAGTTAAACGTGGTGCCAAATTTGAAGGATGTGTTGCCAGTTGCCCCCTGTATTAATCATACTAAAAATCCTACATCTTGTGGAAAGTATATTTAAAGTTAATGAAGAACCCCTTTTAGGGTGTTTAATATTTCTGAAATTAATTATATATATATATATATATATATATATATATATATATATATATATATATATATATATATATATATATATATATATATATATATATATATATTTATTATTATTATTATCGGTCAATTTCTAAATACTAGCTTGTGGTGATCACACCTTATATGCGCATGCTTATACTGTGAGATCTCTTGTAAATATTCATTAGTGTTCTGAGTCTATTTGTCAGAACACATTCAATTCATTTAAAAAGTTTCAAGACGTATTTATATTTTACAAGACAATTTGAGAATTCTAATCTCTATATCTTATTTATCTGCCTTTTTCCTTAAAAATTAATCATTTGAAAACTTAATTAATTTAACAAACAGTATGTACGTGCAGTGGTGTAACTGAAATTAGCTATATAAGCCGGTTTACTTAGGAATGGTGGGTATTCTGGGGATATAAGTTATATATTAAATTTTACAAAGCTTGTTGTCTTCATTCTTTTCTGTTACTTTTCGTAAGAGCCTAGATTCGTATCGCATATATATTTTTTGCAAACATCTAGAAAATGTAATGGATTTAAGACAGAAAGGGGAGAAGAGTTTGTTTTTGTAGAGAGTAATGGTAAAATAAAATAATCTTTTCTGAACATATTCAGTGTCATTCAGCAAATTTTGATATTAATAAACAAAATTAAAAATCCAGTTATTTAAGGTTCGTCAAAAAAGCCACACCACAGGCCTATACAAGCTGCACGCGGCTCATGAGTAGCACTATGGCCACCCCTGGTATTGATAAACTGTTCATACATTTTTCCTAGCCAATGCTATTTGACTGTTTGGAATCAGTCTATAAACGTAGCGGTGAGAAGAAAAGAAACATGTGATATAGTGTTCTATTATGGTATGGATATATAATAATCATAATATTCAGAGAATGGTAACAATTTTTAAACAAAACGAGACACAAACTTGTAAGCATCTAAGTGTAGTGGAAAAATCCTGGATTATCCACTGAATGATAATCGTTTCTTGGCAACTACTCTATTTTTCAATCACACAACCACTTACATGAAAGAGTACATGACTAGATTTATTATTAACCTTGCATAGAAAAGTAACAATGTAGTATAAAAAATAAGTCAAGCACAAAATAATGAAACACTCTTGAAGAATAAATTGCATGTGTTTTTCGCTAATATTGTGAAATGAAATTTAGCGAATTAGCAAAGAGAATACCTGTCGTTGTAATGCATCCATACTTGAGGTAACGTCATCACTGATTAGATACAGCTGACTCAGTGAATGGTTTAGTCCCTCTGACACATGAGGTTCAATCTGAATAACAGATACATAAAAAGATGAAGTAAATAGGTAAATAATAAAATAAATGCATAATAAATAAATATTGTGTGTATGTGTGCGCGCGCGGGTTGGTGCTGGGTGGGTCCACTACTCATCTGAGATTCTAGGTACGGTCATTCACTTCTTGTAATTATTGAAGAATTTTCCCGATATAAAACTCAACATATCAGTGCATTAGCAGAACCATAGTCTGGAAGGTAAAAAAAATATGTTCAAACTCTTGCTGCCTTTGTGAGCTTGGTATATTTTCATAGATAATTTAATAACATCGATGGTTGAATACGGAGAAAGGCATAATAACATTATTAACCTTAATCGTCAGCTTTTCGGTGAAGTGCACGAGAACATAACTCTTTGTCTTGTTTGCTTGTTTTATTTAATGAACTAAAAATCTTTAAAAGCTCACCAAAAGCCAATCACAGTGTTTGAGATAAAAATTACAATATTAAAAACATGATTAGAATGATAGTTAGAAACATCAACAAAAGCACGTTAACAGTAGCCTTACAACCGCGAAATCTAAAACTTCTCAAACTTAGATTACAATGATTCAACCAATTCAGGATTTTATCAAGAGCAAAGTTCAATTTAAAACAGAGCATGGTGATTCAGTTTACAAAGAAGCTGTTTAGAGTCAACCATATTTTCAATGGACAGATACACTTTGATGAAGAGAAAGACTTTTGAAACAGGAAAGTTTACGATTTGCTGACAAAAGATATTACTATTTACTATAACCTTTTAAGACAAAAGGCTAGTGTACTGGAATAGTTTAACAGAGTGTCCTCAATCTAGAATTATTTAAATCAAAAGGAAATTATAAAACGGGTTGAAGTTTTATCAATTCTAATTAATAACTCTCACCATATATTAATAGACACGAGGACGGCCACAGCAAGTATTGAAGAAAACATCAACCAGTCTAATTTACCTGACAACATCAAAAGTATCAACCAGTCTATTAATTTACCTGACAACATCTAAAGTACCAACCAGTCTATTCATTTACCTGACAACATCAAAAGTATCAACCAGTCTATTAATCTACCTGACAACATCAAAAGTATCAACCAATCTATTCATTTACCTGACAACATAAGTTATTTAGTTATTGTGAGTATATGAACTTGCCCATTAAATCAAAGGTATAAAATCATTTTAAATGCCAACAATAAATGAAGATATCATTCAATGTTTAGTTTCGCACTCTTAATTACTACATTGCGATGACATTTTTGAACCACTCACACTTTTATAAGATACAAATACCATTGAATTCCAGGACTATGTACATTTCTTTTCAAGCAAAGACACTCTTGAATACTTAAAGAACATACTAATTTATTGAGTATGCGTAAAGCAGGGAACAAACATAATATAGTTCGTTCCACACAGCATCACAGATTTTATCCTATACGTGACACAGTAAATTTTGAGGTCAGCTTCATAAAATGTAGCTAAAAGTACCCACTTCATTTCATACAAAGTATTTAAACGAATTATGTACTTTGTAGCTACATTTAATGAAGCTGATCTAGACATTTACTAATTTACACATAGGATAAAAATTGCAATGCTGTGTGGAATGGACAATACAATATACAGCAAACAGAGCTAACATAAAAATATACCACCAAAACAACAACATAAAATTTGGATAGAAAGACACTGGTACAATATATGTTTGATGCAAAAAATAGAGAACATCCTCCCAACATTGAAAACAAATTTGGAAAACAGTGGCGTAGAAAGCAAGAACATCTTGTAATTAAGAGAAAGCAAGACACATTGCCATTTTCATCGTAGTCATTACAAGCAATGTTACGCAATTGCAGCATGTTTGTTCTACCTTTGCACAAAATATGCACCGCTCCTCCATGACAAAGTTCCAGTTGTAAAATTTAAAAATTATAACTACTGATACATGTTTCATGTGTTGTTTATTGCAATGTTTAAAGTATCAAAGTGCCGTACACAAAGTATCCTAAACATTAGAGATAAAATGGACAATACAAGCATCAAAACACTTTCGGACTTGACTTATGTGTACTTCTAGTCAATAAGTAGATGTTATAAACCAGTTGTATTTAAAACTCCTGATTGCATTCATGTGTTTCACAACTTGTTTGGGATGATCGCAAATACAGTGTATGAAGTGAAGGTCAAAAAATGCTATCTATCTATCTATCTATCTATCTATCTATCTATCTATCTATCTATCTATCTATTTATCTATCTATCTATCTATCTATCTATCTATCTATCTATCTATCTATCTATCTATCTATCTATCTATCTATCTATCTATCTATCTATCTATCTATCTATCTATCTATCTATCTATCTATCTACCTATCTATCTATCTATCTATCTATCTATCTATCTATCTGTCTGTATGTGTGTGTGTTTTTTATGTGTGTGTGTGTGTGTGTTCACAGATGGAAAGAGTTTTAATCCAACAAATAGATGCCATATATGCCATATATGTGATATAATAAAACAATGCACACATGTAATTATCATCTACTGATCAAGACATTTTTAGAAAAAAATACCTACAGGAAAAGGCAAAAATCATACCAAACAACAACGAGAAATATCTTTCATTCAGCAAGGATTTCATAATTGACAGGTTAATGAATGTTAGTAAGAAAATAAATGGAAAAAGAACGAATACATTTGTACATAGAATTCAGTTCATGAGACAGCCATTAAAACTGCTGGTTAAAATTTGAATGATAGTTGATCCTGGGGAATGCAAAAACATTTTGGTGACAAGAAAGCACCAGATACATTTGATACAAGACTTTAAAAAAAATGAATATGTGGATTATGCCATCAAACAGCTCCATATACCGATGCCACCAAACAGCTCCGTATCCTGATGCCATCAAACAGTTCCATATACCCATGCCATCAAACAGCTCCGTATACTGATGTCATCAAACAGCTCCATATACTGATGCCATCAAACAGCTCCATATACTGATGCCATCAAACAGCTCCATATACTGATGCAATCAAACAGAACCATATACTGATGCCATCAAACAGCTTCATATACTGATGCCATCAAACAGCTCCATATAAAAATGCCATCAAACAGAACCATATACTGATACAATCGAACAGAACCATATACTGATGCCATCAAACAGAACCATATACCGATACCATCAAACAGCTCCATATACCGATACCATCAAACAGCTCCATATACTGATACCATCAAACATCTCCATATACTGACACAATCAAACAGATCCATATACCGATGCCATCAAACAGCTCCATATACTGATGCCATCAAACAGCTCCATATACTGATGAAATCAAAGAGCTTCATATACTGATAAAATCAAACAGCTCCGTATACTGACGCAATCAAACAGCTCCATATACAGATACCCACAAATAGCTCCATATACTGATACCCTCAAATAGCTCCCTATACTGATAAAATCAAACAGCTCCATATACCGATGAAATCAAACAGCTTCATATACTGATGCCATCAAACAGCTCCGTATACTGATGCCATCAAACAGATCCATATACTGATGCCATCAAACAGCTCCATATACCGATGCCATCAAATAGCTCCATATACTGATGCCATCAAACAGCTCCGTATACTGATACAATCAAACAGATCTATATACTGATACCATCAAACAGCTCCAAATACTGATACCATCAAACAGCTCCATATACTGATGCCATCAAACAGCTCCATATACTGATGCCATCAAACAGCTCCGTATACTGATGCAATCAAACAGCTCCATATACTGATGCCATCAAACAGCTCCATATACTGATGCCATCAAACAGCTCCGTATACTGATACAATCAAACAGATCCATATACCGATGCCATCAAACAGCTCCATATACTGATGCTATCAAACAGCTTCATATACTGATGCCATCAAACAGCTCCGTATACTGATACAATCAAACAGATCCATATACTGATACCATCAAACAGCTCCAAATACTGATACCATCAAACAGCTCCATATACTGATGCCATCAAACAGCTCCATATACTGATGCCATCAAACAGCTCCGTATACTGATGCCATCAAACAGCTCCGTATACTGATACAATCAAACAGATCCATATACTGATACCATCAAACAGCTCCAAATACTGATACCATCAAACAGCTCCATATACTGATGCCATCAAACAGCTCCATATACTGATACCATCAAACAGCTCCATATATCGATGCCATCAAACAGCTCCGTATACTGATGCCATAAAACAGATCCATATACCGATGCAATCAAAAAGCTCTTTATACTGATACCATCAAACAGCTCCGTATACTGATGCCATCAAACAGCTCCATATACCGATGCCATCAAACAGCTCCAATACTGATACCATCAAACAGCTCCATATACTGACGCCATCAAACAGCTCCGTACACTGATACAATCAAACAGATCCATATACTGATACCATCAAACAGCTCCATATAATGATGCCATCAAACAGCTACATATACTGGTGCCATCAAACAGCTTCATATACTGATGCCATTAAACAGCTTCATATACTGATACAATCAAACAGCTCCATATACTGATGCCATTAAACAGCTTCATATACTGATACAATCAAACAGCTCCATATACTAATACCATCATATAGCTCCCAAAATATGTTTGATTTTCACTTAATGATTCAAACATTTCAAATGTGTTACGTATATGTGATTAAATTGATTGTGCGTAAGTTTTAAAATTCTTTTTATTTCATTTTCGTTTCATTGCATTTTATTGCAATAAATATTTCTGTCGGAATTGGGATTCTTTTTCAGTAACAAGATATTTTTTTAAACAAAGTTTGTTTATTTATGACGAAGAAATATTACGTGATAATTATTTTTAAGTTCGTCTTGGGCTGACAACAATGTCAACAGGAAGTTAAAATGATGGTCTGTACCAGATGCATACTTTCTTTGCGTGATCATTTTGTGTAAACAACCCTTTTATGATTGGTTTTTATGTGGGGACAAATTGGTCTACGTGCTCAAGCTAATGTTAGTAGTTGAGTAGTTGAGGCATCCCCATGTGTGAGCACATAACTGTATGAGTTGAGGTATCCCCATGCGTGAGCACATAACATTGAGTTGAGGCATCCACATGTGTGAGCACATAACAGTATGATTTGATGCATCCCTATGTGTAAGCACAAAAAGTATGATCGATTATCTTTGGACTTGAGATTTTAATGTAATCGCCTTTCCCACTCAATTACTTATTTCCTCGATAATAATACGTGTTTAATCTCGTATCTTTGACACAGTCTTTTATACTTTGATACTTTGCGTTCTGATTATTTTCTCTACTAGTTTTTCTGTTCACTTTGAAACTTTCAAACAAATTATAGCACTTTACACACAGTAGTTCTGCATGATTGCACCAAAAAGCACGCTATATCTTACATGATTGTACTTTGTCAAAATGTAATCATTATTCGATCAATTATTTCAGTGGTTTAATTTCAATTACAACAGGATGTCAAATGAAAGTTCTGTGAAACTAGGCTCTTCAATATTTGTATACATGCATATTGCAAACCATTTACTGGTTTTTACTTCCTCAGGATGGTTTAAAACTTCTTCCAGTATCAACTGATTTTGGTTAATTTCGTTGTAATTGTTTTGTGATTAAAGGTTTTACGGACATGTTAAAACAGTACATGGTCAATCTTTTCTCGAGGAAAAATGTATAGTTAACGTAACATTTGTTTCATACACCTTTTTTTGAATCAGTTTGAAAAAAGTTTCAGTGTTGTCATAATCTCATCAGTGCCTTTCATCATGCTTGATGTTGTTCAAGATCTTGTATACCACCATCACGTGTTGCTTTACATTGCATGATATACCACCATCACGTGTTGCTTGACATTGCATGACATACCACCATCAGGTGTTGCTTGACATTGCATGACATACCACCAGCACGTGTTGCTTTACATTGCATGATATACCACCATCACGTGTTGCTTTACATTGCATGACATACCACCATCACGTGTTGCTTTACATTGCATGACATACCACCATCACGTGTTGCTTTACATTGCATGATATACCACCATCACGTGTTGCTTTACATTGCATGACATACCACCATCACGTGTTGCTTTACATTGCATGATATACCACCATCACGTGTTGCTTTACATTGCATGACATACCACCATCACGTGTTGCTTTACATTGCATGATATACCACCATCACGTGTTGCTTTACATTGCATGACATACCACCATCACGTGTTGCTTTACATTGCATGATATACCACCATCACGTGTTGCTTTACATTGCATGATATACCACCATCACGTGTTGCTTTACATTGCATGATATACCACCATCACGTGTCGCTTTACATTGCATGACATACCACCATCACGTGTTGCTTTACATTGCATGATATACCATTAGCACGTGTTGCTTTACATTGCATGATATACCACCATCACGTATTGCTTTACATTGCATGATATACCACCAGTACGTGTTGCTTTACATTGCATGATATACCACCATCACGTGTTGCTTTACATTGCATGATATACCACCATCACGTGTTTCTTTACATTGCATGATATACCATTAGCACGTTTTGCTTTACATTGCATGATATACCACCAGCACGTGTTGCTTTACATTGCATGATATACCACCATCACGTGTCGCTTTACATTGCATGATATACCACCATCACGTGTTTCTTTACATTGCATGATATACCACCAGTACGTGTTGCTTTACATTGCATGATATACCACCATCACATGTTTCTTTACATTGCATGATATACCACCAGTACGTGTTGCTTTACATTGCTTGATATACCACCAGTACGTGTTGCTTTACATTGCATGATATACCACCAGTACGTGTTGCTTTACATTGCATGATATACCACCAGTACCTGTTGCTTTACATTGCATGATATACCACCAGCACGTGTTGCTTTACATTGCATGATATACCACCAGTACGTGTTGCTTTACATTGCATGATATACCACCAGCACGTGTTGCTTTACATTGCATGATATACCACCAGCACGTGTTGCTTTACATTGCATGATATACCACCATCACGTGTTGCTTTACATTGCATGATATACCACCAGCACGTGTTGCTTTACATTACATGATATACCACCAGCACGTGTTGCTTTACATTGCATGACTATATTTTGCAGTTCTTCTAGCATGAAATAAAAATCAACTTCATAGAATTCATTTTTCCACCGGCATGTGAGCAGCATCAGAGATTGTAACAGACCACTTGCTAGATACCTTATTTTTGAAAAAATAAAGGTTTCTACGATGCTGGAAATGATGTTGATGACGATTAAGCCAAAAAATTATCTAATTGGTCAGATTATTGATTCCAGCTACATCTAAAGAACACGATGCTAATCAGATACAATTTCACAACCGACAAAATTGTTTTTGACACTTTTAACAAAATAAAAGGCAATGACAGTTTCATAAACATTGATGTAATCACGAGTTTTTAAACCTTTACGAAGACGGTATAACAACCATGCCAAGCATACCATCGACCATCCGTCATTCCGGAGCTAACCTTTGACATTGCGCAGTTTGTAGTTAAAACCATTTTTACAAAGAATTATCCAACAATTAGTTGATTGGGGAAGAAGTTGTGCAACACATGGAGGAAGAAAAGTGAATACATCTTTCATTCTGTGGAGCATATACAGACTGAAGGAATTAATTCACTCAGCACTCGCAAAGATTTCATTTGACGTTTAGTAAAATAAGCTAGACAAAATATGGTAGGATCATAATTGTATTTTGTTGACATTCAAATCGTTTCTGAGACAACGTCTTCTATGAGGGTCAACTGTTATAAATGCAACAGAGAAAATCTGTTGATGGAAAGTGTAAATTAAAATACAGAATACCAGGGATGTGCAGTGTGAGCACATTTCAACAGGATCAAAACGGTATAACAGTGAATTAAAATATTAGAGAAATGTCAACTCAGATTTGCAAGTGAATGTGACAACGTTATTTTCATATTCAGTGTATTTACACAAAAAGCCAATTTCACTTACAATTGTTAACCTTTAATAAAGGACTCCATATTTTAATGGACTCCATGTTTTTTTTTAAAAATGCATTCAAGTACAGCCCCTTACCTTTACCTCGTATTTGTGTAAAGAGCTCCGTTTGACACAGGAATTGCACAATTATTTAACGACATAAAATTTCCTTCACATACAAGGAATTTAACGTTTTTTTCTGTTCTTTTTTGTTTGTGCATTTTGGGTTTTCTTGATAGTGAACATTCCCGCGGCAGATGCAAACACATTATGCAAAAAAAAAAAAAATGATGGCAGAATGAAATGTGCTGGGTAGTCTATATGGCAAACACTGGGTTTGGCATTCGCTTTTAACGAACACAGTTGTTTCAATGTTCCAGAGTTAGTAAAATGTGTATACAGATTTCACATATACTTCCAGATTTAGAAATTAGTTAGTGCACAATATATCTAATAGTTGGTGAAATATTTAATTCAATCAACAGCTGAATAAATTCGAAACAATTAATCATCGTAATATACAATTCTAACAGCAACCAAAAACATATATATATTTTTTTGTTTTAAGTTTTTACTGAATTTCGATATTTATTTTGAATTAGAGTATAATGGATTTGAATGGTGTACATACCCTAATTCAAAATTAATATCGAAATTCAGCAAAAACTTAACACAAAAACACATACACAATGGAGATACAAAAACACATAAAACCCTTTTAACTTTTGACACTAGGGGGTACCTCATATGATGTTAATCTGAGAGGTACCACACCAATAAACTTTGAGACCTAGATATCTCCAGCTGTAGAGCTGTGCTGTGTTGGTGTTGTTTTTTGTTTTTTTTTGTTGTAATACCTAGTACTTTGCTATTGTGAGTACAATTATCAATTCGTTATTTTGAACAAACTATCATTTGTTTTGCTATCATAAGTAAAACTTATCAACTCGTTATTTTGAACGAAATATCATTTGTATTTTACTATTGTGAAGATCATATCTCTGTTTCGTGATATACCGTGAATCGATCTTTCTTTGTCATGGTATCGTATTTGTTGCAAGATCGTGCAAGATCGTGCTTATTACGTTCATTATTCCCATATTGGGACCCATTCACGCACGTGTCCATGATACCTCACTTCATATTTTCATATAACATTAAATATTGTATTGCATTCCCATCAATGGTGTTTTGTTATTAATCCTAAAATCCCAAACTCGGTTATCTTGTTACATAGTCAATACCTTGTTTCCTTCAATCCTTTTTATGTTATGATTAATGTTTTCTTTCTCATGGATACTGTTTGAATTTTATCATTTTGTGGACATTTGTAACTTGTAATCCTAGCAGCAAATGTACTTTTAACATTTTATCATGCCGAATATATTTTATTTATTCATTAGATTATGTACTAGTCTATCAAAATCTTTTACTTATCTAATCAATAGATTGTTGCCAATCTATGGTCATAAAATAATTCACAGAAAAAAGCAAACAAGTTGTGTAAACCTTAACAATTTAATTATCAAAGTCATAAAATGAAAATGTGAGATTAACTTGCAGTATTATGATGTGAATCCAAACTAATCCTAAGTACAGTAAACAATTCTGCAGACTTATAGCAGGAACACAAGAAATGTGAAGAGCTCCACAACTGGAATGAAAATGATTACTCAGTTCTCTATTTATATACACTGGCTATTGCGACTGTATTTCGTCATACCCCATGTAACAGATTACACTATTCATTTTGCGTCGAGCTTGATCATTCATGTGATCTAGCCCAACCAATGGGAAGTTATATAATTATTCATAAAATATCATCAGGCACTGAGAATTTAAGCCAAAGGCGAGATTTATTTTGTAATATTAAGATTATTTTTAATAACTGACAAAACATATAAAAGCATTTATTTATAGATCTTATACAACACCATGCCGTTAACAGATTCGGAAATCTTTTGCAGTAGATAACGCGCGTTTTGCGGCTCTCTCTGCTAATTTCATTCATTCTACGACTTCTTCTTAATGCGCCGGTAATTCCCACACGGTAGTTTTTTTATCGCGCATATATCGCTCTTTCCAGTGTTTTTTTCAAAATGCGTGGGAGATCTTTATGTGTGGATTGATGTTCCTGGAACATTCATTTGACCTTCACGAGTGCTGGAAGATGAAGACTGTTTTCAACACCCGGGTCGCTAAAAGAACTTATCGAGACAGATTCTGTAACGGTTGCGTGGACCAGCCAAGTTCATGGTGACAAATCTACACGAAGTCACCTGTGTGTACGAGAAACAAATTTTCTAATGGTTCTGATCCATGTCTTACGCGCACAGCGCCACATAGATGTGTCTTAACAGGTTGAACACAATAAATATACTGGCGTTGTCGATGATCTCTTTAGGGATGTGTGCGTATGGTTGGGTCAGTTAGATGGCATTTACGTTTTTATGTCTCTGCGTGAAAATATGTCAGGCATTGATCAGTTTATCCAGCACACTCAAATGTTTATGGACGCGTTCATGGACGTGTCGATGTCGTCGACGGAAGATGCTTCGTCGATATCGTTTTATTGGTTTCAGCATAGACCTGATTAGTTTTTAATTTACATCGTAACACAGTTTATCGTCAGCCGATGGTGCTATCAGGTATTGCACGTGATAAGATAATAATATTTATTGTTACATTTTTCCTGAACCACACGAGACCATGGTGATAACCCAGATCGAGTTGGGCAATATATCATGGTGTTTTCGTGGTGGAGTGTCGCTTTGTGCAGAGTTTATATTATATTTGATACAAAACTTGGAAGGAGACGCATAAAAAAATACAAATGATAACATGGACGTATATTCTACCAGTGACATAACTAGATTTGGACCACCCAATAAGATCATCTATTATCGTAAAGTGTTTTTGATGAGCACGTGCACAATGCGGTTTAGCACAAGTATGAAAGTATGCTATTGTCATGGATACCTGGTACGCTCACATATTTATTTTGACCACATCTATTCATCGGATGATATAGCACCGGGACAGGAGTTGACTGAGTTTTGCCTGATGCAGTTTGAAACTTATTTTGATGAAGTTCATCGCATGCATGTTTCCAAGAAACAACAATCAAATCGTTGGAAGTCCACGTGATCATACCTTTTCATGGACATTTCTGGAACACTTTTGCGCATTTCGTCGCATTGAACTTTGTTCATACACGCATGCGTGCTTTTAACTATTTAAAATCGTCTTTGAAGTTATCATTACCATGGACTTCTTCCTAATAATCAGCTTAATTGCAAGAGCAATCAAGAGGAGAATCAACTATTGCATTGGTCTTTGCATACGATCAAGTGGGTGTTGTTATTCTGCAATATCCATGTGAGAAAGATCTCTGCTGTGCGCTTCGACACAAAGCAAATTTCATCTCAGACGATCACGTGGCGAATATACTTTGTTCCCAGTCGATCGGACGTCCACGTGTCATTTATGCATATAAAGAAACTATGATTTGTCTGTGATTTCACTTGCATCTCTTTCATTTCTCAGACGAGTCTGTGCGTGTGCGCTTCAATGTCCAGATCCTGATTGGGAAACAAATTAATGGCAGATGCGATTTTATTAGATCTTGACCACGATATTGCTCTTGTTTGACCGTATGGTATGCGGTTTTTGTCGATGTAACATTCGCTGTTGAAACAACACATTTAACCAGCTTGAGTACTGAAATGTTTTCTTCGATGTTATGTTTCACACTATTGTAAAATGAGTCGTTGGCAATTTTGTGTGGATTTCGCTGGTCATAATAAAAAATTGATACACTCGTACGCCAGCATGGACTCTGTCATTTTTAATAATGATATGACCGATACTTATATCCATTCCTATATATGTTTCCGCAAGAGTACATGCTTGCATAAGAAAATCCAGTACGGTCAGATCAATAATTGATCCGCGACAAAAACAAGTGCAATCTTCTGAAGTTCATCTAGCAAATTTACATATTATCTTTCGTCAGAAATAGTTTGCTTGTAAAAATTTCTTCCTTGGTTGCATAAGTCACTGTTTGTTATTGTTGTGTGCGTTTAGTAGTTTGGTGTTACAGATTCAGAACATGAAACCACGGAGACGCAGCGTTGTTATTCTCTCGAATACCGCTACGCCTACTAAAATAGCGCCCACATTGGGACATGGTTCCTCACCAGAAATAAAAGGCAAGTTGGGGATAATGGTAGGGGCAAGTGTGTGCCAGACTGGGTCGGAGTCGAGACAAAAGGCTTAATGCTTTTTTCTTAGGTGTTGGATCTTATATCTTGGTAACCTTTGCCCTTGGGAGTGGACGTCTTAGAAGGCATTTGCATTCTGGAAAACAACGGCGTAATATCAGGTTCCTCTACTTTGGGATTAACACTATATATATATATATATATATATATATATATATATATATATATATATATATATATATATATATATATATATATATATATATATATATATATATATATATAACTTTGCGACATCACGAAAACTAGCTAGCTGTGAGCATGCGCAAATACACAACCCTTTATACTGTATATACACAAAACATATAATACGCTAACTCAGATATAATACAAACGATACACGTGGCAGATATAACTACAACTGAAATATACACGTGTTAACAATGAATCTCTCCGCTGCAAAGTCTACAACTGATCTGCTCCACAAATTATTTATAAATTGTACATATCAAGGCAATATTGTACATATCAAGGCAATATTGTACATATGAAGGCAATATTGTACATATCAAGGCAATATTGTACATATCAAGGTAATATTGTACATATCAAGGAAATATTGTACATATCAAAGCAATATTGTACATATCAAGGTAATATTGTACATATCAAGGCAATATATCCGTCTGTCTGTCTGTCTGTCTGTCTGTCTGTCTGTCTGTCTGTCTGTCTCTCTCTAGTTGCTTGAAATACAAATATTTCTAATATATTGTAATAAAATTAAGGAGATGCGCATTTGGTTGTAGCGCCCCGTTTAATAATTCTTAGGGTTGTGTGATTACTTATTTGATTATTGAAATTCGGTGCAATGGGAAATATTCCTTAGCTCGAAATAATTAGCAAACTATTAGGAGCAAACGTCACTGAGAGAAAGTGTTAGTGGAGTTTTCAAGCTGCCATGGTAAATGAGTAGCGAATTCAGACCCAATACACATGAGTGAGCCTGGATTGATATAGTACTTTATAAAATCTAGTGGTGTACATTGGTGTTGTGACTGCAGTTGCAGTATTTACGGCAGAAAACCGGTCAATTACACAATGGAATAAATGAGAAGGGACTCGGCATATACCGTTTATGTCGCCATGGTGGCAAATGTGATGTAGTGACGTGCCTTGAAACGGTAGATTGACTGGCCTCAGGTGGCGCAGTTAAAATAGTCCCCTATGTTAGGGATAGTTGTAGAGTTTATACGGTGTAAACGGCTTGCGGAACGGAAAGTTGATGTAAATAAACTATGCGGATGTGCGGTTGATGGCTATTTGGCAAGCTGTGAATAATGTGGTCTTGCATTGATTAGAGTAAAATTGATGTATAGAATGGACACGTCGGGCTTTCCAACTTACAAACGAAGTTATAGGGAAGTCTTTGGAAATTTGGAATAAACTTATGACTTCTAGCGGGATTCGCGCCAGGGTTTTGACACCGCTCGGTCAAGCAAAGACCCCTGGCTTGTAACAATATCAACTAAATACATATATCAACTGTATCACTGCCTCGTCTGGTTTCACTACTTGCAAAATATACAGCACAAAGCACTTATATACACAAATAACTCATAACAGTAACTCTAAAACACAGCTACTATTGCTTTGTTGATACGATCATGTATTCTCACTCTCACCGTGATGTTAGTTTAGGTTAATTAATGAAAACAGGACAGTACTAGAAGTGTCAGTTTTAAGATATTTGGAGCAATTGGATAATCAAATACTAATTATACCATAAATCAATAATCATTTAAGATATAAATAACAACATTTTCCTATTGTAAACAGTGATCACGTGACCATTTATCATTACAGCATGTCGCAAATGGACACCACACAAATAGTGGTCATATAACCACGCAAAATTTATGAAAGCGATATTTCCCTAGTAATAAATTTTAATAACTCATATAATACGCAAGATTTACCAAATTAATTAGTTATATTAATAAGTCTACTTACATAGTCATTAAAATCATCATAATAAAATCATATTGTAAGACATACCTCATATAATACGCAAGATTTACCAAATTAATTAGTTATAATAATAAGTCTACTTACATAGTCATTAAAATCATCATAATAAAATCCTATTTTAAGACATACTAGCATAAATAAAATCTTTGCAACGAATCAGTTCCAATTTGCGCGGTCCTTGAATTTCTCGTGAAACTGTTACTGTTTCCACGAGTTCTGAGGTTTCCACCTAACAAGAAACGAACTGTCACCAGTTAATTGAGATCAAATAATTCACAGAAGAAAATTCAGCAATTTTTGTAAGGTCCTAGTTGTCTTTGAACGTTCCATCTCTTTAATATCTGTGGCCGCTGGCCTTCAATTAAATCACGGTGGGCGCCATTGCAAGCCATTCGTGTCCCGTGGTGGGCGCTGTTGTAGTAGATGTAGCGGTATTCGGGAGAAATAACAACCCTACGTCTCCGTGTGTTCTTGTACTGAATCTGTAACACCAAAATACTAAGCACACACAAACCATAACAAACAGTGGTTTGCAGTTGCATCTGCAAACGGTCAAGGAAAGCAAACTTGTTTTTGTTTTTTATATGTATAGACGGCTTCATACAAAGTTAAGTCTGTTAATATACCGATGTCGAGCATTACACGCAATAACATAACTGAAGCCATTCCAAGTCTATGTCTAGATACTTTATCTGTACCATTCTGACGTACAAGCAGCAGATTAAAATGACATCATCGACATTGTATTTGGTATTCCAGAGACCACCATGTCCGTATTCTATACGGGATCATTGGACATCCTATAGAAAAGTAATTGGGGTAGGTTTTATTTATTTATTTATTTGCCGTGCTAATTATTACACCACATACGTGACTATGAATGAGTGATGTCATTGAAATGTTTCTGTGCTGTTTTTTTGAAAGACTTCCTGAAAATCATCTGAAGAATACACCCCCCTCCCAGTATAGAACAAACTGACAAACCTAGTCAGACCTGAAATCATTGTTAAATTACCATACCGATATATAGTTGTGAGTGATAATATCCGCAATGGATAAGAAACAAAACAAAAGAAAAATAAAATGAAAGAAACAAATAAAATTTACTGCCGTATAAGTGGAGCCACTGTCTATACTGCTACTATAGATACAAGAAGAGTCCGAGTCTCGATCTTTTATTTAAGTATAACTGAAAGGTAAAATCGGTGTGAATAACGTGATTACTAAATCAATGACGTTCAAGCTGACTCAATACAGGATTTGTTTGGATTTCGTTGGCTTGTATCGTGCTTTTCAAATAGTTGTCACGCCATTGACAAACCACAACTGATTATCTGTTGTTGACAGTGATTAATGCTATTCTGAATGGGAAAAACGAGAATTTCTATTCATATTGTTAAAAACTGAAAATCTGAATAAATGAGAGTTAATCACGGACCTTCTCAGTATGGAGTTTGTTCTAAGTTTCATAAAGAAGGAACCTCGTGAATTGATATAAATAGATTGTCAGTATTTTGATAGTATGCGCCAAGCTTTCTTTATTCGTATCATCTTGACCAGAAGTGTACATCATGGCTGCGTATATATTATGACTGCGTCATGTATTCTTTATTCTTGACTAGAAGTGTACATTATGGCTGCGTATAAATTATGACTGCGTCTTGTATTCTTTTTTTTTTTTGACTAGAAGTGTACATTATGGCTGCGTATAAATTATGACTGCGTCATGTATTCTTTATTCGCACCATCTGAACTACAATTGTTATATTTGGCTGCATATCTTTGTTTTCTTTCATATTGTAATTTCAATTTAAAAATGATAATGACATATTCAATGATTTTATCGCATTTCGTAAAACCTGTACCTTAATCAAGTACAGGCAAAAACCTAAAAACTGGTGTCAAAATCTTAGTCAAAGTATGTATGTATTTTATTTGTTCAGTGACGGCCTACATAAAGAAAAAAACAATATCAAGTGATAGACTTAACTTGATTTTTTAACTATAAATAACGTTGGAAATGATGTTGTGCCGAAATGTTTTCTCTGTTTTCTTACAAACTGTCGAATAAATAGAAAGTTTAAATGACGCAGTTAACATTTCTAAAGTATCAGAGACTCACAATATGTATAAATCTTTCTTTTCCACTAACTCGCACCAATTAGTCACAACAAACTTTTGTGACTGAACCGACAGTAGTCTGCAGTACAGGATGTAAACTTTCTTCGACTTATTTGCAAAGCCTTTCTAGTTTCGCGTAGTTTGTTCCGGTGTTAAACTAAGTACAGAAATCAACGACATAACTCAGTTCCGTTCTGACGTTCATCTTAGACAAAACAGGAATTTTTCCTTTATATTCTCAAAGTTGTCTTCTCCCGCCCCGAAAAGAAATTTAATCCGTCATCACACTCCCCGATCACCGTATTTGTTCTGCGGAATCTTACCACATTACACGTCATGCTTAAACTCCTCGGATTTTGTTCAGGCCATCCTCGGAGTCTTCCAAAGCTAAAAAAACTCTGCTTTTCACAAAATATTTGTTGAAACGAAGGTAACATAATTTCCAATTTCACTTAAAAAAATCTTTTTGACAAATTAGCAATTTAATTCACTGACTCGGAAATGTTTCACCTAAGTGAAATACGAGTTTATTTATACAAAGTGAATAAACATAATTGCCTAGGTACGTTTTCGTTATAACAAAGTTCCATGTAAATAAGACATGTTTGGGAAACAATTGGAAAACGTGGATATATGCTAATACGTATTATGTGCATAAAGAACAACAACATATTAAAAGCAGAGAATCTGCGCATCGCCTACAGCCAAGTAAAATATAAATATATTTTGTTGAGTCAGTTGAAACTACCAACGGCAAAGTAGGTTTGTCGAAACATATTAGATATGAAGTCGACGGTCATGGGTTCAAGCTTTAAAATTATAATTTAAAAAAAAAAAAACATGAGGTCAAGAATCTGCTCAAAGAACGCAAAAATAAGGAGAAAATCATTTCTCTTCATAGAAACGCGGCACCCCAGGTTATAAAATATTATATTTCGTGAAATCAGAATTTGGATCGTTTTAAAGTCTGTATGCATCTAATTTACATTTGCACATGATTTAAATCATTTCATTAGAGGAAGTTAAATATACGTAGTGAAATTTGACATTTACATTGATTTACTTAAAATAAAGTCACAAGTGTGCGATAAACAATTACATTCGAGATTTGTGAATTGAGAAAGTTTGAGTACAAACTTCCAAACTGAAAAATTTCTTAAATAAACCATAAATGGCATAACAAATTTCTGCCATTTACTACTATTATTTATCACTATTACTACTACTACTATAATAATAATAATAATTATTATTATTATTATTATTATTATTATTATTATTATTATTATTATTATTATTATTATTATTATTATTATTATTATTATTATTATTATTATCTGATTTAAATTTGAAGTCCTCATTTCTGAAAAAGTCACTGTTTTGTGTTGTTGTTTTTATTAAATGATAGGTTTACCAAAACAGAATTTGACTTACCTCATCGTAAAATACAAAAATATGAATGCAGGCGGCAAACTCTATGCTGAAGACTAGAATTAGGGAAAACATATACTGAAAAAGAGGACATTATATATATATATATATATATATATATATATATATATATATATATATATATATATATATATATATATATATATATATATATATATATATATATATATATATATATAAATTAAAGGCAAAGAAAGAGGAAAATTGAACTACAAAATCAACATTACAAGTTGCGTAGTATCATGACCTTTTTATAATCATCCCCTATGTATACCTATTGGTGTTTTACAATTATCCCCCTATATACTCCTATGAGCTTTTTATAATTACCCCAGTATTAACACCTACGTGTTTTCTATAATTATCCCACTCCTAATACCTATGGTCGTTTTCTAATTATCCCTCTATTAACGCCTAAGGGTGTCTTATAATTATCCCACTATTAACACCTATAGGTTTTGCCAATTCGACAAGAAGCCCCTTTTATAGTAAACAATGAGTACACAAATACAACAGTTTAAAACAAAACCTTATTTTCACGTGGAGACAATCAAAATTAATTTAATTTCCCTGCAACTGTACAGGTATTGGCATCCAAAGATAAAGAAAATGACAATTCTAGCGTGTGGAAACAGCAAATTAGGATGGTATTTGTTTGCTTTCATCATAACGATACAGATAGTGAATGGTCGATTAAATATTAAATAAAATAAGCAGTTTGGGAAACACATTCTCATTAAACTGCGATAAAACATATACGATTGTCTTAACATTGGAATCACACCATCGTTATACTGCAACACAGGACTGCAAGACCTATCTCAACTGTTCACGAAAATGGTCTTTATCCATAGTTTTCATTTGAACTAAATGTACTTTTACTTTACCGTCATGTGAAGTTTATATGGCGAAAAATTAGAGGAATAAATTTAGAAAAATAACATTTTAGGACACATTTCAATTTGATCGGTATTTAAATTCTTCCCAGATTTTTAAACCTAAAACAAACAATAATATTCAAGAAAATGAACTTAAAAATGGAATTAATTAAAAACTTGTATTCATTTATTTATTTTTTTAATATTTTTTTTAATCCCCTAGTGTCAAAAGTTCAAAGGGTTTTATGTGTTTTTGTATCTCCGTTGTGAGGATTACACTCGAAGTATTCTTTTCTTGACCCAGTTTAGTACTTGGACACCACTGTAATAGTCCAAAGTTATCGACAATTTTTGTTTGAAAGTTTCTCGATGACAGCAGAGTATTCAATAATCAGGATTAAGTAGACGTTTGATAAACATTTGATAAAAGCTTTTAACTTTATTCGGATCCTCTTACACCCATATTCCTTATGAAGGTCATTATTTACACCAACAAACCCAGAAGAATAATCTTTATTGATCTGTATGCCAAACTGTTGTATTTGTGTACTCATTATTTACTATAAAACGGGCTTCTTGTCGAATTGGCAAGACCTATAGATATTAATAAGGGGATAATTATAAAACACTCATAGATGTTAATACCTGGGTAATTATAAAATACACATAGTTGTTAATAGGGGGATGATTATAAAACAAAATAGATGTTAAAAAGTGGATAGTTATAAAACACACATAGATGTTAATACTGGGATAATTATAAAACACTCATAGATGTTAATAGTGGGATAATTATAAAATATATAGGTGTTAATAGGGGATAATTATAAAACACACATAGATGTTAATTGGGGGATACTTATAAAAGACAGGTTCATTTTTTAAATCATGGATTTCATTTTAATTTATCATTAGAGTAGAAGGATGGAATGCTAATTTCATGCCAATCTTTCATACAATACTATTCTGATAGCACTATGAGGGTCCTTATCATAAAATATTTATGACCTTACATATTTGAAATATAAAACATTGGTGAAATCAAAACACTTTCAACTATATAAATGTTCAGTTTCTTAGCACAATTCTTGCCATGCTTCGAAAACATTTTCAAAAAACATGTTGAATAGATAAGTAATGCTACTGCAATATATATATATATATATATATATATATATATATATATATATATATATATATATATATATATATATATATATATTTGAGAAGTTACCTGTCTTTGAATAAGATATTTCCCTGATTTATGTGAGAAATTGTGAGGATCAGGCAAAGATTGAAATTGAGGCAAAAATATAAAGCTAAGGATGTAATTACTGTACCTTTTTCATACAGAATAATTTTTTTCTTATTGACCAATAATTAGGTGTAACTGATATATTCATCAGTATCTCACGTAAATTTAAATCCCAAGTATCATATACTATACTTTAACAAAAGTACGCTTACAACTTTAAAGAATTATCGATCCCAGTCTAGATGAAGCTGATGATACAATCTTGCATTTTTATTTCAGTAATGGTAGTGATTTTTACGTGGGTTATTTGTCCTTGCACTCAGTTTTTGTATGGTCTTCATGTATTATAATATGCAAATTACTTATTGTCCTTGCAACACTTACCAATCCCAGCAAACAGTTATTTGCATTCAATGTCCCCATGCAGCCCATTATTGTCCTTGCAACACTTACCAATCCCAGCAGACAGGTATATGTATTGAATGTCCCCATGCAGTCCATGATTGTCTTTGCAACACGTACCAATCCCAGCAGACAGTTATTTGCATTGAATGTTCCCATGCAGCCCATTATTGTCTTTGCAACACTTACCAACCCCAGCAGACAGTTATTTGCATTGAATGTTCCCATGCAGCCCATTATTGTCTTTGCAACACTTACTAATCCCAGCAAATAGTTATTTGCATTGAATGTTCCCATGCAACCCATTATTGTCTTTGCAACACTTACCAATCCCAGCAGACAGTTATTTGCATTGAATGTTCCCATGCAGCCCATTATTGTCTTTGCAACACTTACCAATCCCAGCAGACAGTTATTTGCATTGAATGTTCCCATGCAACCCATTATTGTCTTTGCAACACTTACCAATCCCAGCAGACAGTTATTTGCATTGAATGTTCCCATGCAACCCATTATTGTCTTTGCAACACTTACCAATCCCAGCAGACAGTTATTTGCATTGAATGTTCCCATGCAGCCCATTATTGTCTTTGCAACACTTACCAATCCCAGCAGACAGTTATTTGCATTGAATGTTCCCATGCAACCCATTATTGTCTTTGCAACACTTACCAATCCCAGCAGACAGTTATTTGCATTGAATGTTCCCATGCAGCCCATTATTGTCTTTGCAACACTTACCAATCCCAGCAGACAGTTATTTGCATTGAATGTTCCCATGCAGCCCATTATTGTCTTTGCAACACTTACCAATCCCAGCAGACAGTTATTTGCATTGAATGTTCCCATGCAGCCCATTATTGTCTTTGCAACACTTACCAATCCCAGCAGACAGTTATTTGCATTGAATGTTCCCATGCAGCTCATTATTGTCTTTGCAACACTTACCAATCCCAGCAGACAGTTATTTGCATTGAATGTTCCCATGCAGCCCATTATTGTCTTTGCAACACTTACCAACCCCAGCAGACAGTTATTTGCATTGAATGTTCCCATGCAGCCCATTATTGTCTTTGCAACACTTACTAATCCCAGCAAACAGTTATTTGCATTGAATGTTCCCATGCAACCCATTATTGTCTTTGCAACACTTACCAATCCCAGCAGACAGTTATTTGCATTGAATGTTCCCATGCAGCCCATTATTGTCTTTGCAACACTTACCAATCCCAGCAGACAGTTATTTGCATTGAATGTTCCCATGCAACCCATTATTGTCTTTGCAACACTTACCAATCCCAGCAGACAGTTATTTGCATTGAATGTTCCCATGCAACCCATTATTGTCTTTGCAACACTTACCAATCCCAGCAGACAGTTATTTGCATTGAATGTTCCCATGCAGCCCATTATTGTCTTTGCAACACTTACCAATCCCAGCAGACAGTTATTTGCATTGAATGTTCCCATGCAACCCATTATTGTCTTTGCAACACTTACCAATCCCAGCAGACAGTTATTTGCATTGAATGTTCCCATGCAGCCCATTATTGTCTTTGCAACACTTACCAATCCCAGCAGACAGTTATTTGCATTGAATGTTCCCATGCAGCCCATTATTGTCTTTGCAACACTTACCAATCCCAGCAGACAGTTATTTGCATTGAATGTTCCCATGCAGCCCATTATTGTCTTTGCAACACTTACCAATCCCAGCAGACAGTTATTTGCATTGAATGTTCCCATGCAGCTCATTATTGTCTTTGCAACACTTACCAATCCCAGCAGACAGTTATTTGCATTGAATGTTCCCATGCAGCCCATTATTGTCTTTGCAACACTTACCAATCCCAGCAGACAGTTATTTGCATTGAATGTTCCCATGCAGCCCATTATTGTCTTTGCAACACTTACCAATCCCAGCAGACAGTTATTTGCATTGAATGTTCCCATGCAGCCCATTATTGTTTTTGCAACACTTACCAATCCCAGCAGACAGTTATTTGCATTGAATGTTCCCATGCAGCCCATTATTGTCTTTGCAACACTTACCAATCCCAGCAGACAGTTTTTTTGCATTGAATGTTCCCATGCAGCCCATTATTGTCTTTGCAACACTTACCAATCCCAGCAGACAGTTATTTGCATTGAATGTTCCCATGCAGCCCATTATTGTCTTTGCAACACTTACCAATCCCAGCAGACAGTTATTTGCATTGAATGTTCCCATGCAGCCCATTATTGTCTTTGCAACACTTACCAATCCCAGCAGACAGTTATTTGCATTGAATGTTCCCATGCAGCCCATTATTGTCTTTGCAACACTTACCAATCCCAGCAGACAGTTATTTGCATTGAATGTTCCCATGCAGCCCATTATTGTCTTTGCAACACTTACCAATCCCAGCAGACAGTTATTTGCATTGAATGTTCCCATGCAGCCCATTATTGTCTTTGCAACACTTACCAACCCCAGCAGACAGTTATTTGCATTGAATGTTCCCATGCAGCCCATTATTGTCTTTGCAACACTTACCAATCCCAGCAGACAGTTATTTGCATTGAATGTTCCCATGCAGCCCATTATTGTCTTTGCAACACTTACCAATCCCAGCAGACAGTTATTTGCATTGAATGTTCCCATGCAGCCCATTATTGTCTTTGCAACACTTACCAATCCCAGCAGACAGTTATTTGCATTGAATGTTCCCATGCAGCCCATTATTGTCTTTGCAACACTTACCAATCCCAGCAGACAGTTATTTGCATTGAATGTTCCCATGCAGCCCATTATTGTCTTTGCAACACTTACCAATCCCAGCAGACAGTTATTTGCATTGAATGTTCCCATGCAGCCCATTATTGTCCTTGCAACACTTACCAATCCCAGCAGACAGTTATTTGCATTGAATGTTCCCATGCAGCCCATTATTGTCTTTGCAACACTTACCAATCCCAGCAGACAGTTATTTGCATTGAATGTTCCCATGCAGCCCATTATTGTCTTTGCAACACTTACCAATCCCAGCAGACAGTTATTTGCATTGAATGTTCCCATGCAGCCCATTATTGTCTTTGCAACACTTACCAATCCCAGCAGACAGTTATTTGCATTGAATGTTCCCATGCAGCCCATTATTGTCCTTGCAACACTTACCAATCCCAGCAGACAGTTATCTGCATTGAATGTTCCCATGCAGCCCATTATTGTCTTTGCAATACTTACCAATCCCAGCAGACAGTTATTTGCATTGAATGTTCCCATGCAGCCCATTATTGTCTTTGCAACACTTACCAATCCCAGCAGACAGTTATTTGCATTGAATGTTCCCATGCAGCCCATTATTGTCTTTGCAACACTTACCAATCCCAGCAGACAGTTATCTGCATTGAATGTTCCCATGCAGCCCATTATTGTCTTTGCAACACTTACCAATCCCAGCAGACAGTTATTTGCATTGAATGTTCCCATGCAGCCCATTATTGTCTTTGCAACACTTACCAATCCCAGCAGACAGTTATTTGCATTGAATGTCCCTATGCAGCCCATTATTGTCTTTGCAACACTTACCAATCCCAGCAGACAGTTATCTGCATTGAATGTTCCCATGCAGCCCATTATTGTCTTTGCAACACTTACCAATCCCAGCAGACAGTTATCTGCATTGAATGTTCCCATGCAGCCCATTATTGTCTTTGCAACACTTACCAATCCCAGCAGACAGTTATCTGCATTGAATGTTCCCATGCAGCCCATTATTGTCTTTGCAATACTTACCAATCCCAGCAGACAGTTATTTGCATTGAATGTTCCCATGCAGCCCATTATTGTCTTTGCAACACTTACCAATCCCAGCAGACAGTTATTTGCATTGAATGTTCCCATGCAACCCATTATTGTCTTTGCAACACTTACCAACCCCATCAGACAGTTATTTGCATTGAATGTTCCCATGCAGCCCATTATTGTCTTTGCAACACTTACCAATCCCAGCAGACAGTTATTTGCATTGAATGTTCCCATGCAGCCCATTATTGTCTTTGCAACACTTACCAATCCCAGCAGACAGTTATTTGCATTGAATGTTCCCATGCAGCCCATTATTGTCTTTGCAACACTTACCAATCCCAGCAGACAGTTATTTGCATTGAATGTTCCCATGCAGCCCATTATTGTCTTTGCAACACTTACCAATCCCAGCAGACAGTTATTTGCATTGAATGTTCCCATGCAGCCCATTATTGTCTTTGCAACACGTACCAATCCCAGCAGACAGTTATTTGCATTGAATGTTCCCATGCAGCCCATTATTGTCTTTGCAACACTTACCAACCCCAGCAGACAGTTATTTGCATTGAATGTTCCCATGCAGCCCATTATTTTCTTTGCAACACTTACCAATCCCAGCAGACAGTTATTTGCATTGAATGTTCCCATGCAGCCCATTATTGTCTTTGCAACACTTACCAATCCCAGCAGACAGTTATTTGCATTGAATGTTCCCATGCAGCCCATTATTGTCTTTGCAACACTTACCAATCCCAGCAGACAGTTATTTGCATTGAATGTTCCCATGCAGCCCATTATTGTCTTTGCAACACTTACCAATCCCAGCAGACAGTTATTTGCATTGAATGTTCCCATGCAGCCCATTATTGTCTTTGCAACACTTACCAATCCCAGCAGACAGTTATTTGCATTGAATGTTCCCATGCAGCCCATTATTGTCTTTGCAACACTTACCAATCCCAGCAGACAGTTATTTGCATTGAATGTTCCCATGCAGCCCATTATTGTCTTTGCAACACTTACCAATCCCAGCAGACAGTTATTTGCATTGAATGTTCCCATGCAGCCCATTATTGTCTTTGCAACACTTACCAATCCCAGCAGACAGTTATTTGCATTGAATGTTCCCATGCAGCCCATTATTGTCTTTGCAACACTTACCAATCCCAGCAGACAGTTATTTGCATTGAATGTTCCCATGCAGCCCATTATTGTCTTTGCAACTCTTACCAATCCCAGCAGACAGTTATTTGCATTGAATGTTCCCATGCAGCCCATTATTGTCTTTGCAACACTTACCAATCCCAGCAGACAGTTATTTGCATTGAATGTTCCCATGCAGCCCATTATTGTCTTTGCAACACTTACCAATCCCAGCAGACAGTTATTTGCATTGAATGTTCCCATGCAGCCCATTATTGTCTTTGCAACACTTACCAATCCCAGCAGACAGTTATTTGCATTGAATGTTCCCATGCAGCCCATTATTGTCTTTGCAACACTTACCAATCCAAGCAGACAGTTATTTGCATTGAATGTCCCTATGCAGCCCATTATTCCAATAAAAATAATGGCCGCTCCAGCAGCCATTAAGATGAACGCCGGAACTGACATTTTGGTAGTCTGTACAGAGGGCTCGAACTCGCGTATTGATAGGTAAAACCAACTGCTCAATCCCAGAACACCGGGACCGGAAAACTGAAATACAGGAACACCAAATACTTTGTAAGAAAGCATACACGGAACAAGCGTAAGACGTTTCTCAGCAATATGTCATTTGTGCATGAATAAAGTAGTTGGTCCATTTCAACCACTTCTTTGTGAAATGCAAGGTTTTGGCATGTTGGAAAAAGTATATTATTATCATTGCCTTTCGTTCATTTTTAACATTACTCTTGTTTTTCTTCATCACTCAATCCCTATTTTGCATTTGGGTTGGAGCAACTACATCATTCTATCACAACTCAAGTCATTAGAGCATGGAGGAAAATAAAAACCTTCTATCTTTTACTCGCCAATTTACGTTTCATGCCAAATACGTCTGTGATCAAAATCTAAAAAAAGACAGAAATGTTCGTGTAATGTGTATTGATGAAACAAATCTCTCTCTCTCTCTCTCTCTCTCTCTCTCTCTCTCTCTCTCTCTCTCTCTCTCTCTCTCTACCTTTAACAAACTTAATAACGTAGCAAAATATTTCAGTGGAATTTCCCTCCGATATATATCCAAACAAAGACAAAAACTTGTTTGTCATCTAAATGCTGTTATGTACATGTTCCTCCACTAATCAAACACGGTCTGTCTTCTATTTATCCCTTTGTTGGTCAAATAAATGATGCGCTAGGTTTTACTTCGTATTTAGCTTATATGCATCACAGACTTGTAATCTCCGTGTTTTGCAAATTGTTTTTGTTGTGTCTTTTCCATACATTCCCTAGGTACACACTAGCGCGATCATAGAAAGAGCTCGATGACACAAACGAAACAATATTCCATACATACTAAATATATTATATGTATGTATGTATGTATGTATTTATGTATGTATGTATGTATGTATGTATGTATGTATGTATGTATGTATGTATGTATGTATGTATGTATGTATGTATGTTAACAGAAACAATGGTGTAAACAATATATGGCACGTATACGTGAACACACACACACACACACACACACACACACACATATATATATATATATATATATATATATACATATATATATATATATATATATATATATATATATATATATATATATATATATATATATACACATAGATATATATACATATATACATATGCTTTATATATATATATATATATATATATATATATATATATATATATATATATATATATATATATAAAGCATCTCTTGCACTTTTAAAAAAATAAGATAGCAAACACCATATAATTATCCGATAAAATAATCCTGATCTGTAAAGGTGCACATAAACAAAGAGGGGATGGGGTAATAATAAACAGGTTAATAAAACAAGAAAAAAAAAATGAAAAGAAAAGAGCAAAATTCTTTCAAAAATTATGAAATCGAAGAATTCTGGTGGCTCTTTACTTTACAGTTTCATATTTAGCATAGGGTTATAATTTTACAGAAAAAGAATTTCCCCGGGTTTTCTCACTAGTTATACTGGCTATTTAAAAAAGACTTTGTATATCTTAGGCATTGTTCAAAGAACCTTTAATTCCCTTTATTTTGGTGTATGATTGATGGGTGTAATATGGGGTAGAGAGTATACAGCTTTGCCTTACTCCAGATGCGCACCTTTCAAAAAAGTGCTACCTCTACTTGCTCATTTTCATTTCCCGAACTTCAGAGGTAAATTGTAAAAAAAATAGCCGATAACTTTGTTTACATTTTATGTATTTAGTAATTCATTCATTGCACTTTTAGAATTTGGTTTTGCCAAGTTAAGAAAATTTCATTTTTCCTGTTTTAATAGCTGCCAAGGACAGTGTTCTTTAGACAAATTCAGGTTGATTTTTGGAGCACAGGGGAGCAGTCATTTTAGTTAGCAGTGCGCTAAGATCATTTGAAATTTCCAAAAGTACAATATCCAAAGAAATTTCAGCCATATTACATGAACGTAGCATATAGGTATGCCAACATTTTCTCCACTGTGCATGTTTGAATTGCAAACAACTTCACCTTACATACATCACTCTCTCAAAAGTACATAATAACTGGTGAGTGCCACCTCTGAGATAGCCGGCTTGGATTGTCCACGGCTCTTCTATTATGACGACAGCAGTTCTTGTACTATGACTACAGCGGTTCTTGTGCTATGATGATAGCGGTTCTTTTACTATGACGACAGCGATTCTTGTACTATGACGACAGCGGTTATTGTACTATGACGATACCGGTTCTTGTACTATGACGACAGCGGTTCTTGCACTCTGACGACATTAGCAGTCAAAAGAAAATAATTCATGGTTTTAAAATCTGGTAAAACAAAATAAATATTTACAAAATCCATAAAGCAACGACAAGAAAGATCTGCTTTTAAACATTTGAAAATATAATAAAATTCAAACGTATTGGGATGACAAAAGACGAAAATCTTAGTCTGGATTGGACAGTAAGCTTTGATACCGAGTATTTTTCCCCATAAAAAAGCAATGTAACAATACATTTTGCTGCAATGTAAGCATGTACCTGGGAAACTCTTGGCGTCAGGCCAGACCTGAATTTATTTAACTGAATTAACTCTGCCTTTTGACTTAGGACAAAATACATGTAATACAAGACAATGTAAAATTGATTAATGTTTTAGCTTTATAATAAATGATACAGACATTCTCTGGCAAGGGCACCCTCAGAAAAATTTCCGGGCCGGGGGTTGGAAGGCAAACATGTAGTGGTCAGCTGTTTAAGTTTTACAGATGTAGGCCAAAATATGCTTATATGTAAATCCAGCTCAACCACCACCACTACAATCCCTTATCCTTATATGCGGGGGCACATGTTGTTTGCTTGAACATTTTAAAAGGGAAATATGGAAAAGTTTGAATAAACCGAATGTTTGAACCAGTATGTTAGTGTTATGCATGCTGACATATACAGAACAAGGCTTAAGTTAAAGACTTCCCAAATCATATGCTTTGATATAACCATACTCGTGTTAAAGACACGTGCATTTACATACAATAAAGTTTGTACAACGGGGAGCTGTACAGCCTCCAGAGTTTAGATAACAGATCGCAATATTTTAATAACAACCTTACTTCAGGGAAATAATTACTTTTTCGTCTTAAATCTGTAGATTTTGAGACTCCTTTTCCATAGAAACTACTGGAACATACTTACACACCAGTGCAAATTAAAATGGAACTCAAACATGTATACAACTAATTTTGAAATAGGGAAAACTAGATAGCAAATGTATTTCATTGCAATGACATTATGATTTTAAACTAATACACAACTAAGCAAAATACAAACAAGCAAGTATTCTTAAAATATAAATTATGGTTTCCTTTTGGAGAAGTGTATGTGTCTGGTATTATTGACGTTTATATACATGATGTACAAAGCGGACGAAAGTGGACACGATACTTGACAATTTTGCCTTTTTGGTAAATTGGTGATTGTAGCATAATCGTCCGAAACTCTGTTTTTGGCTCTGTTTTGAACCAAACCATCAGCTAACATCCTATATACAAGTACACGTTAATTCGGTTGAGCTGTCTGTACAGTGGTATTTATCGTTACCATGACAGCAGACGAAGCAATCTTTAATGATAACCACTTCACTACTCTCGTTTCGGACAATTGGAGTACGGGCAGGTAGCCCTTACTAGGATTAATATATGAACCAACGGAATCCCAGATTATCTTACTTTATCATCTAGCTGACACGACACATCCTTATGTGAAAGCACAATCAATATTATGCACAGCATGTGTCATCATTTTCAAGTCCATCAGAAATGACCGTTTATATCGAGTGAATACAAACACCTGTCCTATTTGTAATGAAGTGCTTCTTGGAATGTTTTGTTTTTATTTTTGTTTAAAGTTTCTGCTGCAGATTAGATGTACTGTATGAGTTTGGTAATTTAACATTTTTTTCTTCTTTTTTTTAAAAAAAATATTTTGTACCAATAGAAGATTATTGTAACAATAATGTATTTCATTGTAAACATTATTACATTTATTATACAATTCTGCACCGAGGTGACATTATTTCCGTAGTAATACCCATGTGTTAGTATCTTTATTAAGCGAGATTCTACTGTATATAACGTCACTCTTTATTCTTGGCTTGCCCGAACACAATCTTACACATGTTATAGCAAAACAAATTAACTATCGAATAAATTTCTCAGACCCAGTTTTCAAAACCAATTGAAAAACAAACGTCTTAATTTCATTCATGTTATCATATATTTGAGAACCATAGAATTTGGAAACTTGTGTAAAAGAAATAAACAAAAAAAAACATATTCATGATCGGAAACAAACTGTAAGACCCTTGCTACATCTCCAAGCCCACTGGTGCTAGATCCATCATCATAGTTGAATTGGATATCACATTCTGATAATGTCTCTGCTTGAAAGAAATTAACTCTTGGCAGAACGGGCAGAATGGTTGTTAGAAGTAGAGTACTAACGGAACGGCGGCGGGGGTTGGGGTTGCGGTTTGTGCGGTTGCCCCGAGCGGCAGAGGTCTTGGGGGCGGCAAAATAGCACTGAATGGTAGTATTTAGATGCAAGGAAAAGTGACCAAATGGAATTAAATTGGCGGCCAGGGGTCCAACTAGTGTCAGTCTGCTGCGTATATAAAGATTATATAAAGGTATTAGATAATGAGCATTCGTATTCAATGCTGTACCAGTCATGTGAGTCTTATAAGAGTAATTGTGATTATTTATTTTTTCCCTAGAAATTGTAGAGCTGATATATTTATTCTAAACAGATATTATCTTACTGGATTATTGCGAATCTATTAATTTTGTTGGATACATTGAATCCTTCAAGTACGTTTGTGACATTCAAATTTCATTGGAACTACCTTGAACAAGCAACAAGTGTTGGATATCAGAACACTGTTTTATTATATGGTGCTAGCACATGAACACATTAGAACTTTCATTTGGAATTTATTTGGAGCGTTTCCGAACTCCTGTGAAATTGATAGGACATTCTAGGACTTAATGGTATATTGCAATTTATTTTGAATTGTTTAACTTTGTCTGACTTAATATTTATGGAAATAAATATATATTTTAGATAACATAATGATTGTTGGGTTTTGGGGTTTCTTCTTACGTAGCTTATATATATATATATATATATATATATATATATATATATATATATATATATATATATATATATATATATATATATATATATATATATATATATATATATATATATATATATATATATGTGTGTGTGTGTGTGTGTGTTTGTGTATGATGGTCAATCCTAATTACGTTCAAAGACAAGTGTGTGTATTTCTACTTGATAGAAATAAAATATATGTATAGTATGTACGCTGTATCACTGAACCTTTAACTTATCAAAAGCCTGCTGACATTTTTCAGACAAATCAAACTTGTTTTCTTACTCAATACATTGGTCAGGGGTTCAGCAGTTATGGAAACAATGGAGCAATTTCCGATAGTATCCAGCCGTACCCAAAAGTTGTATCATCTGATTTTTACTGATAGGCGCAGGGAATTCAGAGATAACCTTGATCTTAACTAGCATAGTTATATTTTTGACCGTGTTCCAGGACAAGCACGGCATAACTCTATTTTCCCTAATGCAGTTGTCAGATTTGCATCAGTGAGTCTATGAAAGAATGATGTCTAATTTAACTTTCTAGCGGTCATTGTAAATGATGCCATCATCGATATAAGTGCCAAATTGATCTAGACCAGATGTAATCATGTTCATTAAACGTCGGAATGTACAAGGCGAACCTTTCATCCCAAACTGAATCACTTTATATGATAAAGTCCATCTGGAGTTATGAATGTTGAAATTTCCTTTGCTCTTTATGTGAGTGAAATTTGACAGAATCCGTTCAAACTTCAGACTTGGTGACATATTTTGCATTTCCAAATTTGTCTATGCAGTCATCAATTCTTGACAATTGAAATGAATCTGTTCGGGTCACACGGTTCAATTTTCAATTGTCGGTGCACTTGATTTATCTTGTTTCGGCACAAGTAGACACGGTGAACCCAAGTCAATTTTACTTGGTTCTATGAAATCATTCTCCAGCAAATACTTAATTTCCTCTTTTCAAACAATGCTATTTGATTTGAGAGGATTCATCCTATAAAGACGCTACAATTTCAACATCTTGGTAGATTTTATTTGTTCATGTTGGAAATTGCTTGTTTTCAACTGTATCAGTTCATTCTTTCTTGTCGTTACAAGTGTGAAAGATTTTAATCCAGATTATTCAATTTTTCTGAATTCCCAAGATTGGTTGAATGAAAGTCACTACAGACTGTTTACTTTCCATCGCTTAAATCCTCAGTGTGGACAACTAAATTGTACTGAATGATTAACAGGGCTATCTCAATCAAACATACCCCTTTATAATATTTATAATGCAAAGTTGTTTTTCTTTTATTCCCCTAGAAGTGTTAATTTTATAATTTAAATCACGTACTTTTTTTTTCTTTTTTACTTTCTTGCCTTGTAATATTTTTCCTACACTTAAACTCCTATATAATTTCGAAATAAATAATAGCCTTTTTATTCATGTCAAATCCCATCCTACCATATATTCTTGATATCTCCTCCAATCAAATATTACTTTATTTCAATGAATTAATTGTAGTGGAACGTCACAATCAAGGTCGTGTAACAAAATGTTGTCGCTACCGTATGGCGAATATACCTTGCCACTGCGCAGTTCTTCCTACCTTCATGACATGTGATAAACATATCACATGACAATTCGACAGATGTTGTACCACATGTGGGGATAAATGGCTTCCTATATAAGTGGAAAAGTAACAGTGTTATATACTTCCATTTCGGGTATTAAAATTATTTCTTCTTTAAACTGGATATTTTTAATATCTTTTAGTGTGAGTATAACTACATTTAATCATGTGATGCAAATCTGATGCAACAAATGTTGGAGTATGGCCGGTCACCTTTAACTTAGCACTCTTAGAGAAAGTTTTCAATTACACTAATTTATAACTCATATTGGGTCCATTGACAACCCCTTGATTATATCACTGCCTGAATTCAAACTATGTCAGCACCAAATGTCATTATTTATTGCGACTAAAAAGGAAATTGGTTTAATTTTTTGGTTTAGATATTAGCTGCACCTGCTAAAAAGTGATAAACATATGCATTCTTCTTTCACAAAAATAATGTTAAAAGGTGAGAGTTCGATCGAAAGCGATTATTGGTGCAACCTATCACATATTATGAACATTATCAGCTTTATCTTATTTATTCTTAACAACTTGGCAATTATCTTGCTCATTTGGCACTTTAGATCGTTGTCTGCAGCACTGTTACTTGCACATACTACAAATATTCACTTCTAGTATACCATCACACTCATTACCATCCTCCATTAATTGGTAGAGTGATTTTTATGCTGTCCTCTCACGGTATCATTCGATCTTCTCGGTTCATATCATAACGATCGAGACTGACCTTGTTCAAGGCTACACGTGATTCTCGCAATCGTGTACACGTATAACACTTCGTCTTTAGATTACATCTGGAGTTTAATGTAAAATGTTTGACATTCTTCCTATTTACGTATGTCCTTCCTATTAAAACATTCTTGATGATCTTCACGATTCTGGCTGTTTAAGCCCACGATTACACGTCAGGTGGACCGGTTTTATGCTTACTAAAGTAGACAACACTGCTAATTTGATCATGTTGACCTCGTCCCGTACTGATTTAATATCAGCACGCATTTTCAGCCAACCTTTCTGTGTCCATGTTATCGGGATACATCACGATATTGCCTTTCCCCAACATCCGGACGGAAGAATTCAATAATGTTCTTCTCAAACACTCCCTACCTTTCCATTAGATTCTATTTTACCGTAAAAATACACATATTTTAGCCATTTTTTAAACTATTACCGACAATGTTAATGTAAATTATACTCTTAATAAACACACGCATAAAAACCCTTAGAAAGAAACGTTTAACGCACAAGATAAATAACATAATGTAAAGCAACTGGAGTCATCGCACAGTCTTTATAAAAAAAATAAGCTCAACAAGTCATACGTTGCATCAGTCAAAACTACAGCGGTTCCGGAGGCTACATACCATTACTTGATTTAGTCGTAAATTTCAGTATAGATCGGCTAAGTAAAGAGATGACTAATGGAGGATTTGTTCACATTTATTTTCGTTACGAACAAAATATTTGTTCTTCTATCCCTTGTAATCGGAAAAGTGATTCTCTTTTCACGAGTGTTACAGATGTTGCAAGAGAGAATGGAGTTCAATGTCCATTTACCAAAATGTCTTCCGATACTTAAATTTCTGCATTGGCACAATATTTGATGACAATCTGCGCTCTGCATCCAATCATCAGACACTGCGACATACCTCTCATTTGCAGAGGAAGGGTTGGGAAACCTGATATATTCGGCTCTGATTTCAAGTTTCCTTACACTTTACTGTCGACTATTCACTGTGGAAACACATCGAATGGCAAAATTATACATTCGCACAACCCGGTTACCTCTCTTTCATTTACACAATTATACTATTCCTTATCAGAAATTTATTATAAAAAAGAAGAACGCTCAAAATTTAGATAAATGGTTAGGAAAACCGGTGAGATTGATTTATTTTTAATCCGATTAGTTAATAGCTCAGGAAACGCCTACATACATCTCCTATCACACATCAGCGACACCTTGTTTACTCATTTCCATATTTTGTTCTTACTCAACCCTCAAATATTTCCGCAAAATATTTCCGTAATTACCATCAAGCAATCAAACTAACAAGTCTTAAATAATTATGGTTGCTACAATGGAAAGCGTCACAATGGGAAGCGTCAAGTAGGATCCCGTTACGAAGACAACCGTCAAGAGGCCCGTGCATCGAAACAACAATGATATTAACACGCGCACTGTACAAGGTACATTATATGCTGTTTCTACGTATTGTTTGTTTTTCAGTTGTTGTTGTTGGGCATAAGGCCATTTTTCAGCACACGATATGCTATACATGGCGGCCAGTATTATTTGTGGAGGAAGAAACCGGGAAATCCGAGTGTGTGTGTGTGTGTGTGCGTGCGTGTGTGTGTGTGTGTGCTTGGGAAAAGTCATCGGACCTACGAATTGTTAGAACATTGCCCTTTCTTACAGGCATCATACAAAAACATTTTATTATGTTTAAAGTTTTTTTTTCTTCAAGTGCCACGCAATGCAATAAATTGTTAAATGAGTACATTGTGAAAAGCACTTTTGTATAGAGGTGTTCTGTGTACCTTTTATTCTATATCTCTTCTGAAATATAACAGTTTTGGGATTGTTTCAACTTTCACTAGAAATTTATATGTATTTGACTTTTTAATATTCGTTTTACTGAAACGGTTTCTCTGCCAACGTCATGCTCGGTTATAATAAATTTAAGAAATAAAATACCTTTTAAGTTTACTTAACATAATGTTTCCGTATTTAAGATCCATGATTCAATATTCAACACTACTCAAAAGATTTTGAAATTATAAAAAAAATATTTGGTTACTGCAACATTTTAAGTATATTTTGGCTGTCTTTGACTCATTCTATATTCCATCTTTTACACCGTATCTTAGAGGACAAAACGTGGAGAATCGTATGAAGTTGGTAAGCTTTCAATGAATAATTTTATGTATAATTTTATCTTGCGTGAATAGCATTGCGTGTGTCATTTTCTTTATAGAATTGTTTGATTTAATAAAAGACTCCAACGTACCTTAGCATTTTTAGAGTTTTGCCTTTTCTTACAGCTCGATTCTGATATCCTCTTGCACCCCATCGATATAACCATCATGCATTAGCGATGTGATGTGATTATGATTTTTAACGTAGCTTTAACAATTTTTCAGTCATATCGATATGATGTCTGCAGTGTGGCAGTTTATAGTGATGTCTAGCACTGGGGCATTATGCAGCAGACATATATAGCATGATGTCCCACCCAGTCACATTATCCTGACATCAGGCCGACCAGTCCTAGCACTAACCTCTTAATGCTGAGCGCCAAGTGAGCAAGCTGTTAGTACCATTTTTGTAAGTCTTTGGTATGTATGACTCGACCGGGGATCGAACCCACGACCTGCCGCATCCGAGGTGGACGCTTTAACCACTAGACCACCAGAGCAGTCATACATAGCGAAGGACTGAAAATTTTCACCCCATGCATAGCGAAGGAGTGAAAATTTGTGAAGGAGGCCAAAATGTTCTATGTATTTCAATCGGAGAGTTTCCCTGCCAGTACATTTCTATAGATACCAGCGGCAAATCCGAATCCTTACATCACGCAGACATAATAAATGAAGGGGGGTGGGAGGAGAGAAGCAACTACCATTAAACGTCGTTGAAAGAAATTATTATAATTACTTTGTCCGGAAATAGTAAAATCATCCAAGTTACAATCAAGGTTATTCTTTATATAGATGAGTGATGTCCTAACTGTCAATAATAGGCAAGCAAGACACATTGCATTCACATTTCATTATCGTCCTAGCATGCTGTCAATTTTCGGCCTTCTTACCTCTAGTTTGATGTCCAACATGCTAATTTTAAATCTGCTTTGGACCAATGACCTGTATTACAAATTATTATTATTATTATTATTATTATTATTATTATTATTATTATTATTATTATTATTATTATTATTATTATTATTATTATTGTTGTTGTTGTTGTAATTACAGCAATATCATCATGGTCATCATCACGATATAATATTAATCATAATGATGATGTTGATGATAACAGTCATGACAAAATTAATACATCTACTACTACTACTACTACTACGGTTATTATTGTCATTATTATTATTATTATTATTATTGTTATTATTATTATTATTATTATTATTATTATTAGTAGTAGTAGTAGTAGTAGTAGTAGTAGTAGTAGTAGTAGTAGTAGCAGTAGTAGTAGACGCACAAATGTAGATTCACCAAAAATACACTTTATAATATGTGCATTTTCAATGTTCATCTTCAAAGTTGTGGCAAGCGACAATGTCGTATGGACATAAATATTATTTTGAAATATATTGTTAAAATCTTTTTCAAATGTACCACCATCTTTAGAAGAAAACAAAGCTGTAGAAAATATGTTTTAAAAAATAATACACTCTGATAAAATTGTATGTATTACATTATTTGACAGTTTTGTTTTCAAAACCAATAAAAGCAGCAGTAAAAAAGAATAATGCTCTTTATACCAAGATTCGAATATTTCTTCGTGTCGGCTTTCTTTGTAGATTCTACATGTCACTGCAGCTAGAAAAAGTGTATGAACAAAAGTGGCGAGTAGAATAGCTACAGTACGAGTCAATTTTCCTTAAAGGGACATAAAAATTGAAACACTGTGGGGAAAAAAAACCCAAAACACATATATGATCTGTTTTAGGTTAGAGAAGCCACGTTTAGTGCGGGAGGGAAAAACAAATTCGGCCTGACGGTTTCCAAGTAAATTTCCTACGCAGTTTAAAATGTAATGTTTGCCTACTCAGACCAAACAGTTTTTAAGTTTTACACTGGACATGAAATGTTCCCTTTCTAATGAATGTAACTAATCAATATTTTTTTTAATCATTTTATCTGTTTTCATGTATTACTTAACAAACTGATACGTAAATCTGTGTTTAAAAATTTTATGTTATCACAGCTATTGAACCAGTCAGAAATCTCAAATACCTTTGTGTTTATCCATGTAAGGCGTTTGACTTCAACGACGAATATAATTTTTAGTGAGTGCCACTTTGTTTTGGATCCACAAACATATAGGAAATGGTAAGCTATGTCAAGGCCAGAGATATCATAAGAATGATATTCAGATAATTTAAGGCGATAATATTGTCGAATTTTAGTAATGGTCGAATGCTTAAATACCAGTCAACCGAATATTTTTACCGGATGCAATGTAACACTACTGGACACCAGTATACGGATCCACTTTATAAAGTCACGTAGCATGAACAAAGTCAAGTAGCTTGTTACTTTTTCCGCCAAAACGGGGCGTCGTCTTCAGTTTAGTAACACTCAATATCTTAACACAAACATGGATTTGTTTCAAATTGATTTAGATGTTTGGAACGTCTGTGCACAATTGCGCACTTAATAACTATCATGGGCGGAATTCAAACATTGTGCACACACCTGTGACACTTTCCGAGAAACATAAACTTAACCCATGTTTATTGGAGTTTTTTTATTATGTTGTTTTTCCATACGTTCCAATAAAGTGCAGTGATTTAAATGTTTTGCTCAAACTTGAAAATTTAGTCTATTGAAACTCCACTTTATGAAAACAGTATTATTGCCTAATCTACAGTTATACAACAGAACGGAACCACAACTTATCGAAGGTTATGTCTTGCATAATAAGTATTCATACGTAGAGAAGAGGCGGCACAATGTTTATGTTACACCACAGATATACATCGATGTTAACCTGTCAGCGCTGCTACATCAGTAATGTATGGATATACGTGTATTATGAAAGAAAAAGAGGAAAGGATGAAAAGCAAAAAAATGATAGCTACACATTAAAAGAGACTGGGTAAAAAACTTTTTATTTTGAATTGCTTGGATCTATATTGTTATTATTAGTAAGACATTAACCAGTGCTTTCATGGAAGAGTTTGAAGATGTTACTAAACGATCCGATAAGTGATAGGCCGAAATAAACAAACTCTCAGCAGCTAATGCATTAAAAGAAGTGTTTCGAATTCCAATCTCAAAGAAGAATAGAAGTTATGTTTTCCGATTAACTCCGAACAGATTGATTTTTAATACTGATGATTTTCAATCTACTCCATTTGTATCTCAAGCTGTTTCAAATAATATAGTTTTCATTTGCTGAGTTTTAGAATGACTTCTCAATTATTGGCCGTAAATACATTTATTACACGTAAAGACGGGCATTATCAATTGGAGGAGCGCGGTATTACCAGCACACGGGTTTACCGAGATATTTCTTCATGGTGGTGCGTGCCACGGTACGTTTTTCTTGTTCTGGTACGTCAGTAGTCCGTCAGTATGGGATGTACCGAAATTCCAGAGCAATCTTGTTACAAATTTAATGATATTAACATGTTTTTATTGATCATGATAACATAATGTGTAAAATTATAGGCTTTTTAAATAACAGTTACAGCTACACATAACATAAGGGGCCGTCCATAAATGACGTCACGCACCTGTGAGGAGGTGGTCAAACATTTGTGACGATGTGTGACTAGGGGGTGTTTAAGAAATGTGACGTCACATCAAAATGCGCAACTTTAAATAAAAGTTCAACTTAATTTTCATTTTTAATTTTTTTTTTATCTACAAATATCAGAGTGCAGCGCCACACTAAATAATACTACAATGACAACAAATTTATTTGAAACATTTTAATTTTAAAATGGGAAATACGGCTTTTTCGGAACGTGGGGGGGCTGAGTTTTGTGACGTCATATTTGAGGAGGTCTGACTTTTTGTGACGACGTATGACGAGGGTAAGTCAATAATGGGCCAAAATCGAGTGACGTCATTTATGGATGGCCCCAAACAGTTACAACTATATTTATATTTATGATCCTGTAATCACATGTCCGATTTTGAAATACGGTTCAGGCCTCCGCTGCAGAACGTTAATTTTTGTCCCTAACATAATTTCGGTATAACTTGGTTCGCATCGCGGTAGGTTCAGATATGCTGATGGTGTACCGTGGTACAAACTTTCTCATGGTCCGCTGCTCTGGTTAGCATTAAAACGACTGGTCGTAAATGTTCTATTAATCGAAGGACGGATATTTGCGGTATTCTGAAGAACGCGAATTGCAACATTTAACTGTATTTGTAAAAGAAAGAAAAAAAGGAAATAAGAAAGAAAGAAAGAGAGGAAGAAAGAAAGAAAGAATGAAGGAAAGAAATGCAAACCATAAAAGAAGTTTATTATGAGCTATGTCCGAGAAAGAAATTGTATACTTTTTGTACCTGATAAAAAAAACTTCATATAAAGACACGACTTTTTATATCAATAGCGATGATTTAAAAGACATCCTTCTTAATTGTAAAGTTTGACGTCATATTTTGCGTTTGAAGGCCATTCCTAGAAAAGCATATCGGCAAGTCAGTCACAATATTTTCCGCTTCAAGCAGAATCCTTTTAAACATGAGTATAAATCAGACAAGTTCCCACACTTTGCCCACATACAACATAAATCAGGCAAGTTCCCACACTTTGCCCACATAAAACATAAATCAAACAAGTTCCCACACTTTGCCCACATAAAACATAAATCAAACAAGTTCCCACACTTTGCCCACATAAAACATAAATCAGGCAAGTTCCCACACTTTGCCCACATAAAACATAAATCAGGCAAGTTCCCACACTTTGCCCAAATAAAACATAAATCAGGCAAGTTCCCACACTTTGCCAACATAAAACATAAAATCATACAAGTTCCCACACTTTGCCCACATAAAACATAAATCAGGCAAGTTCCCACTCTTTGCCCACATAAAACATAAATCAGGCAAGTTCCCACACTTTGCCCACATAAAACATATCAAGTATTGGTCACTTACTGTCCTATGTTATCCAGATATATTTGAGAGTTTACTCGCTCTTTTGAAGTATAACTGGGGGTGAGGTGATGTTTGTTTGATGGGGTGGCTTTCGGGGTTTTTTGAAGGGTGAGATGAAGTTGGAGGTGGTTGCTTGTTTGATTGATTTGCGTTTCGGATGCTATATCAGTTTTACCTTGTACAACTTTAAAATTAACAACCCAGTCAGAATTCTTTCCGGAAAAGGTCATTATGCTATAAACGATTTATTTATTTATTTATTTGAAAGATGACAGAAAATAATAGAAAAAAAATAACGAAAATATTAAGGCTGGTTTTATGTAGGTTGTATTTTATATTGTTTGCACGTCTTTTGTTTCGTTTTTTTGTTAATGCACGTGCTTTAAATATTTTTAGTGCATCACATAATAAATTATAGAATTCCGTATGGTCGACTACGTGGCCTAATTTAGGACAGTGTATATATAATATTTGACACCACAAATTAGACATCTTCTAGTGGTCACTAATGCCACACGTCATATGACGTTTTACGTGGTGTATTAAATATATCATTGCCTTCTTATCTTCATTAGGAATTATCCTCCTACATTATTATCAGGTGGAATTGTTATGTACTTCTGTGTGTGTGAGTATGTGTGTGTGTTTGAGAGAGAGAGAGAGAGAGAGAGAGAGAGAGAGAGAGAGAGAGAGAGAGAGAGAGAGAGAGAGAGAGAGAGAGAGAGAGAGAGAGAGAGAGACGGTATAAGATGAAGTTATTGGTAACATGCACAGTGGAGAGAATATTAACATACATCTGTGCTTCTTTCATGTATTGTGACAGAAATTTATTTACATGCATAATGATGGAAATTATTAAGACATACAACTATCAAAATTAGTATAAGGTTCACTAACTTTAGTAATTATTTAATTAGGGAAATTGAATTTTTTTTTCCAGCGCAGATAGTACCATCTTCTGAACGTGCAGTAAGTTCAATAAATTATAACATATATCAAAAGTACCAAAGAATGGTTTTGGTGTTACCTTTGAAGTAAAAGACCCGGCGAAGCAAATTCTCTTTTGAAAGATGCATATCAGAAGTAAGGCCAAGGTGTATATTCTACACCCCAAACTATGCCCATTTATCAAACACCCAAAAAGGAAAAATAAAAAGTTAATTCAGAAACGCTTAAGATATAAAATGCCTTTTCTAAATAGCCTGATAACCAATGGCGGACTTCATTTCTTTAGAAATCAAACTCTATGTAATTGTTTGTTTGTTGTTGGGCTTAACGCCATTTTTCAGCACACGATAGGCTATTCATGGCGGCCAGTATTAATGGTGGAGGAAGAAACCGGGAAATCACCGGAAAGAACCACCGACCCACGAGAAGCTACTGGCAAGCTTTCTCACATATCTACATTAGCCGAATCCTAGACTCGAACACACGCAAACAGAGGTGAGATGGCAGTGATCCGTAACGGACAGCGCTTTAGACCACTCGGCCACTCGGGGCCCCAAACTCTATGTAATGTGTGAAACTGTAGAGCGGAAGTCTGTAGTACAGACACTATAGCTCACCAAACAACACAATAAAAAAAACGACTGACGCGCGAGGAGCTAATGATAGAATTCCCGTGATGACGTTGTAGAGTGGACTAACGCGCGAAGATCTAATAAAAAATACCTGTGTTGACGTTGCAGTGGTATTAACTGAGACTATTCACTTTAAAATGGCAAATACAATACTTTCATTATAAAAAAATATTTGTCTGTATGTGTAACATTTAAAATAGCAAGATTCCAAAAGTAATCTTAAAAAGCTTATAATTGATACGTAAACAAACCACTCAGGAAATCTGTATAACTTGTGCCCCGAGTATACAAACTTAAAAGCTTTACAACCAACAAAAAAGACGTTAAAATATTTTCAAACTTAAAACGTAATTAAAACCCTCTATAACAAATGGCATAATTCCAAAGGTGCATGGGCTTTCGCTCTTTCTTTGGTATGTTAAGCCTGGGTGTTCCAAAAAGGTAAATTTCTAACTGCATCATGAATCATTCTGCTTACTTATGCCTGTCACGCAAGTCTGTTGTAGCACACAGTTCTGACTGAATTTGATGACGAAAATCTACTATAACACCTAAACATTTATGATGACGAAAATCTACTATAACACCTAAGCATTTACAACACACTTTATTTTTAAAAGGACATATTTCACACCCTCCTCTCATATGAGATATTTTAAAATAACTCATATTTCACGCCCTAACATTAAATGAGATATTGTAAAATATTGCGTTTGTCACGCCGTAACATTAGTTATGTATTCTCCATGACATAGTTCACACCTTACTATCGGTAAAGATATTTTAAAATGTTGGATCCTTCACACCTTGATGCCAGTTGAGATATTCTAACATGACATATTTATCATCTTGCTGCCAGAAGAGATATTTTAAAGTGACACAGTTCACACCTAACTGTCAGTAGAGATATTTTAAAGTGACATAGTTTTCAATTTACTGTCAGTACAGATATTTTAAAAAGTTCACACTTTATTGCCAGCCGATATATTTTAAAGCTGAATAATGTTTGTCATTAAAATTACAATCCATTGTTGAAAATCACGACAACGTCTAGATTGTGGGCCCCGAGTGGCCGAGAGGTCTAAAGCGCTGTCCGTTATGGATCACTGCTATCTCACCTCTGTCTGCGTGAGTTCTCCACTCGGCTAACGTGGGTAAGAGAGAAAGCCTGCCAGTAGCTTCTCGTGGGTCGGCGGTTCTTCCCAGGGTTTTCCAGGGTTCGTCCTCCACCATTAATACTGGCCGCCCTTTATAGCCTATCTTGTGCTGAAAAATGGCGTTAAACCCTACAACAAGAACAACAACGTCTAGATCAGAGGCATAGCGTGGGTGTGGCAAGACACCGTACGTGCCGTGGCGCCACTGGAGGGGAGTGGCGTATAATTGGTGAGCAGAACAGGGTTCTTTTTATAGCTTTGATAGGGGCGCTATTTTGGTTCTTGCCGTGGTTCTTGCCATGGGCGCCACTTTGATAGGAGCGCTATTTTAGTTCTTGCCGTGGTTCTTGCCATGGTTAAATGACATTTTATGACAAATTAATTTTATTCTCATTGATCTATAGAAACGGAGTATTTCCATTGACTTAATCTCACGCTGCAGCTTTTGCCAAAAGTATAATCACATGTCTGATTAACCAATCTAAGAAATGTGTTTTCATTTTTACTTTTTGAGTTCAGTGCCCAATGTATACGTAAATAAAATCTTTCTTACACTGTTTGCCTGTAATAGCGACTCTCTCTGTGTTTGTCTGTCTCTCTCAACTGTAAATTGTATGATTGTTTAGGATATCTATCCTATTAAATGTTTAGAATTTTAAGCAAACATTTCAAAATACGCTTAATATTATGCTCTGCATACTAACTATTCCTAAAATAACAAATGAACCGTGACAATATTTTTGGCATCATACAAACTCCAGATCACAGCGACCTTGTTAGGAATGGGATATATCCCCGAGTCAGACAAAGTAAGCCAGTTGAAGGTAACTTGCAAAAGTTTGAAAGACTTCGCTTTAGAATATAATAGACTTCAAAGCGTGCAAAGCCAGTTTGCTGCTACATATAACTGGAGTATTTTGAACAAACCACGTATCCTAGATACTTGTAATATGATTCAATCTTAGCCTCTGTAGGTCCATTTGTAAAACTCTACATGGCTGTCTCTACATGAGTTAAACCTATTGATACAATGTCTCAGCCAGCCATTATAGACTTGTTGCCAATACTGAAAAATGTTTATAATTCCCTAAAGGTATATGAGCCAAAGCGACATTTATTACTTTGTGTACATTTATGTAACGCTTATTATATCCCGGAAATTTGATACTATACCGGATATTTTATTCTTATAGTATTAATTAAAGGATACATAGAAGATTTAGAAAAGTTTGAAAAGAAACTGAGTCGGCTACAAAAACTAATTCTACTAGTGCATAGTTTTCTTTATATATATATATATATATATATATATATATATATATATATATATATATATATATATATATATATAATAGCAAAATATGTGTGCTGTATCAAGAGATGAATACATTTATCTTTAAAAGGAAAAAAGCTTACCGAGTTTCCTTTAAATGAAAAACTTATACAACGAGTCATACCGTTCCAGTGGCTTAAGTGGTTAGACTATTTAATTTGGATGCGGAAAGTCGCAGGATCGAACACCGGCTGAGAAAACCTAAGACTTATAAATTCGAATGATATAGCAGCTGCCTCGCTTGGCGCTTAGCAAATAAAGCTGCGCGATCTTTAAATTTTCTCATTTTTATAGCTAGAGAACAAATAGATACCAAACTTGGAATTGGAAAAACAGTTATTGATATTTTAACTGTATTTATATTTTAAAATCTTCTATTAATTATTTTTGAAAATGAAAAAAAATTTCGAGATAAAAGTTGTTTTTTTTTTTTTAAAAATAATATTTATCACGTTGCTTTGACAATTATAGTTTTATTGGTACGATGTGTGCAGTGTAAGTTTATAGTTAGATCGAACAAGGTCATCTTTGCTAGCCAAGATTTAGATAACGTGGAGCGAAGTCGGCAAAGAGTTTTTTTTTTTTTTTTTTTTTTTTTAACATGCCGTACATTGTTTCTTGATCGTGCAGCAAATCGCGCCAACTGGTCTTACGCGCGGAACATCAGTGTCTCAAAAGATAAACTGTGGATGCAATGACCTACTTTTACTGCCAAATTGTGTATTCTGTGGCTGTAATGACATACTTTTACTGCCAAATTGTGTATTCTGAGATTCTGGATAGTGTACCGGCAAACCTGGAGGAACATAACATTACACAGAATTTGTCTTTCAAAACTTCTTATTCATTATAAGCGTTAAAAATCGAAAATGTTTAATCTTGATTGATTTTATGGCTGGGAAAGTCAGTAGCATCTACATTTCAATGACTTCACTCTCTTGGTATTTTCTAAAGTATAAATCATATTCATTCAATTAACATATAATGGTTTCATATGTATTTTATATGTATCCGATTGTAAACCACTCCTGCCACGGTTTTCTGTTTAACTTACTAAACTTATTAAAGAGGAAAGGCAGCAAGGACATCCGTGTTCTGTAGACACATTTATAGTTCATACATTATTTCACTTGGGATATGAACAACAAATAATAACTGCCCAAAAATGTCAAAATCAAGTGAAAGGAGACACAAACTTGATTACCATTTCGTTAGTGTTAGTCGGAACGTCCTCAGTCTTTTGCGACGAATACTAGTAAAAGAACTCAAGTCTCTTTCTGAGAAACGAATATATTCGAATTTTGATTAATAAAACTACCTTAACTTTAGAAATATTAAATCTCTTTATATCTTGACATCTCGCAACTCCCGCCCTTCTGTCACGTTTTTCTTTCGCCTTTCTTTCCTTTCAAACTGAAAATGAATCAGCAACGTGCTATTTGATTGACGTGTCACATTCTAATGTATTTAATTATATTCTTTTCACCAATAATGTCTGTTGTACACAAAGTAAAATATTTACCAATTTAACAACTATCGTCAATTTGTCATCATATTTTCACTGCACACTTCAATGTTCTTAGAATATCGTGATTTATTTTTCCCAAAAGAAAAAAAGTTAAAATATACAATATTGCCAATGAGTTAAGCGAATCTTTCAGTGTTGTTCCAGAGGTCAATTAAATAAAAACAACGACTGGATGATTATTATCTCATTTCTTTATTATTTTGTTCGTTCACTCATCCAGTGTCATGCAAGTATGCATGAAAACGTGCTTTACGTCTTTCATTTGCATAAAGATTAATTAACAAAGTAAGTGCGATATTTGGATACCAAAAGTTCGTATTAATAAAGTTGGTTTTAACATATTATTGACTATATAATGCCGAGGAAATCAGAAGTAATCCCCTTTCTCGAGAACATACAAAGGCAGCCGACCCGAGCTGGCCTGGGCGGGTATTGAATCCGTGACTTTAGATTACGAGTCCGACTCTTTACCAACTGAGCGAGAGAGAGAGAGAGAGAGAGAGAGAGAGAGAGAGAGAGAGAGAGAGAGAGAGAGAGAGAGAGAGAGAGAGAGAGAGAGAGAGAGAGAGAGAGTTGATATGGAAAAGGTTTCCGTCACCAGAATGTTCTTTGCCCTATCGTAACGACATGACTATTCATTCGTAAAATGACCTGGCTATTCACACGTTAAATGTACTTACTTATCGCATTGATAGCAGTTACAGTTCATTCGTTACCTGAAGAACAAAAATGGCCTTGACAGTTGGATGGATGGATGGACAGACAGACAAATATATACCGTCCAATCCAACCAACCAACCAATCAACATAAACACCGAAAAGTAAAATATGAGACTTACCCAAAAATAGACGTTGTACGCAATTAACAGACCCTTCAGCTTCTTAATGGATACAAATCCTTCCATGGTAGCAACGGTAATGTATAGGTGGGTTTACCGCGTTCTTGTTAATCACTGTTTCACTGAACACGTTTTAAGTTAGCCAATTACAGCGAAGTGGAAGCCGTAAATCTGAAAACTTCTTCAGTTGACGAACACGTGACTAAAGAATAAAGTTAAGTGAGATGTTTGGTTCTAACAGCTTCAAAATCAAAACAGAGATTGTAGTGCACGCCCTTCAATTGGGATAAGTAACATGGGCGTATAGATTATCATCCGCTTGAAGCATACACGGAAACTTAGTTAAATATAATTATTCACACTGAATGGAAAAGTCATCTCCGTCACAGAATTCCTTCAATGGAATAACCATCACCACTAAAAGTCCTGTGAACAGTAGAGATCGAAAAGGTTTAAAGCTCGTGTAATGACACAGGTACCATTTCAGCTTCACTAGCAATGAATAACGTGGATACACTATTGAAAGTTACTTAGGAAGCAAATATCATTACAGTCTTTACCACATACTCTAAATCACATCGTCATTTAGTTCCGTTAATTACAAGATAAGTATACATTTTTTTTTCTACAAATAAATTGGTCCTTGGAGGAAAGAACAAGAAAACGCAAAGCTCTTGTAATTTTAAACAAAAAAGAAAGGCAGATCGATGTGAATATGACTTTAAATCAGATCAAAATTAATGTGTGTCCATGAAATTCTGACTGTCTGTGTCTTTGAAATGACGCTTCACACTCTCAGAATCTGAATCATTTTAAGTCCTTTGCAATATCTTGCATCATGGGTATCGCGCAAGCTGGTTGTAGAGTATGTGTGCAGAATCTATTCCCTGAGCACTGCAGTGCGACGCACAACGTCGGGACCGGGGAATGTAGAGATTGTCGTGACAGACTATGTTACGAATGTATGTCGTTTGATAACGAGATCAAACGAATGCTCTGGTTCCTCAGTACATCGGGGTTCGGGTCATCACCTAAGTAGAAACATAGTAATTTTTAGTGAGTTGCCTCCCTTCGACAGAAGTTGTCTCCTGTTGGAAAGTGATTTTGGACAAGATATGGTCAATAAAATTCACGATTATGGGAGCGCTCGCAATTTATTTTATTCTTTTGAGAGAATGATATATGTAAGGTGAAGTTGTTGGCATTTAAAACATGCACAGTGGAGAGAATGTTGGCATGCCTCTATGCTACTTTGATGTAATGTGGCTGACATTTCTTTGGATATTATACTTATGAAAATTATACATGATCTAAGCAAACTGCACCCTAAAATGACTGCTCCCGTAAACTGGCAAAATCACCATGAATTAGTCTAAAGTACACCATCTTTATAACCTATTAAAATTGGGAAAATAATTTTTGCCCAACAAGACAATACCAGCTTCTGAATGTGCTGTGGATGAATTACAAAATATATAAAATGTATAAAAACGTTATAGGCTCAATATACCTCTGAAGTCTAGGAAGTGAAAATGACCAAGTGGAGCTAGCAGTTTTTTTTTAAAGATGCACATCTGGAGTAAGGCCAAGCTGTATACTCTATAACCCATATTACACCTATCAATCATACACCAAAATAATGGGAATTAAAGGTTCTAGGAACAATACATACGATATACAAGGTCTTTTTTAAATAGCCGGTATGACCAGTGAAGAAACCTGCGGAAATTTTTTTTCTTTAAAATTCTAACACTACCTATGCAAATTACGAAACTGTAGAGCGCCACCTATATGATGAAATCCCATTTGAGCGTTGCTACATAACCAACATTCGAACAGACCAGTACAAATCGATTAAAATCTTGTTACCAAGGATTGGATCTCATTTGAAACCCCTTTGGAGCGATTAGATGTTAATTAACCATTTGTATGGTTTAATAAAGATAAATTTTATATGTGGGGGGCTTTTTTAAAAAGAAATTCCACTATGTGTGTGTGTGTGTGTGTGTGTGTGTGTGTGGAATTTCTTAAAAAAGTTGGTTTGCAAATAAAGAAGGTGACATTCAGTTTTGCACCTGACATAATTTGGCAACGTAGATTCCAAGTTTTGTTGATACAAATCTTGGAAATGGAAACATATTTTGGCAACGTAGTTTGCGAATTTTGTTGAATCAAGTCCTGGAAATGGAAACGTATTTTGGCAAAGTAGTTTGCGAATTTTGTTGAATCAAGTCCTGGAAATGGAAACATATATTTTGGAAACGTAGATTATGCGTTTTGTTGATTCAATGGAAATTGAGATATATATTTTGGTAATGTAGATTACAATTTTTGTTGACAAGAGTCCTGGAAATAAACGGACTTTTCGTAAGTTGTATTTTCCCCGTAATCTGTCTAGTGTAAAGTTTACAAAAGACACACAAAAACTCAGTTTCAATCTCAAAATATGATAATTCACAAATATATCAGGGCCTGATTAAACAAACGTCTAAAAGCTTAACAAAATGTATAAAACAACTTTGCTGAAGAATTTGATATTTTTAGATTTTGACTGACCTTATTTTAGTGTCAAAATCTGATTTCGCTCTCGCTGCTGACGTTTTGGGTTCAGTTCAAGCTGAATTCAGTAAATTTGTCCTATGTATGCTTTTAAAATTAGTAATCTCCCCTAAATTTGTCCTATGTGTGCTATTTAAAATTAGTTATCTTCCCTAAATTAGTCCTATGTATATTTTAAAATTAGTTATCTAACCTAAATTTGTATTATGTATGCTATTTTAAAATTAGTTATCTTACCTAAATTTGTATTATGTATGCTATTTTAAAATTAGTTATCTTCCCTCAATAAGTCCTATGTATGCTATTTTAAAATTAGTTATCTTCCCTAAATTAGTCCTATGTATGATATTTTATTATCTAACCTAAATTTGTATTATGTATGCTATTTTAAATTAGTTATCTTCCCTACAAAAGTCCTATGTATGCTATTTTAAAATTAGTTATCTTCCCTACAAAAGTCCTATGTATGCTATTTTAAAATTGGTTATCATCCCTAAATTAGTCCTATGTAATGATATTTTAAAATTAGTTATCTAGCCTAAATTTATCCTATGTATGTTATTTTAAAATTAGTTATCTAACCTAAATTAGCAAGCTACGAAGGATAAATCTGATTATACGGCGAAGGGAATTGTACTCTTCTGAATTTATTACTCATGTCTATCTCTTGAAACTGTGCACATGATGAAAGTGGTGTCAAGTTCAGTTTGGAGAATTGTACATATAAAATAAAGGATGCAGTAGGGAAATGTGTACGACACAACAATTTTATTATTCGCAAAATCGATCCACTTTGGATGCTTAATGAAATTTAACAACTATTAAAGCAGGGAATTCATCATCGAGTGAAAGGTACTGAAAATAACAAGCGCTGGTTCTTTAAAAGCAAAAAGAGAAACTTTGTAATTAATATGATTAAGAAGTCTAAATGTGATTATTACAACACTTTGATGGAATGATTCAGATCTTCACACAGTAAGTAACCCAAAAGACTGGTGGAAACGAGATAAATTCAACGTATGTCCCAAAAGACATCCTGTGATTTTTTCATTATAAATGATATAGTCATAAGTAAGGACAAAGAAAAGGAACAAATCTTTCAATGATTTCTTTTGTGAACAGTCAACTAAGGAAAGTTTACCTCATATTTTCGAACTAGTCCTATGAAACTTAAATTGCTCTTAATGTTATCAACTATTTTTTTTAGTAGGTCTAAATCCATGATAAGTACATGGCCCTAAACTGTTGAAACATTCCAGTCAATTATGTATCCACTGTACTGCATTTTAAATATCTCCTTGCAAACTTTAGTGCTTCCATGTCACTTGAAATTAGCAAACGTAACGCCTGTGCATAAAAAAGATTTCAAAACCAATACGTCAAACTATTGTTCTGGACCATTACCTTGTACCTAATGTAAAGCTTCTGACAAGTGTGTAAATAAATTTCTAAAAACTATATTGTGCAACAAGATAGAACTTGATATAATACGATTTTTCACCAGGTGATTAGACAACACATCAGTTCACAGATATTTACACGACAATTTATTTTGCGCTTGACCAAGGCAAAGGGGGTTTGGGCCGTTTTGGCATAAAGGGTGCTCTCTGTTAAGGGTAGTTTGTTGTCCCCCTCTGTATGGTTTTGGTTGTAAGGAATTGGGGTGGCGTGCTTCCAATATTTATTTAGATTATGGCAGAAGACCCACGCTGGCTCGATTATGGTTTGGAAGTTAGGTTAGTGAATGTTTGGTACACAGATCAGAGACCTCAGTCAGCAATGCCGACGGTTAACATGATTAAAGGTTCCAAAGGGGAAAAATTCAATAACAACAATTTAATTAACAAATAATAGTCAATCACTCTCAAATGCGCCTCTTTCGCTCGACCCGTTGAGCCTAACTCATCATCTCCGAAACCAACTTTGTCTAAAACCTTTTGTATATAGTTGTGTTCGACTCTATCAAAAGCCTTTTCTTGATCCATAAGCGCCATGGCGCCTATTTATCCATTTTCTTTAATATAATTTATTATCGTTCTAATGGTAAGAATGTTGTTTTGTATATCCCTCCCTTTTGCCCCACAAGTTTTATTATTATTTATAATTGTTTCCATACAATTTTTTACTCTATTTGCTAAAAGTTTACTTAAAATTTTGTAGTCATTGTAAAAGAGGGAAATGGCTCTTCAATTTTTACGTCTTCTCTCTCACCCTTCTCTTTATATATTATAGAAATTAGACCTTCTCTCATGGTATTGGACATTGTGTCGTTTTCTAAAAAGATATTATTATATAAAAGCTCAAGAATCGGCGCTAACTCACTTTGGAATTTATGGTAGAATTCCGCAGTGAGTCCATCTCTTCCTGGGGATTTTCCTTTCGCTAATTGTATATTAGTTTTTAAAATTTCATCTGTGGAGATGAAATCATCACATATGTCTTTTTGTTCTGATGATATCATCTCACACTTTATTCCTTCTAAATATTCTTTAATCAAATGAGAATTTATGTTTTGTGTTGTATAGAATTCAGTGTAATATTCCTATGCTGTTCTTATTTCCTGTCCTCTTTCCTTTTCTTCCATTATCTTTTGGAGTTTCATTTTCAATATATTTTCTGTTTCTTTTGAGCTTTCTTTTTTAATGCTAATTTTATTTCTAGTTCTTCCTTATTTTTAATCTTTTTGCATATCTTATCGCTGTATTTTTAAAATCTTTTTGAACCTGTCCCACATCATTTTAATAACAATATGTTCTTTTTCTAAAAAAGCTTTATTTTCCCCTAATGACTTTCTCAAATTCTTTTATAATAGGATTCTATTATTCAATTTCCAAATATCCTCTCCCCATCTACTTCTTCTTAAAATATTAATTTCTAAGTCTATCTTTTTATGGTCTGAAATTTTCACATTAGTAATTTTAGAATCTTTGTATCTTTTTGTATTAAGATTTGTCCCATAAAATTTATCTATTGGCTTGATTATTCCCATATTCATAAATGTATTAAATTCTAGGAAGGTTTAGCATTCTATAGATGTCGTGTAGTTTATGCTTATTCAAAGCTTTTTCATTTCTCCCTTGAACATTTTATCATTTGTAGCTAATTCCCTTTTCCTATTTCATCCCTACCCAATTTTGATCTCCCCCTATTACCAGATCTTCCATTGTAAATTCACTTATATATTTGTCAAGCTGTTCTAAAAATTCTGTTTTATATTTGTTTGCTGGAAAATAAACATTTATAAAATGCATTTTTTCAACAATTATGTGTAACAATCTCCCCGCCATAAAATCCCCTTCCACCTTTATTTCCCAAATTATACCTCTATAATTCATTATTTTTGTAGCCACCCCACCCTCTTTATCATCAAGATAACTATTCCATTTGTCTTCTCTTCTATTAGTGATACTAAATCTTTTGTAAAGCCATTATGCATCTCTTTAATCATAATTATGTCATATTTCTTTTCATTGCTTAATTTTAAAATTTTCTCATTTATTCCATTTATATTTATTGATGCTATGTGGAGGTTTTTCATCTCCTTTTTTCCGCCAGGTAGCCGATTTTGATCTTCCATTTCTAAAACTAAATGTAATATTTAATAGTTCTAAAATCTATATAATTACCTTGAAAAATTTGATTTTCATCATTTATGAAATCTGTAAAGTCGGGGATGTCTGAGGCTCACACTCTTCCATTGATGTTAGACTAATTGTGTTAACAATATTTGTGTAGTTTTGTTGGTACTTGTTCTATCGTCCGTTTCCATGTCGCTCTCTTTGTCCGTTACCTTTTGTCCGCTGTCCGTTATCGAGTCAGTCCGTTCTTTAGTTTCATTGTCCATTTCATCTAAGTCCATTGTCTTTTGTCTGCTGTCTGTTTCTAAGTCTATCTAATCTTTCACTTCATTGTCCTTCTCATCCTGTTCTTTTGTTTCGTTGTCTATTTCATTTGTTTTATTGTCATTATCATCATTGTCTTTTTTCTTTTTCCCTTTCTTTTCTTTCTCCACTTGCAAATTTTGTTCACTCTTGTCTGAAGACAATTCTGTCAATGATTTTGCCATTTTTCTCTTCATTCTTTTTTTTACCTTTCTTTAGGCACTGGTGTTGAAGTTAATGGCCTAATTCCTAACATTTCATTTATTAGTCCCATTTTCCGATATTTCCTCCTGGTTGTTTTCTGGTTTTTCTTCTGATAGAAAGAATAATTTATTCTTCTTAAGGATGTCGACATTCAATGCATTAGAGAAACTCGTAACATTTGGGCTTAAGAAATGCTCAAATTTTTGTCCTTTCAGTATTTCATGTTCTGAGCTCATTGCTTTGATTTCTTCAGGACTTGTACTTAGTTATATTCAGGACTTGTACTTAATTATACTCAGGACTTTAAATTATTAGGACTTATGTCTCTGATTGTTGGATTATTTTGAGATTTAATTCGCAATACCGTAAGTTCTTTTTTAATTTTCACTTTGTATTCTAGGAAATTTAATCATTTGTTAAATTTTACAAAGCTTGGCTTTCACTCTTTTCTGTTTCTTATTTTAAGAGCATAGACACGTAACACGGCTCACATGTATTATCTTTTGAATACTTCTGCTACTTCCCCAGCTCCAATATTCTCGTATACTTTTTATCTTTAAAACTGACTGTCACTGTCACTGTTAGCACCCAATATTTACCGCACGAAATCGTGATTTGAAGATGAACCACGCCGAGAATCAGCCGTTTGGAATTTTCTAGGTAACTCGTATTTTAAATACGTAGTTATATAACTTCCTTGATGTATAGTTCAAAATACGACATAATATTTGTTTGAGAGTCCAATGTGTCAATAAAATTTAGTTTAACAACCAGTGATGATAAGCTGAAGTGAGATCTGTAGACAATTACATAGCTGAAATATTTATTGTAGCGACAAGTGTTTCGATACCTCTACTGTTGCGACTTATATCGTGACAAGCATTATATTGGTGAGCAGTTAAATAAAATTGTAAACTGTGCATAGGACATTTTTATGCGCGACTTTAAAATAATTGATAAGAGTTTTCCAAGTGTGCGAACTCGTACAAATTTTGAGCTATTAGAGGAAACTGCTGGGAAGCATCTGGAATGGCGTGCGTTTTAATAACCGATGTCAAAAGAAAGAAATAAACGAGAGGCGATACATATATATGGTTAGATGCATAGAGGCAAATGGAATGCCTTCAAACTATTTGGAGATACGATAATTCTTTAATTTTTTTGTCTTTGCTTTCATAAAACCTTTCAATGCGAAACTCGCACATATCTGAATACGTAAAGAATGACGAAGACTGATATGCTTCTAGGATATAATTTATATCTTCTATAATGAAACACCTAAAACTCTGTACATCATACCTTTTCATATAAAACTGAACACTTAAACATGCTTATTTAATCAACGTAGAAACGACTGAGTGAAGAAACTCTAAAACCCTACTAGTACAATATATTTATTAGTATATATTATTTCAATTGCTTTTAAATTGTCGTGCTTCATATTCAAGCTACCTCTTTGTTCATGAAATCAAGGTAGCATTGTTAAATCTCTGAAAACGATACCTGTCCCTGTTTGATGTACTAGTAGGCATAACTGAATTGGAGAACTTTATTGTCCATTTCACGCATGCGTTATGTGAAAACAAAGCTGGATACGCATTTGCCAGTATCGAGACTCCTCTGCGTGCTAACTCTTTATCAAACAGCAAGAAGTGACCATTCCGAAAAGCTGTCAAAGAGAGGTTAATTTATAGATTAGTCTTAGGACAAGACACATGTTCAGAGGACATGGAAGCCCCAACCGCTATGGTATTACAAAACAGACCAGAGTTTACGATCCGTATGGACATTTTTATATGCTAAACATGAGCAATAATTGAAAAGTTGACAAACAATTGGAGCTAAAGACTGAGTTTTATCTAGTTATTTACCCCCATTAATTATATGGCTTGATTCCGTACAGTTAATTCATGATGCAAGAGCAAATTTTGTTTAGGTAAAGAAACGTCAAAAAACCAGTCTAGACAGTAAAGAAACGTGAGAAACAAGTCCGGAGAGAAAAGATGAACCTGCCGTATATTATATGCCTCTCTATAAAATCTGCTTCAGTCCGTAAATCCTTCAAATATTATTAAGCAGAAAAATATCCATTACAAACGGATAAAAGCAACACTACATGCAACAACATAAAAATCATGATTGTCACATCTAAAATATCCCAACTCAGTGTTAAAATTGCCGTGATTTTTATAATCCAAATTTAGCACAACAAAAAGTATTGTAATATAAAAGGGTAGCAGATCAAACCATCTGTATAGAGATTAGAATTGTGAGTGTACTGACATGTTTGTAGTTGGCTGAAAGTTCCATCTACCTTTCTTTTGATGTTTTAGCAACATTCTGATCATTCCAAATATGTCTAAATTCCTCCCATATCAATAGTTATTTAACACTGTAAACGTAATTCATATTGACAAACATCAGCTGGAATCTCTTTGGGTGCTGTGATACGAAATATATATTTAATTGCTGTTTTCTTTCGTTCTGTCTAAACCTTATCTTTCTTTCATTAATTTATTGTGTTGCTTCTTCTGCTTCGTTGAAAGTAGCTCCAAGGACTTTCGTACCACAAGCAACAACAACAACGACAACAAAAGAATACAAACACTCAAAATGTTGCTGGTCCGAGATACTAAAATCAGTCGTAACATGCTTGTTTGTTAAATCTGCAAATGCAGAATTATCAGGTTTGCAGAGTTCTATAACTTTTACATGAGAAAAGGCAAATGTTATAGAGACACTGCTTAGTACATGCACCCAAGTATTGAGAACAATTATGGTAAAAGACTTGGGCACAATATTAAAATTACTATTTGAGAAACGTCAAAAGACTGAACATAAATGATTCAAATAAACTGCTGAATCCCCATCTTAGAATGAGCTAATGTTATGATATAGGTAGATAGACGTATCTTTCTTCCTTTTAACACATCATTAAATTACCAAAGGCAAATGACGTCAGTATAAATTCATGCATGATGCTTAAAATGAATACCTCTGCTGCGCTGTTTTTTTCAGTTCATCTTTTTAATTATTTAAAGTTGGACTAAATTACTTGAATATATGCAAAAGTACAAAGTATTTTTCAAAGAAATTGTTGTATTCTCTGATCTCATGAATTAGGATTTCTCCATACATATAAAAATAATTGAAGAAAACCAAATTATTTACAAGAAACGTGTATTTTGACAATACTGAGCTTATCTCTAATACATCCAAAATTTTTTAAACTAATTGACATGAATAATACTTCACCTCCACTACGGAAATCCCGATCCCAACAGCGCCAATTACCAGCAGTTTTGTCTTGATCCATAATTCGACGCTAGATGCACATCCCTGTAGCAATAATGGTAATTACATATGTCACGGAATATAAGAAAGGAAGAATTACATAAAACCACTACTGAACTTCATGCATTTAGTTCACTGTCAGGATTATTAAAGATTCTACCCATCTGACACTTTATTTAGTAAATTTACTGTGATGCTCAACCAGAATCTATTTTGTTTATTTTTAGATTCGAAATCTATGTGCAGGCAATAGAAACCGCGTTAATGAGTTTTGTACTTGGTTTTGTATGAAAACAAAGCATGTTTAAATAAAAAAACTGATTATCTAGAATAAAGTGCAATAAATGAAGCAAATGATTTGTTTTCTTTTCTTGCTAATAAGCTCACAAAATTTATATCTAGCTGTATAAATAGCCAAATCAATAAACAAAATATCATAAGCAATTTATTCCAAAGTTTCTAATGCTTGTTTGTCTGACTAACTGATGGATTGATTGGTGTCTCATGGTGAATCATAGAAAAGATAATTTAGTGCCGAAACTTCCTCGCCCATAGACGTACCCCACAGCAGCCAACCATGGATCGTCCAAGCATGATTATAATCAGCAACTAACCACTAGGCAACTGTGTAACACCCCCGCCCTGCCCCGCCCCGCCCCGCCTCGCCCCACCTCTTCAGTTTAAAAGGGAAAAGGCAAAGGAGAAGCAGCAAATGACCATAATCAACAAGACAGAATGGACGAAGATGAGAGGAAAAAAAGAGCAGGAAAATAAAATGTATTCGGCAATTATGAACAGGTTCCTCACCTTCATGTAAGTTTTGGTGTCATCTAGTACCGCGTTGCAGTTTTCTTCGTCACTATTTATGCAGCAAGAGCGGGGAACCACAGTGCTGTTTCTCATGTTTGCTGTATTCGGATCTGTGTAGTACTTAGATGTTGACCATTCCTCAGCAGACACGAAGCCACAACACTCAAACTGACCGCATAAGTTGAAAATCAAAATATACTTTAACTGCATAAGCTCCGAGATTTCTAAAACGCTAAATACATTCATCCCCGAAGTCACCCCGTATTATTTGCCCTCAAACAATATGTGACTTGTACTTAAAAAGTGACATGGTTTCCTCACAATAACTCAAGTTTACCCAATAAACTCTGAAAAATATTGCTCCCGAAATTATGTATCAATGTGTTGACTTCAGTGTCAACAGATAAAAAAAACCCCACATCAATGAGGACAATTCAAGTATTGAAGCCTTTGTTTGCAGCATGCAACGGAGCTTAAATCGTCTGAGAATTTTAAGACAGTGTAGAATATTGAGAAATCGTCGTTTCTTGTTATAACAAGATTCCAAAATTATATTCTAAAATAAACGTTTTGCTATTTACAACATTAGAAAAAAAATAAAATACAAAATGTGCACTACATTTTGCAAGAACAAAGAAACTCTGATGCAAATATCAAATGTAGAGAAAGCAAATACATCTAAAAACCGAAATAGTCATGTCGCGTGTGAATCAATTTCTAACAGTTCAATTCAATAAGTGTGAACACACCTGTTTTTGTAGGAAGTCAATGGCAGTTGTGATAAGTTTGTACTCTGCGTAGCCGTATTTCTGGCGCAAGGGTTCTCCAATGTACTGATCAGCTAAAACGTTCACCTGTGTATCAAACAAATACTCATGAAAATTAATACGTTATTTGGGATATATATATATATATATATATATATATATATATATATATATATATATATATATATATATATAATAACCTTAACTATCACGAGCAGAGCCATACCTATTAGGACCTTTTGAACCGACTGGAAAGAAAGTCTATGAAAATATATTGCGAGAGAAAACATTATTGTTATCACGCCAGCTGATATGAGATCTCGCGTTTTTATCCTGATATTCTGACTATATTGCTCAGGCAATTTTCAAAACGAGAGATTTTATAAGGAAGTCGGTCACGGCCCAGCACGCTGAAATCAGACATCAAAATAGATGCATATAACAGTCACTTTGAGGACAAAACACTTACTTACCTCTAATGAGATGACCTCAAACCAAGGCATTTTGTTCACTCCCTAAAATGCACATAAAAGAACCTAGGAAGACCAATAAATCTCAGAAACAACCATCGCGCCGAATAAAATCCAGACTTCGTTATTATTAAATTCGGCTTTTCACGGAAAAAATTGCTGTCATTTATCCAAGATGCATTTGACTATCTCAACAAAACACCAAACACTAACTCTTCAGATAACAACCTCCTCGTTATTATGGACGATAACTCCTTACACACCAACATCTGACACGCGGAAGATATTACTGACAGCATAGGACAAGCTTCCCTACCCGTATGTGTGTTATGTTTTATTCAACTAAAACACTTCCTAAAAATTATAGGAACTTCAGCAGGCCCTAAAATGTCCCATTCCTATACCAAACTTTTCATGTGAAGAAGACTTAAGCAAAACTCGTCAACTGAGCACTCTACACACCGCTAGTGTCGATTCACTTACGACGTAGAATCAAAATGGGTCGATACGCTCAAGAACTTCGAAAATTGTTTTGAATCGCCAATAACTTCAATCCTACGATTAGGTTTATGTCAGCCATGAAATAAATACAGCATTTTTGGGATAGTCACCTGGATGTAACCAGAACAACTGACCTGTCCTCCAAAAGAAATGACTCTCACATGTTCTAATCAGGCTACTTTTGAACAGAGACTCAAATAGCTCAAGGAGCACATTAAGAGTGGATAAAGAAATAGCTACATTGAGGAGTGGATACAGAAATAGCTACATCGAGGAGTGGATACAGAAATAGCTACATTGAGGAGTGAATACAGAAATAGCTACATCGAGGAGTGGATACAGAAATAGCTACATTGAGGAGTGAATACAGAAATAGCTACATTGATGAGTGAATACAGAAATAGCTACATCGAGGAGTGGATACAGAAATAGCTACATTGAGGAGTGGATACAGAAATGGCTACATCGAGGAGTGGATACAGAAATAGCTACATTGAGGAGTGAATACAGAAATAGCTACATTGATGAGTGAATACAGAAATAGCTACATTGATGAGTGAATACAGAAATAGCTACATTGATGAGTGAATACAGAAATAGCTACATCGAGGAAGTTATTAAGAAATTCATACTCCTCGATAAAAATGCCCTCCTGAAATATACAAGCAAGAAAACGAACAACGCGTCCCTTTCACTTAATATTATTATTATTATTTACTATTATTATTATTATTATTATTATTATTATTATTATTATTATTATTATTATTATTAGTAGTAGTAGTAGTAGTAGTAGTAGTAGTTGTAGTAGGTCTTGTACATATCCCACTATACCATGTTCTTGACATCTTTCATTAGTACATTTATACATAATTTTACAAGGATATGTGTGTATGTGCGTGTGTGATATATATATATATATATATATATATATATATATATATATATATATATATATATATACATATATATATATGGAAGAAACTCATAGATACGCAGAAAATCAAGGGTAAAGATTAAAAAAATGCACATATTCTGACATACTTATAACTATCCAACAATATTCACTGCACGTACAAAGAGTATCCCGTAGGAAACCTACACGATCGTATGCGATGAATGCCAGAATACCAGCCGCTGCCTCCGCCATGTAGATCAGAAGAAGGAGGATGAAATACTGCAACACAAGATTTGATCCAGACTATAGATAACATGCTGTAGCAAACATAAACTTAAATTTACTCACCAACCACGCACAGAATCATACTGTCGAACATATTCATACACACGACTGAAGGGATATTACACACATCTGTTTGATGAACAGAGAAATTAAATAATGTTAAATCAGATCACAATTGACCAGTATGTAGAATGTATGTATTTCTCAAGGATAGGATGTTAGGCTTTGAATAAACACTCTTATAAATATGAATGTATACTACTTGATGTAGCAAAGCTCCATTGATAACTAAGGTTTGTGGATTGCCACAGAAACTGGACCGGGACTGCGGGGTTGATAAGGCACACAATTTCGGCGGGCCCGAGGCAGTCAATGCTCTTTAACACTGTCTGTTAGGGTAAGATTGATTTTATTGAACTGAATGATATTTATTAAAACTGTATAAGTACAATATTTAAATATATCATAAGCTATATTTAATTATATGAACCAGTTAATGTATAATATAGATTGGGTCCATACCATTAGATTAGACAAAAAGCAAACAGTTTATATTATTGGCTTCCCTCTGGGTCAAAAGAGCTAGACGTTATTATTGCGATACGAAGTAATAAATCATATTATATAAATAATATACCACAACAAGAAGCTTCTTGTACTGCTTCATGGCCCCCATGCAACCCGCGAGAGCGACGAGCATAATGAATCCGCCAGCTCCCATCAGAATGTATGCCACAATTGGAACCAGGGAAGATCCAATCAAGTTTTCAAAGTAAGAGACATCCGCCCGAATCCATGCTCCCACACCGGAAATTCCCATCCCCGTCAGCTGCAAGATACAAATATTTTACTAAGAATTAGTATTACATCTGAGGAATACAGCTAAACTTTACTCGGATAAATCCACCCCGGTCTCCCGCATACCACTCCTACGCTCCAGAGTCTGTAGTACTGCGTCCATAAAAAACAAATAAAAAACAACGGTGTGTTTAATCCAGCTGCAAGACAAAATGGAAGATCACACTTAAACACAATTCCTTCGACACCTGACTATCATAAATTAATGTATACGAAACAGCGATATAAACCATTAACAAATCGACTATGTTTTTTCTGCCCTTTGATTCTTTTCAGGTGCTGCACTGTTTCAAAAATCCAATACAGCTGTAGTGTGATTTAACATGTTCTCAACATAACTCTTAATACAGCAAAAATCTCTATCACGGCCTTTGACTTTGAACCTGTCAATGACAGAAGATCATTGAACATAATATAACCACATGTAAAATTTGGTTAAATCTGTAAATATTTGAAGGAAAAAGGTTATTAAACTGACTTAACATAAAGTATTTTTGTTTAGGTGTATAAAAATCATGATTTGAATAAAAACACTTTTCAAACTTGTTTGTGTTATACGCACAAGCCAGTATAGCAAAATCAATGACCTCTGATCTCAAATCAATGCCTGAGTACGCACTATCCTAGTTAGTTCCACACATTACTGTGAAATATAGTGTCTGTTTCTAATTAATCTTTCACGTCAGCGTCTCCAAATAAAGCTAAAATTAATGAATTCATTTCGTGCACGAATGATTTAAACGTAATTCTTATTGACATACAGCGCAACACGATTAATTTGTTACGTGCTGAAAAAGACAGATTTGTCTACATGTAATCCTCCATGTTTGTTCCGAGTTTTGGAAAAATAAGCTTTTTATACTGCAAAGAAATCAAGGGGATGCAAACAGTTTCTAGCCGAATATGAAAGCTGATCACACCTTCATAAATAATTCGACTCCTCCACAGGTTACGTCGGTTTTGAATTTTATGTAAACAGACAAATTATTTCCGCATGTAATGAATATTATGTTATGCTGTTTGTCGATGCAACATGTGTTGAAATAGTACTTACATTGAACACGCTGACTTGAAAATTCACCGATCTACAGACCCCGGTATCATTCGCAAAGCTGTGTGGAGCAACCTTTAGCTTACCTGAATACAAGATATTTAGATGCTTGCTGTTGTGCCATGTTCAAAGTCATTTAAGCATCGTTTTTATTCAGAATCAGCTACATGTTACTAAGTGTTTTTGCGTGAAAACCCGATGTTGACGAGAGCATTAATTCTGGACAAATAGCCATGTAAATATTTCATGAATACAGCAATTTGCAGGGTAGATTAGAACCGTTTGACAACTAAAAAGTCACGTCAATGTGACAATCCCTTCAAAGAAGCATATGAAACGAGATTTTCACATTTCCGAGTGCCAGATCTGCATCATTTTCATGTCAAACTAGCTTCATGTAGTGAGAAGTCATTCGGAATGAATGAAAGCCTTACATGAGGGTCGCATTAGACGTCTTATCTGCACTACTTTCGTTAAGGATCAACACACATGTCATAAGAAAACTTGAAGTGATAACACTGTTTGGATAAGGTCACCATTAGGAGGAGTATGAATAACTAGATTTTCAAGATAACTGGAGTGGTCAGACGGGTATCATTTTCTTATAGACACGATAAGAAGTCTTCTAATAAAACCATACTGTAACGTATCAAGGGTCAAGGTCAAATAAAATGGAATAGATGGACAGCTCATGCCTTTATCAATTACTAGATCTCACCAGTATATTTTAGTGTCAAGGAATGGTGTGCAGTCCACCAAAGTTCTTATTAAGATGATGAAAGCAGAAAACAAAACAAATATAAATAGTCACACAGATTATTATATGACTTCTCAGAAAATTTAGTGCTAAAAATGGTGAAATATAATATTTGCAAATATGCAGAACAGATATTTGATAAAAAAATGTTGAAATAGAAACCTTAGTTTCAGTGGTAAACTGCATGTGAAAATCAGCATAAATGTTCTATTTGTCCTAATTCATATAATCTATAATGCAGATGATCCCAATTCTCAAACTAATCTTACAGAAAAAAAATAAGTTAATAGTTCTCAAAATTTGTTTATATGATGTACCGAAGTGGTAATGATTTTAGTGACGCTCTACAGTTTCGTATTAGCATAGGGTTAGAATTTGAAAGAAAAATAATTTATCCGGGTTTCCTCACTAGTTATACTGGCTATTTAAAAAAAGACTTTGTATATCATAAGTATTGTTCAAAGAACCTTACATTCCCTTTATTTTGGAGTATGATTGCTGGGTGTAATATGGGTTAGAGAGTATACAACTTGGCCTTTCTCCAGATGTGCACCTTTCAAAAATGTGCTAGCTCTACTTGCTAATTTTCACTTCCCAAACTTCCGATGAAAATTGTAAAAAAAAAAGAGCCGATAACATCTTTTGAATGTTATGTATTTGCTAATTCATTCATTGCACTTTATAAGCTGGTAGTTTGGCAAACTTCGTTTTCCCTATTTTAATAGCTGTCAAGGATAGTGTACTTTAGACAAATTCAGGTTGATTTTTGGAGCACAAGGGAGCAGTCATTTTAGTTAGCAGTGTGCTAAGATCATTTAAAATTTTCAAAAGTACAATGTCCAAAGAAATTTTAGCCACATTACATGAAAGTAGTATATATCAGTATGTCAATATTCTCTCCACTGTGCATGTATAAAATGCAAACAACTTCACCTTACATGCATCACTCTCTGAGAAGTACATAATAACTGGTGAGTGCCACCTTTGTGCATCCAATCAAGGTTCGAAACGAGACCCGGGTTTGTGTTTTATAGTGCAGTGGCAAATGTGTTAATGGCACAGTCTGGAACCAGATGTTAATTGGGTGTCGCGTTTGCTGGAAGAGACACAGTTTGTCGTTCTGAGAGACACACCCTATGTGTCAAAAGTATGTCGCGTGGGTTGAATGCGACAACGTGCATAGTTTGTAAGAACAAAGTGTGTCGTTGTGTCGGGTATATTATTCGATATCTAAATGACGCAACCTCTACAAAATGGATGGAAATTTGTGATTTCAAAATAATAAATGTAATTGAGTAGAAAATACGATAATGCCAATTGAAATATTAATTTCCAATGGATAGCAGACGACAGTGTTGATGACGACAGTGTCATCAGTTAAATCCGTCTATGGGAACTTTTATCTGATACAGCTAAGAAATAAACTTTGAAACAACTTCAGAAAAACATTATATTTATTATGAACCTCATTATCTTCCTATCAGTATCACTTTTTTGACAGTATTAATATTAGTAGGTGATGTAAATTGTGTGCCAAGGAGCAGCTCGATAATTAAGACGTGATTTAAAAAAAAAACCTTCAGACTTCATAGACACGGCCAGAATAAGAATAAAAAAAAATAAATAGGAGATTTGGACTTTGCGATGTATGGAATTCTTACCTTAAGTGTGAAACAACACTGGTCAAGTTCTGAGCGAAACAACGGCCAAGCGTTCTCAACGACAGGCGGAAATAAAAATCATCACCACTGTCTTTAAACTGGAATCCAAAATTGAAACTGTCTTCTAAGGTAAGCTGCCTAAACGTTGCGCAAGTGATATTTTCAGTAATTCTCTCAGCAGAACAATTTATTAAATTTTTATTTGAGATCTTATCTGACTCTGCATGAAGTCACGTGACAATTTAGGAAAAGTACCCACGGTGTTTCGTACGACGATCATTCAGGAGGATAGTCACTGCTCTGTGGGGACTTGCTTTCACTCCAGATCTAGGTAAAAGAAGTTTTCTTTTAGATCTGATATTAATGTAGACCAAGGCAGCGACGGGGAACTTTTTTTTACCATTTAAATTAGTCCAACTAGTGTGGTATTTCTGTTTACAGTATATCTCGTGATCTTGTATGTATAATTCATGAATAATCTGGCAGCAGATTGAGAAAAGCAATCCTAGGCTATGAAACACATAGAACACGAACCCTTGGATAGAAGCGTAGACGATGTTTTAACTCCCTTAAAGCAGTTACAGACCGCAAGTGGAGAAGTCACGATGACCAGAACATAGCCAATACTTAGCTTCCTGTTCTTTTATTTGTGGGGGAGTCCGGTTGGTTGTGGGTGTTCTTTTGCTCGCCACTTAGCTGAAAGGCTCACATCCCTAAGCACAGAATATTATTATGATTGTTGATTCGATCAGCTCAACAGGAGACCAGGAAAGAGGGTGAGGAGGAGAGGAAGAAAACACCGGAAGGAAATGAGGCAGAAGAGGTCCCAAGACGGCAGGAAACAAAAGAAAAGAAATCACAAAACAAAAGCAATTTTAACAGAAGCAACAACCCCATCAACAAAACCCCAACATGTAAACAAATATAAAGGACCACCTCCACCTTCAGCACAGGCATAAAAGACGCCGGCAACGAAAAAAGTTCCACAAAAGCAGCAGACAGTACCAAAAAGAGCAGCCGTGGTCGAGTATATCTGCTTCACAGCAGAATGATAGGGTATAGAAATATTAATATAAAACAAAATAGCTACCCAATAATACATTAAGACTTGACAACAGTTATTACAGCCGTAAGGGGATTAAAATACAAGCGACTGATTAACAGAACAAGGAAAACCAGCTTTGCACCCAACGGAAAATGACATTTCACTGGGGGAAACATATTGCCAATGCCCAGCACCCCTATTGACACAGATCTCAAATGATCTGATTAAACGTCACTAAATCCAGGCTGAACCCATCCAGTTACTACCAATGTTGGAAAAATTAGTGATATCAGACCTTATCACTCCAACCAGCACACAATCCCACCAGACAAAAATGTATGGCAGTTAGAACACCTGAGACCGTTCCTGCGGCTGCCTTCAGAGAATGGACCTCAGTACTTTTGATGGCAACTGACCAAATTGTCTCGTACACCCAATAATTTTCAAATTGGCTAGAAAGCCAATTTTATAACAACTGCATTCTTCCACCGTTAGAAAAGAATATTTTAATTTATTTAAGACCACAAACATTGAATAGGCCACGTGGACATAGTATTGGTTACTGTTTTTCCGAAAAATGTATGAACACTCAGTACATACAATTCCAAAATAAGACCGAGTAAGAAAAAATTTCAACTGAATGATGCTAATTACAATATGTAGTGTACTCACAACTGGTTGTAGGATGCAGTCCGAATTAGATAAATTAGGGGAGACTTTGATGATTAGTATATCTTTGACATTTCAGAAAGCTCTTGCGAAAACTGGGGACTCCATACAGCCTTTTTCTCTTTTACAGCGTCCAGTCTGCGTATTGTACTGTATTGTGCGGATCTTTTCACCATTTAACGCAAAAATTTCAATTAAACCGGGTTGTTGTCAGAAGTTTTTCTCCATTCCTACCTAACGATCAATTAAGAAGCACGCTGTGCATGTTTAAAGTGTGAAGTGGCAGCACTTGTTAGCTTACTACATGACGAGAAGCTAAGAAGCCTGCCGTACAGGCATTACTTAGCTGAATGAGTGATGCTGATGATGTAGTGTCATCCATCGTTGACTTGATTTGCAGATTAAGTGAACGTCTGGTGCATATACCAGGGTAAAGCGCCACGTAGTTCAGGAAAATGGACGAGAAACAGAGTATTTTCTACTGATTGGCACAATAACTTGCTGAAGAGGTGCTAAGAGAGGAAACATAGAGGAAACACAAGAATTGTAAGAAAGTAATAAAGAGAAGGAATAAAAACTTGAAGAAGGAGACGAATGAGTCTTATTTCAGGTCACTGTCTCTTACAGCAAGTGACGAGCTTGTATTGCGAGGCCTAGATATTGATAAATCAAAGATCCAGGACATGGGCCACTCATTCTCTTAGAAAAGAGATAAAGTTCAATAATTGTAGATCTCTCTCGTCTTCAAATAAAAAATAAAATTAAATTCCTATACTTGTATGATAGTATAAATATGTCATAGTGGTTTAATGTTAAATAAAATTATTTCCCTCTAAGAATCTTTAAATATTTCAAAACAGGAGGATAGTTTCTTGTATGTTATTCCTCCTTACTTGCATGTGTTGAGTGTTGGATAGTATATGACTGAGCACTGGTCACTAATCAGAGCGTGTTGGATTGGAAATGTGGTGCCGATCACTCCAAAATGCTTCATAATATAATTGTGTTAGATACCATGTGCGAGTCCATTCATAGTAGATAATTTGGTAGCAGATAGTAGATATCTTGATGTTGGAAAGTAGATAACTATTTAACACTACATTTACAATTTATGTATATAATATTTAAAGATAATGTTAATTTCCTGTTTGTCCCTAAATAGATTCGCAATGTTAAATTCCCATTTTTACCTGAAGATGAAAATACATAATGTTAATTTCCGTTTGTTCCTAAACTAATTATGGTACTAGGTCAGTATAAACATCTATATATTATTAATAGAATATATATCAATATAATATACAAAAAGTATTACAGAAATCCATCAATACCCTCAAGACCACGCAAGACAAGTTTCATTCACAACATTACTCACATGCTACATATATTAGAAAACTCAGAAGGGTCAATAACTCGTAAAACGAAATTCACTATGGTTATCACGAGACGGAACCGTTTGAAATTTTCGTCTCTTTCTAATGCGAGTCGAATAACTTCGGATCTCTGAAAGAGATTTGTTGATAATCCAAGGTTTTAGCGTACGAACACCATCTAGATGTGCGAGAAACAGATTGTTTATAACATTATAGGATTTGAAAATAACACTGTTTCAACAACCAATAAAATACCAGCAATTTTAATTTTCAATTCTTTACATGCAACTTTTTAATAAACAGTAAAAAAAAATCATTCAGTTTCAGCAGCTTCATGATAATCATTGAATATTTGTTAACGTCAATGACGTTATTACGACGTAATAACTACAGAATAGATGGCAGTTCCATGTGGCAATCTTTTACTAATTGGAACGTACTGGCATGTCCCATCACATGCAAGAAAAAACCTCGACTGTAAAAGAATTGACGAGTTTAAACTACCCTCAGCCGGTGGTTGTCATTACGTCCTAACAACGTCAACTATGTCACATTGACTAGATGACTGATCATCACTAACGTCAACGTAAGCCACAGATACAGGCTCTTCATACCCTAAGAGTTCTTCAATTCGTTTATTTTAAATTTTCAGAGAAACCTTAAAACTGGAGTTGTTTTTCTAGATCTAACAGTGGCATATGCCATGGTCTGGCATGCAGGGATGCTGTTGAAACTTCCAGAGTATCGCTTGATAGGTGAGACTCTTGAACCATTCCTTAGCAACAGGCGCTTCAGAGTGCACATCAGAGAGAACCTCAGCTAGTGAAGACGTCATACCAATGGACTCCCACAAGGGTCTGTTATGTCGCAAAGTTGGTTCAATGTCTATATCAATGACTTAGCTGTAACAATGTCGCGCAAATTCATGTATGCAGATGACATTGCTCTCGGGACCCAAAGTCGCTCGTTTGCTGAGCTTGATGGGTACTGAATAAGGGGACCTGGAGGATATGACAGACTTCTTCAATAAATGGCGTCTACAGCCAAGGCAACATAGTCTCAGCGTCTTCCACCTTAACAATGCAAATGCGAACCGTGAGCATTGTATCCCCCACAATGGGCAGCAAATAACACACGACTCGACACCAACATACCTTAGTGTGACTCTGGACAGATCATTGACATTCTACAACCACCTAAAGAAAACTGCAGCAAAACTTAGCACTTGAAACAACCTACTCCGCAAACTGACTGGCTCAACATGGGGCGCTATTTCTCAGACACTCAGGACATCAGTACTGGCCCTTTGTTATTCGACAGCCGAGTATTATTGCGCTCCTGTCTGGGCTCGATCATCCCATGCTATGCTATCTGATGTCCACCTCAACACATCAAAATGTGCAGTCTCTGGAACACTACGTCCTACTCCTTTACCATGGCTGTCAGTACTCAGCGATATTACCCCTCCACATCTGCGTCGCCAGGAAGCCACCATAAAAGTGTTGGCTAAGGTCTATGCCAGTTGGAAACTTTTAATGTACATGGACACCACCTCACATCCAGCAGTCCGCTTGACTTCGAGACGCCCAATATGGTTAGGTCCGTTGCCGGTGGATGACAGATATTTCAGCATGGAACGTTGAGTGGACTTCAACAGATGTTGTAAACCACTCCCTCGTAGCTGAGCCATCTATCTGCCCTCCTGGCTTCAACATTCCACGTCATCTGAGGACCACAATGAACCGCTTTTGGAGAGGACAGAGATGTTGTGCAATCAACCTTGTCCTATGGGTCCAGATCAATAACTCTTTGCTGTGAAGCTCTTCAAACAATGACACACACTGTGAACAACTGTCCACTGACAAAGTCATCCTGTGGCTTCGCATGTTGCTGATGATGACGCTGTTGAATGGCTGAGCATGCTTCGCATGTTGCTGATGATGACGCTGTTAAATGGCTGAGCACGCACTGCACTCGATATATTTTATTCATTATTGAAACGTCTACGAGTGTTTGTTTATTCAACACCTGTTAATTTTGTAAAAAATCTTTTCTTGTACATCTAGCCGGATGTTCGTCTGCCATAAATATATGAATACAGAAAGCATCACTGCGATTAGACGGGAAAGTATCTAATACGTTATTTACATTAAAATCTGAACGTTTTGGGCCCTTTGCTAATGCAGATTTCAATATAAAGTAGCAAACATTTATATAATAATATAACTGAATGGTTATCGGGCTGTTACAGTAACTTCATACATGAAAAGGAAGACGGAACTGAATGTAATAATGGAAGGTTGGACCGATAGGTGGATGGAGGATGATCTGAATTATTATAATATGATACATTGTAATAGTATTAAAACGTATTATAAATAGCAACAAATCATTACATTACATACAACTTGAAAAAAAACAAGCTTAGAAACATGTCAATAAATGAATATCAGAAATAAAGTTCCCAGTGTTCAACACAAAATTGAAAGGCTACAAGCGTATTGCTATATTAAAGTTAAATTTGCCTTTCTGTAATCAATTCTTTCACCAAAACGTTTTTTTTTACATGTCTTCCATAAAGGCGAAGTTTTCTACTCTATTCAACAGGATAAGAATTAAGATGTCATAGTCCTTATAAAAAAGCGTATGCTTTATGCAACTAGTCATGTTTATAAGTGTGGATGGTTTCGTGCATGCATTGGTTATTCTGACCCATAGAATATTGTTGTCAGCTTTCGGTGCTTTTACCTTCAAATTATTGGGAAATCCAAGCGGCTGCTACAAGTAATTTAAATGTATATGGATGTGCAGTTGTGTGTCCGTGCAAATGTACATGTCTCTGTAAATACAACTTAGCATAGCATCTCTCTTCGATGTACAATGCTACAAGATGTGACCAAGGTTCATCAAGCAAAATGAATAGTTTGCTCTTGCTGAAAACGTTTTCGATCGAAGTAGAAATGAAACATACTTACCAAAAACACAACGTTAAATAATATGAAGACTGTTCTTAGACCATTCTTTGAACCCATCTTCAAAACCGATACGACTCAAGTGGAATTCTGAAATCATGAAGTTCGTGATAGTTGAATATGCAAACCTCTCTCTCTCTCTCTCTCTCTCTCTCTCTCTCTCTCTCTCTCTCTCTCTCTCTCTCTCTCTCTCTCTCTCTCTCTCCGTATACAAGAGAAAGATAATATCATCAAAACATAATTACATCATTATTCCTTTCTATTGACCATCAAGTTACCCATTTTCACATTAATTTGTTTTCTAACGTTCATTTTTCATATAATAATCTGATTCTAAGCTTGCATATTCAAATCGAAAACATAACTATAGATAATAACGTCTTGAATATCTTTGTACTAAATCATCCTTAGATTATTCTAATAAAGTAACTGCATAAGTCGGGAATACTGCAAAACCCAGATGTAAAGTCCTTGGAATTTCTGAAAGAGGAATCGTTGATATCATATAATTACTTTAAAATAACAGTGCTTATGGACTATATGTAGCAGTAATATTGTTTTTTAAATGCTATGTTTAACATGTCATAACGCACTGATGAATTGCCAATATGTGGAAGCTTGTAGTCACGTTCGTTCAGTCTGAGGTAGCCGGATGTATAAACTTGAGGTATTTACAACGCAGTGTCAGGTGATTATGTAAGTCGCCAGAAACTCAGCTCTCGGGTCCAATCTTGTAACTTGCACCCATACATCGGTCGGAGATCAAAAGGAAGCTCGCAGGGTAAACGGGGCGTGTTCTACCCGCCACGCAGGAAGAAAAACAAGAAATCCTGGCAGTTCAGTTGATTGGGTCAAGTACATCATCTAATCGGAATTCAGCCTAAATCTTAGATTCGAAAGATATTAGGACCACGGGCCAAAAATTCGTTAGTACACCTGTGATTGATTTTGAGGAGTGCATCTTGCTGTCACAATAATTATACTCACTCTTAAATTGGCGTGAGACGTAGACGTAGGACAAAGAATTGTGAACAAAGAATGGACAGCCTCAGAAGGAAGCTTTTGGGGGGACAACATTCAGTGCGAGGTAGAAGTCCCGAGTCTCAGAGAGAGAGAGAGAGAGAGAGAGAGAGAGAGAGAGAGAGAGAGAGAGAGAGAGAGAGAGAGAGGAATCGGAAAATTGGAGTCGACGGATAAATGAGGATATAGAGTTGGAGGAAAGTAGTCTGGGAGGAGCGGAAAGAGAAGAAGTAGGAGAAGGAACCTAGAGTGAATTACGGAGACGAAGAAGAATCAGGAGATGAGGAAAACCCACGGATAGGGCGAAAACTCTCGCACTAGAAATCATATGATGAGATAGGCTCAAAGAGTCGAGAGAAAGAGGCACATTTGAGAAATTCGATTGATTGACTATTATTTGTTAACTAAATTGCTGTTATTGAATTTCACCCTTTGTACCTTTTATTTAACATTGCTGACTGGGGCCTCGGAGCTATACACCAAACATTCACTAACCCAACTTCCAAACCATAATCGAGTATGGTTGGGTCTTCTGCCATAATCTAAATAAATATTGGAAGCACCCCACCCCAATTACTTACAACCAATACCATACAGAGAGGGAAGAACAAACCCTCCACACTTGTTTTCAAAAAGGCTAAATCGATTCCTTCAGATTAAGGACACAAATAACTCCTCAGCAAAGTTAGTTTAAGTATTTTAAAAATAGGCTTAATAACTACTTCTATTACTACGACGCTTAAGTTTAATGTGATTTTTTTAAAGCCTCTGATAGAGTGTGGCACTAATAAGTGTGGCACTAATAAGTATTGCTGAAATGAAGAAATTGTAGAATTTTCGGGAAATTTATTGGCTAGGTTAAAAGACCAGAACTGGGAAATCATCGCTGGCAAGGAATTTTCAAATGTACCCATAATATAGATTCTCTGTGCTTTCCATTTCCTGTCTACATCATTAACGGTGTAGCTAAAGGTTTAGACTGTTGCGCGCTTAGTCGCCAACTAATTCTTGCTTCAGAATATTTCTTATTATCAAATATAACTACAGGGAACTCTCAGGGTGGAATAATCATGGATAGCGAATTTTAATCTAGCCAAAGCAAAATATGTTTCTTCTCAAGGCTGGGGGAAGACTTGTTTCCCTGAACTTGAATTCGGCGGAGAGAAGTCAATGTAGAATAATGTGGATCGATTACCAATGGGTTGGAAATGGGGTGGAGTGCAATTACCCACACGCGTCGGGCGAAGGGAACTCAATCGGGAAATTTCTTTTTACCTTTAAATTTGAAAATGTTCACCTCACCTTAGTGTACATGAAGCAATTATTGGCAAAACTTATATTTAGGAGTTAGGGAGGAGGGAGGTTGGCAACTGACATAGAAAGTGTTCTCTCTGGCAAAGGGGAGGGGCGTCACTAAAGAACATTGCCCCCTGAAACCTTGAACCCTCGAGCTGCCACTGAGACAGAGCCATTTGGGAAGCTTCTATTTTATTAGCTCCAATGAAACATGACTGCAGTGTTCTCAACTACAATCTCTTTGTAAATAATTTAATCCTGACACGTCTGGGCCCTGTGGGTATTCTTTAGAACGATGAGTGCTTCTTTCTGAAGTACAGAGTATATAATAAGTTGTTGTTGTTGCGGGGAATAAAGCCATTTTGTTCAGCACACTATAGGATATACATGGTTGCCAGTATTAATGGTGGAAGAAGAACCCGGGAACCCGCGAGAGGCTACTGGCAAGCTTTCTCACAAACTCACATTGGACAAATCCAAGACTCGAAACCACGCATGTTCGGATTGATAAATCCGACATATAAATGTTACGTTTGGAGCGATATATTTCCAGCTTAAAAGGTCCTTTAGCTTCAAGGAATTAAGAAATAATATAAAAAAAACAAACAAATACATTTAACATAATTGAGAGTTTTTACTTCCTACTTCCTTACTAGTTGCTACTTCCTTGGATATAAGTTCACCATGGACACCCTTCAAGCAATTTACTAAGACAGACCTACAGTACCAGGTGAAAGGTGAGTAGCCACTTATGTTGACACCACAGGTGTCAAACTAAGCTATATTCATTTCTATTTCTCAGGAATCTCCTAATATGAAATCGTATTTACACATCACACAGCTGACAAATGATCTCTTGATTCCATTACTAGTTCGTAATCGCCAGAGTATATCATACAGTACTCTGGTTAACATTGACCGAGTCCTAAATACCAACTATAGGGACGATTAGAGTCTGTAATAGCCAGGGAAATGATTAAAAAGAAATGTAAAATAAGAACTAGAACTCATACATGAAATCCAGTCTTTACAAAATAGTATTTCTGCTGAAAATGCTGTCTTAGAGATATTAGAATAAAATAAGAATGACTTGGAGGAAAATAAGACCAAGCCAACTTCGAGGAAGTCTCATGACTTTTATGAGACACTATATCAGGAGGAAAATGCACTAGAGGACAGAATTTAAATGAGTTTCTTCAAAATTATAACATTCCAAAGTAAGATGATAAATTTTCAAATTTAGAGAGGAAAACTACCTCAAAAGAAGCATTAGATTGTCTAAGAAATATAAAAAGTAACAAAATTCTAGATTGGATGGTTTGACGACAGATTTTTTTAATACTTTTTCTATATTTATATTGGAGAATTTGTAATCAGAGCAAATAACGAAGCATATGACATTGGATGTTTTTCAACATGTTTGCGACAGGGAATTATAACTTGTATTTCTTAGGAAGATTTACTAATACAAAATCTACTAAATGTATCATTACTAGATGTAGTTTACAAATTATCAAGATCTTAGATGTATTGCCAACCGAATATAGTCAGTACTAAATTATATAATTTCTGATCACCAAACTGGATTTGTTAAAGGAAGAGATAATGGTGAGTGTGATTTAGATTTTTAACGTTGCTTTAACAATTTTTCAGTCATATCGCAACGATGTCTGCAGTGTTAAGTATCATGCTGCATTTATCTAATTGTATAATGATCCAAATCAAACACTGATGAACAAATTTTTCGGCAATGGTCATTTTTCCATATTTTTTCTTTATGCCGTAAGTTCGTAAGACTTACGGCAAAATGGTAAGAGTTGGCAGGTCTGTGCATATATGTAACATATTGTCCCACCCAGTCACATTATCCTGACATCAGGCTGACCAATCCTAACACTAACCTCACAATGCTGAGTTCATAGCGAGACAGCTGCAAGTACGATTTTTAAAAATATTTTGTATGACTCGGCCGGGGTTAGAACCCGCGACTTCCCATATACCATGTGGACACTCTAACCACTTGGCCACCGGAACGATAGATATATTAATAAAAATACAGTGACTATTTATGATAGATCACTGAAAAACTACATCTGTCCTTTAACTCATTATAACTGAGTTTGAAAAAGCTTTCGGAACTTTTTTTATTAGCGTAGTAATATAGCCGTTATTCACACAGAATAGATGGGGAAAAATACAGTCTAACGGATAGTTTTTGTATTTATGAAATAATGAAAAAGAAAAATCTTCGTTTTTCTTCGAGTACAATGATGTCGGGCATTTCTGTGTACTAAAGTTTTCCGTCACCAATACTGAAACAAGGAGGCAATTGTCACCAGAATATGCTGTTCAAAATAATATTAATTTTGGATACACCAGATATCACCCCTGTATTTTCGTGACTCGCGATATGTCGGCCTATTCAGCGCATAGCTTTGAAAAGATGTAATGTTTATTAATCGAGCTATGGAAATAAAATATATTACTTTGGACTGTTTCTGTCAGCACTCCGGTCGAGTAATTATGTCAGTAATATATCTGGTTTTACAAAATTCAACGTAACAATGCCAATAAACGGCAAAAGATAGTATGCAAACTAAACTTATCGAGCAAATTATTTTTGGTAAAGTTCAGCATTTGATAACAAAAAAGCTATTTTTGTAAGAGAACCAATAATGAATAGGATGTAATATGCTTACCACGGCTCGTTTATGAGAAGAAAAAAAAAATACCAAAGATTTTGTTAACAGACTAATCGCCGGGGGATTTCTTAAAAACCCAGATCTAGCAGCTAGTCCACATTTTGGATAGCAGACAGACAGTTTTAATTTACGAGACAGCTTCTTGCAAAATTGGAAACTTGGATTAAAATGCGGTATTGTTTTAAAGTATACATTTCTATCTTTTACATAATGTATTTTATGATTCTAAAAGATACATAGTAAATAGGATTTTCATGTTGAAATTTAGAAATCACATTTTCATATGCAATTAGGGTAGAAATGTGGGATATTTTTCCACACTTTATGTATATCACCTTCCTTAATTAAAGTTCGATTGATTTAAGTTGGATTTTCGACCAAAAACAATACGTGATTCAATGTTTACAGGAATGTCGTATCGTTGCGCAGAATTACCAGATGCGCAGAATTGGCCAACATGGTGGGGTATATATAGTAACGAGTGGCGAAGTCAGTCTTGACAATACAATATTTCGTGAAATAATTCATTATATCTACTCCAAAAGAAGGGAGACATCGTCTATATATTTATCGAAGTCAATGTTACCAATATTACTCTCCACCGAGGTAAGATTTCCAACACAGTTGTAGGTAATGCATCCCCTATAACAAGAACGAAATATTTTAGAATGACAAGTATGTATATGTACAGACCTAACCACCCTGGTTGCAATTCTTCATTGGATTTCTCCAAACATAAATTTTCGATCTTAGTCCTAAACAACTTTAGCAACATCGCTAAAAGATTACTCTTTACTACTGTGTTTCAACTTTCCAGTTATTTTTTTTTTTAACCATAAATACGCAACACAATTTTCCTTACATTTATTCTCATGAATTCTAAACTTTTATCTTCTGTTAATTGTGCTTTCAAAAACAAATACTTGAATAATTCTTTAAAACCAACGATGAACAAGATGAGAAAGTGTATGATCGCCCCTTTTTGTCATTGATTTTCGTCTCGCGTTCATTTCTGTTTCCATTGACACACTTGTGAACTTTTTCAAAATGCAATGAACTGCAAAACTTGATATTCCACTTATTTTATTTAAGTTTTCTACCATTAAAATATTCCTCAACTATAAATGAATTATCGTCTGCTTTTGACTGTCAGTTCTTCTCCGTGATGTAATATTTTTTTTATATATCAAGTCTGCCAAAAACAGCATTAACGACAAATTTGCAATTTCAGACTCCATTCAAGGTATTCTTGCAGTCTTGCAAAATAAAGTTTTTATGCTCGACTGTTCTTTCTCAGGTGGCTACTCACTTCCGACTGGTACTGTAGCCTAACAATGAGCCATCTTTCCAGTATCATTCAACGACCACACCCACCCCTCACCCTTCTCTATGGGGCAAGTACTCAGCTTTCGTCACAGAAAAGCAAGAAACGACAGAATATAACTTTTTTTAAAAAAAAAATTACAGTTGGATTATGAATATAATGATCAAATTAACATATTCCCAAACTCCTGATTTTACTGTGAATCAATCGTCATTCATCGTTTACAGAATGCCATCGAAAGATAACAATATTATTGAATATAATACCCAGTCTAAGAAAATACGACACAGTTTATCATTAGATGACGCTTTTTAAGTTCGACAGGTGCTAAAGATCTACATTTTCTGTGATCAGAAGGAAAAGTAAATGAAAACAGGAATATTGATTGAAATTAAAACTTACCGCCTGTATGAACACTTGCACAAAGACGGGTTTCCGATAATTCGAATCCGCTTATGTAAAAATAAATATATTCTGGTACAAGTCTAACCACAAGATTGCCATCTAGTGGCAAAAATGGACAAAGGAAAAACAACTCTTGTATCATCATGATCATCATCAACATGATTATGATGGTGAAAATGACCGTCATCATCATTTATTTATTTAGCTTTAACTGAGTTGAGATGGAGCAATAGACTAGGTTTGTTATGTCACCAGACTGTATTATTCATCAGACTTAGTTATATAAGACGATTGCATTCATTATCCTGTGTACTGTGCTCATGAACACTAACTTTGGGCTGAGTTTGTTTTCACACTGTTAAGTTTGAAGTGTGGGTAGCTTCTATCAATCTAAAGTAATTTCTCAACATTATATCTTCTTTTAATGTTTTGTACTGAAAGCACAACACGCGCACGTGCAAGCTGCAAGTTTTTCTTTTTCTGGTAAACAGTTCTATTCTTAAAAGAGATTATAACCAACCTTTGTAATATATTATTATATTTTGCAACGAACGAAATGTTATCGAAATCATGCATTTGTCTGCGATGCTTGGAATATTGAAAAAGACAATAAAAAAATAAAATGATGCTACTTAGACTGTCCGGTACTAACTTTTCCCATTCAACTTTCTTTATTTTTCGATTTTATTTAATTGTGATACATATAATACACTAAGTAACGCATTGAAAATTATAAGATCCATATCATATACAACACGTAAATATTAATGAATGTAAATATGTTTGTATCTTTTAAAAAAAATGTTTGTTTTGACATACATAATCCGTAACTTCATGCGGTATGCAGTCCCCGCCTCGGTCCTTACTACCCGTGGATTTATCTCGTTTTGTTGTAATGGCTATGATAAAATTCAACAAAAATTACCTGCTGTTGCGAAAACTAAGAGCCAAAATTATGATTAAGACGCATATATTCATATTATAAACGTTTATAACAATTATTTAAGTTCAAAATGATAGGATCCCTTAAAGTAACACAAAGCAGCTTGCAGCTATATGGCGGTACAGTTTCATCCCACAAATCATTGTGCCAGAAATGTGTGCCAGAAGTGCGCATGAGTCTGCCATGGCACATATTGGTGGACACCTTTGGTACATTACTTTGTGTGCCAAAAATTTGCTATCATACAGGAATTGTTTACCATAAAGTCCCACGTGACTTCGGTATAATACCATGCTACAACAACAACCTCAAACCAAAACCTAGACTCAGAAGCGATCCAATAAATGCAACAACTGTGGCAAAATTAAATCACACATACATCAGAGAGCCAATTGAATGCCACAAAGGTATCTAATCTTTTTTTAGCATATATCATTGAAAAGACATGTATGTATGTATGTATGTATGTATGTATGTATGTATGTATGTATGTATGTATGTATGTATGTATGTATGTATGTATGTATGTATGTATGTATGTATGTGTGTGTGTGTGTGTGTGTGTGTGTGTGTGTGTGTGCGTGCGTGCGTGCGCGTGCGCGTGGCGCGCGTGTGTGTTTCAAATCACACGCAAATAATATGCGTGTTGGTCAGGGAAATTATAGGATATAACACAAAATCTGAAAAACAATAGTGCAAATCTGGTGCTAAAACAGCCGAAGCACTTTCGAAATGTACCGATTCCTTTTTCAAGTGCACAAAGCGACAAAAGATAATTACACAAACAGTAACAAAACAAAATACAATAATTAACGTACCTTAACATAATAATAAAAACAGATCATGGCAGAATAATATTACTGATATCTTAGCGGCCGATGACAGTCATTTGTAGGAGAATTTGTAGCGGCCGATGACAGTCATTTGTAGGAGAATTTGTAGCGGCCGATGACAGTCATTTGTAGGAGAACGTGCAGGAGAATTTCAGCGACTACATAAGCAATCGATTAATATATCCCAAGGTAAATTTAGCGATTACCTAATTAGTTTGGTTTGATTGTAATAAATGATAAGGTAAGATATAAAAATTTATTTTCCAAGCGTCATCATTACAAGAATATACCATTTGTTGATGATGGGGGGATGGGGGGGTAATATTGCCAGATCATATAAATGTATGTCATTCAGCAGATAATAATGACACAATATAGATATTCATACAACTGCTACATTGCGCAAAAGAAATTAGATGAGGTTGGCAAATATAAAATGAAAATGTGTTATTTGAATGATTTTTATTACGCGTTCAAAAATATATTCTTTCTTACAAATATGTATAGTTTAATACGATATCCGATTCTACATTGTCTAATACAGTTTGCGCATATTGAAACAGTGTATATCACAGCACAAGTCGTCATTGAAAACATTACATATTACAGTTAAACAGTGTATATCACAGCACAAGTCGTCATTGAAAACATTACATATTACAGTTAAACAGTGTATATCACAGCTCAGATGATACCAACATGATTTAATTATCGGAATTGGTAGACAATTAAACTAGACAATAAACCGAATATTGTGAAAATTACATCGTATACGTACTTATACGTACGTATAAGTCAAATACCATTTTGCATGTATCTGCTCGTTATATTGTTTAAGATGAAAATACCTAAATTAATTAGATTATACCAATCCTTCAACGGCTAAAATCAGCTTTTATATCTAATAAGAAAATAATTTATCCGATGCTTATGAATTGACATCTTACTTACGAATACAGCATTTCGTACATGTGATGCCTGTAAAATAACTTTACGCAAATTGGATATGGTCGTTGCCGTTTGAGAGAATGGAATGTATATGATATGAACTGAGAATTATGACAGTATTGGATGTTCAGACAGACCATGCGAAAAGCTTTGGGCCTAACTGCAAGCATTCACCCATTGCTATCCTGCAATAACAGTGATCTGCAAGTCATTTTATTATGGGTAAAGTCGTGTTAACATTTGACTTGCATATATCAATAGACACCTGAAAATAATATATGCCGAATAAACACTATTCTTTTCGGATATATAAAGTATAAGAACTTGTTCGGCTAGGCATCTGCAATATCGTCCGATGATTCAGTGGTCCTTTGTTTTTCGACTATCTGTGCGGGAGTACATATACAACGACCGCAGCAAGTATCATCCCAGCATCCTTGATCCACCAAGCATATGATATCCCGACATCCCCTGATGCACATTGAGCACGGGAACAATACACAGATGAATGCCCACATGCAACATAGTCCACACATACGGTATATTCCCTGCAAGATTAAAATGTGAAATAAAATGGATATATGGATACTTCATATTCCAGGATCAGTTACTCTGAAATACAATATTATAAAACATTTCTTTATTTCTTTGTTGAACATCATTCGAACATGCCATTTTATAATACTTTATAATAAATTCATTACCCTTTGCGAAACAAAATTCAGTGTCGCTATGTTGTCTCATTAACACAACCAACGCTTCTACAACAAGGGCCTCAAAACAGAAACACGAATGCACAGACACAGAAGCAGATTACACGATAAACTAAAGCACAACACAATATCAAATAATTGCAAAAGAACTAACGACCAATTTGAAAAACAGTCATCAATTCACATTACTGTCTTTCAGCCATCTAGAACGCTCTCGAGCACACAGTCATGCTAACAATGGCTTTTTGACCATTCTTCTACACAAAGGCTCCGTCCTATTCTCTATATTTTGCCATCCGCACAAATCGATTCTTTATTATCAGTTCCCCTCCGTATTCTGGTCCTTGGTTCTTTGACTGTCTGCCAGGCTACCATCACAAATCATTTTTTTAATAGCACTAGTTGATCCCCGTTCAGATAATTTGATTGATTCAACATTTGCTGAGGCCATGCATGTAGATAACGAAAACTTGGTGCAAGAAGATAAAGGAAACGGCGACTCCTTTGATGTCGACTACCTCGCCACTCTTGACAACTCAAGTCTACCGTATCTCAACGTCGACGATTGTAATGTATCAGTACTCTGCGCTGACAAGTCGTTACAAAAATGCCGGTCTTTATCTCTGTTGCTTTCTCTGTGTAGCGACTTTTCTCGAGAGTGTTTTCTTTAAGCTGCTGCAGATATCTGTACTGTGGTCTAAATCATCACAAGGCTATTTCCTTGCAGAATGTCTCTGCCTTAAGACCTCAGTTAAAATTGTATCCCCTGGATCCTCTCTGTTATATGTTGCACCTTTTGCAGATAAGAATCAAAGCAGAGCGAAGAGTTACGAAAAGTCGCAAACCACCTTATGCACCTTCCCCATCCGTTTTTAGAAAAGATATCACTTTGGTGCCTCTTGTAGACGAACTAATACCTGAATCTGCGACTCTCTGTTTCCAATGCAAGGTCGCACTCTTCTACAAGGTGACGACTTCTTTGTCTACTTCTATATTAGTAATGTTTGTCAGAATGCAGAGTATCTGATTATCCCCAATCGCATGTGTATTAGTATTGGCATATGCCTTTCTTGGACCTGACTAGCGTCCTCTAGTCAATGACAGACATTTTGACAGATCTCTGCCCTGTATTTCTGACGCCTGGACGCGAGCTTGGTCGTTCTTCTCGTCTCTAAGTTTATCGATCATGTTGTATCGACTGTTCTTGCCACGATTCACCAGCTGGGTCGTGGTCTGAGTCGTCGATATAACGATAGCTCCAGTCATATCCAGGGTAGTCACTCCTTCAAGATCGACAGAGAGCCGAGTAGATACGAAGTACTGACAGAAGATCGATGTTCAGTAATAATCGTCATTACTGCATGGTCTGATTAACAAAATTCCATGCTTCTTTAACAACCTTGAAGCTTCCTTTTTTTGGTCAACAAGAAAACTTGTCCTTGACCTTTCAAGATCCATAGATCTACCTTATCAAGCTCGACCACCTACAGCCAAGTGAAATTCCCTCTCTGGCTGGGTGATTTGTACCGCTTCGCTTGAAGGTTATTGGTTTATGGATTTTTCAACACACAATCAATACACAGTTTGGTTAGGCAGAGCCAGCTGTAAGATGTTTTGCCTTACAGGTCTTTTGTTTTGATCAGGAAGATATTCGTAAAGTTCATGACGAAACGCCCTGTGTTACCGCAAGTTAGCGTCTCTGCTACCTTGATATTTACTATCCAATGTTTGTTTGGTTTTTTTTGCAAATATTACCCCTACGCCGACTAGTTGGGCGGAAATGTATGTTTTATGTGTCTAACAAACTAGTTCCAAACAATTCCATGTACTTAGTTTTGTCGTGATGATTTGCTAAAGTAAAATTCCTCATAAATGTGCGTTAATGTGTACTTTTGTTTTAAACAAACAAAAAGAAAGAAAATGTTTCGGAGGTGTGTTGGTTTTAGATGTCAAAGTTTTTTAATTTCGGAGGTAAGTAAATCTGAATATAATCAATAAACCCATCATCTAGCTCAAAAAAGCAACCAAACAAAAATTTTTTTAAAAAAAACAACAACAAAACAAACAAAAACAAAACATTAAAAGCAACACAAAATTAAAAAAAAACACATGAGTTTATAAAGCTTGGGATTTACAGTCAAGTTGCAATGCATCAAACTATTTTTTTTTTCATTCGCAACAACAACTCGGTCAAGCCTACAATCAATCCATTCGTGGAAATATCTAAGGTAGTCCGAAAAGATTTTTTGGAGAAATTTCCGGCGAACAAAAATTTAGTATTCATTTGACTTGAAAATTACTACGCCAACATTCATCCGAGATAAATTTGTTCTAACAGAAATAGTCGAGATTTTCCCAATGAACATTATGGTGCACGTTTATTCTGTACAATCGTCTCTAAGTAAGCTTAGCTGCTATCTGGTGATTTCAGGGCCGCGGACAGGATTTGTGCGACCTGAAGAATTTTGTATTAGTTGTACTATCCTATCCGCGGCCCTGTGTGATTTATTAAGCAGTTTTGTATTTTATTCCTGCGCCTCCCAACTGATCAGACTATGTCACAGGTTCTCGACACACGCTTAGAGACAGTGTCCTCTGTCAGAACGGTTCATGAGGGTAATCTGAGGTATTTTTGTAACTCGGAATGACTTTTTTCTTTCTGATTATTTCTATTTTCAACATCAAGCTTGATTCGAGCAACTGTGGATTATATGTTAAGATTCAAACAAATTAGTTTCAAACACCTAGCACCTTTGCCTTGTTTTATTTCCACGTGATAACTTGCCACGGGCAGCTTAATATATGTATTATGATAAGAAAAGATTCTCCGCCACTATGTTATGATATGAAAAGACTGTAGTTGCTGTTTAGATGTTTTCTATCATAACCTTCTTCTCGTGCCTAGTTACGAGAAGGAAGAAAGTTCGGTATTCTTAAGAATAAGGTGTCACATATGATGGTGTAGATACGGTTACATCTTTTTGTGGGAAAAGCTTGGCTACGAGAAGGTACCAAGAATCTGTAAAATACAAACAGACGATCTATCTTGCTTTTGGACTTACAATTAAAATATACAAGGGTTTCTGCCCTTTTTATACTCTGAGTTTTAGGAATCACGCACGACCTTGGTTAAAGTCACGCATGTCCATGTGTAAAATTCAAGGATGCCCTTGTTTCTAGTCCAAAAAGCAGAAAGATCTAAAAGGTTTGTCTCTTAAGCGAATGACCTTTAAAGTCGCATGATGCTTACATTTGTTGCAAGTGAGGCCATTTAGCTTCCATGAACTTTTAAACCAGACAGTTAAACCAGACAGTTATAAATTTGCCGAATCAATTTGTGACCGTTTATAAAGACCGCGGGCTTTTACAGGTAAATCGTGTTATTGTTCCATTCGTGCTATAAACTTTCGAACCGGGCCCCTCTTTTGATCCTACCTGCCAAACCTATTGCTGAAGGCAATAATGACAATATACAATAGTGTGACCGACACGTTAATTCAGTACATATGAGCAGACTGTTTTTTTCTTTTAATAGTTTCACATAGTCTAACACAACTTAGATGTTATTATTTCTTTTAAAAATTGATATCTTAATATATGTATTGTATGTAATTTGAAATAAGAAAAATTCTTCATAAAAATTTGTCAATGTGTGTGTGTGTGTTTTTTTTTTTTAAATGTTAATCGCCTAAATATTTTCATTGAGGCATTTTTGTTTTCAAATCTTCAGTTTCAGTTGCACATTTTAAGCCATTAAATTCCAGGGGTTATTAAATTTTGTTGGTGGTTGGCAAACTCATAAGGCTTAAATGAAAATCATTGGTTTAAAAAGAGACGGAGACTTGCTTATTGAGACTTTGTATCCTTCCGCTACCACCTTCTTACATGTGAACATATGTAGTTCAGAATACAGTTTTCAGTGGTGACCGACGTTTCTTTCATTTTGTGCCATTGCCGTTAAATAAGCCACTCTTCTATCTGGCGATTTACAATCCAATTTTGGATATTATCCCTATCACTACTAACTCTGATGTCACGTCTGTATGTAAATAAAAAACAAGTTTCAAATCCGTGGCCCCATTACTTTGTTAATTTTCATGATTTACTTAAATAAATCTATCACTTGGAATTTTAAGCTAAACACAATTGTTTCAAAAAAGTGTTGTTGTTATAAGGTTTAACGCCATTTCTCAGCACAAGATAGACTATACATAGCGGCCAGTATAAATAGTGGAGGAAAAACCCGAAAAACGCCAGAAAGAACCACCGACCCACGAGAAGCTACTTGCAAACTATCTCACATACCCACATTGGCCGAACCGGAGACTTGAACCCACGCAGACTGAGGTGAGATGTCAGTGATCCGTAACGGTGAGACCACTCGGCCACTCGCCATCAACCCATCAAAAAAGTTTGTTAATATGTTTTTGCAAAACGTAAAATTGTCGATGGTTACTGGAGCTCTTTCCTTGTAAAATCTTCATTTTCGGAGGTGCGTAGTTTTGCATCCTGTATAGCTCCTCAATTTCACAGGCAAGTAAATCTTGCTGGTAGTTCGCAATCCCATAATACCTAAACAGATGAGATCAATTTTGAAAAACACAGTAACTTACGAAGTTTTACTTTTCTTTCTCGACTTGACGGAAAAGACAGTGGATATTCATACTGTTTTAAAAGGTATTAAATTCCATATTGAAATTTGTTTCAAATTGTAGCGGCAACCACATTATTTTGATTCTAATCCTGTTTCAAGAGAAAATTAAATTTCATGTTCTGGAGTAACTTCAATGGTCTAGTGGAAACTTTATGAAAATAAGGGCATGGGAGACCTGGTTTTATCCGCTTATTTACATCATAAGGTGTGGCTTCTGAATATTGCTTATTCACCCCACCCCACCCAATATCATGATGGAAGTTGCACTTGCTTGTATTATATGATAAACACTTTGGAAATATATTAAGTTTTAATTAAAATCCATATATTTCTAGATCAATGTAATATAAAGCCATTCAATAATTTCATTAAATTGCTGATGGATTTCATGATATCTCAAGATATCTTTATCAAACACACAAGACACTCTAGACCACTGACAATTACACTGCGCAGAGAAAAAAATATTGTATTCGTATTAGAGCAGCGGCTGCTGCGCAGTTTATAGTTGTCTCTTGCGTTTTTTTTATCTCCGATATTTTTATTTCCTCGTCATGAAGTAGCCAATCATTTGTTTCCCAAGTGCCGTTACCAACCAAACAAAATCATTTAAAGGTACGTTGACACTATTCGACCCATCACTAATACCTTGGCATCAAGCAAAAATGTACAATATTTGACCAGATGAAGTTTATGCCTCTAATAGTTCCACACGTTATGTGCAGCTTGACCCCCGCAACCTTAATAAACTGAGGTTGGCGTGTATCATATGTTTTTCCCTTATTTCTCTTTCTTTCTTTTATAGAGTCTTATAAACGTATCCCTTTACTACAGTTTTGCAATTTGGATACAATGTAAATTTACTTAGTTTAGAAAATTCATTCTGATGATGGAAAGTATAATCTTGTTCTCCCAACAGAATGAAATATATTTGGCGCATACATATCTAGTCTTTGGAAAATAATACTCAGAGGTTTAGATTATCAGATAGGTAGTAAAAAAGGAGGGCGTTTTACTCACTGTCAGCGACTGTATATGATAATACGTGCATAATGCAAACACGCACAGATGGACATACAAGTAAGGGTTCAATCCTGTGTAAAATTGTATATCCTGCTCAAAAGATTTTTAAAAAATCAAGTTTCAATATCAACAACAGTGCGGTCAAATAAGATGTCAAATTTGCGTGTGGTCCACGCCTATAAATGTTTAGCCTGCCCTCCCCCCTCTCATCGAGGAAGTGGAAGCAAACAACCACTTAAAATCTGATAATTCTATATCCTTTCTTTTTTTAAAAAAAAATAAAGCAATGATATTTCAAATCCTGAAACGGGTTTCTGTTTATTGATATTACATCAAATAAGAAAATCGAAAAGCAATTTCTACACCATTAGAAATACAAGAAAATCGTCTGGTACAAAGTAGTGTTTGTTTTTTTTTTCTTTTGCCGTTGTGGCTTTTTCTACGTTCCAATGAAGACTTTTTCAAATTGCCCACACACCATCAAGACATAATATTTATTTAAATTAAAACCCAACATTTGCTTTATTGTAGTCCTACTATGTAAGTTATCATCCCCGGTATTAGACCAACAAGTAGGTCTCTGCTTTTTTCTATATCTGACAGCTGCTGTCAGGTATAAAAAAAAAAAAAAAAAGCAGAGACCTACTTGTTGGTCTACCCCGGTATGTATTTCTTGGGGGTGGAAGGTCGACGTCTCACACTAAATGATTAGCTTTCTTGCAGAAATGTCAAATCAGACCTATATCATATATGATATTTTGCATGTCGTATCCTGAACCTACCTTATCAAATGGATAGTACCACCTGGGATCGGTTCCATTATCACACGCATGAAAAAGACAACAGAAACTTTGAGCATGGGTGTCTGTGTCTATTGAAATAGTGTCGGCAGCTCGCTTTCTTGTATAAATTTGATCTTTCGGCGAGCTTTTTGCCTGAGTTGTTACGACATTTTCCTGTTCCATGGCATATAATTTTAACTGCCTGGGTTCATTTTAATAAGCGCGGTTTGTTCTCCTCTTGTTCATTCTTTAATTAGTAGGTAACAACAACGTAAACAAACCTTACTAGACCAAAAGTCGACCGCGACATTCAGCCGTTACGGATATTTTTTTTTATTTAATATTAATTTAAAACTTTAGGTAGTTGCTAAATAATAAATTTACGGTAAGATTAAAATGTCAGCTTATGCACCTACAGACCTAAATACAAATCATACCTAGTATAAGTTATTTTGAAAGTTCATTATTAGGTTTTAGGATCATCTGACATAGGATTTTGAATATGAAACACTGAAGTATTTCTTTGATCAAATAAGCATGGAAAATATTGAGGGGCGCTCTTATTAGAAATCTTGAACATTACACTTAACCTTTTAAATTTATTTCTGTCTCTAACTTGTAAAATCATGACATCAATTAGTACATTATCAATGCTTTCACCGCTGTTAGATATAATTATGCTGGTTCTTTTTCGAAGGCACATTAACTTTTACAAATTGTTTTGACTATTAATGAACAAAATGGAATCATAAAGGTCTGGGGATGATGCCTTACTGACAAAGTCTTACTTTACGACTGAGCAATATGCTTGATGTATCCTTTGTAGCACCCTGTCAGGTTATGATGAAATAAAATCCCATATAAAACCCCAAAAATGTCATCACTTTGTTTGTATCAGTCGTTAGAATCATATCATATCATTGCTTTAGTTGTGTTAGTATTTAGAATCATGCCATTCCTTTGGTTATATTAGTATTTAGAATAATGTATTTACTTTTGTTTCATCAGTGTTTGGAATCATGTCATTACATTTGTTGTATCGGTTCTAGATAAATATTTGGAATCATGCCATTCCTTTGGTTCTGTCAGTGTTTAGAATGATGTCATTACATTCATTGTGATGAAATAATTGCAATAAAATAATTTTCTTTTCAATAAAACTGGTTAATACAATATAAGTATGAAATCTGTTAATAATTATTAATAACTAAGACGACTCGCAAAGAATCTCACGTTGAACTTGTGTCTGAGCAGACTGTCGTTTGATATAGAGGTCAAGTGTACGTACGTATTATGGACGGAAAGCTTAATAAGGCAGATGACAAATTCGTAAGAGGAGAGTTGTAACTCCTAACACGGTCGCGGGTTCGAATTTGGGCCGAGTCATACCAAAAGACTTTTAAATGATACTAAGCAGCTGCATCGCTTAAGTATTAAGAGGTTAATATTAGGACTGGTCAGTCTGGTGCCAGGATAATGTGAATGGGTGAGAGATGATACTATGAGTATGGATTAAATACATGTATTTAGATAATTATTAATTGTAAACATATTTACTTCATTTTGAATTAACGATACGGTGTTGATTCCTACCTTGGAATGTTCCAGCAAGAAAATATCCCATTAAGTTGACAGAGATTTCCAGAAATGGTAATTGACGACCTATATCAAATGGAGGGTTACATATGGTTATTTAGGATTATTCATTCTTGCCTTACATCCAAAGCTGAATCAGCCTTATTGTTGTGTTCAGTTTTAATTTGGGTGGATTTATTTATTCAAAATATTCACTGGGTTTACAAAGTGTTATTGGACTAAATCATTTATTTGGAACTATAGTAAATTCAGATAATGGTATTTTAGATTATATTATTGTGAAACATCAAAAGAATTAATACATCAACACATTCGCGGCCATTGGCACATTAGTACGTTGGAGACTACAGGCACATCAACACAGTCAGTATTGGAATTTATTTGGAACACCACTGGAATTAAGGTGGAATTTCATAGATCTGGGCTTGTGATAGAACATTTAGGACGATTTTATTCACAATACTGCAAGTTCCTTTTAAAATTTTGCTGTGTATTCTATAGAAATAAACTATTTGTTGAATTTACAAACCTGTTGGTTTTCGCTCCATTCTGTTACTTAGCCTGAGACCGCTGAGTCGTAATGATTAAAAAATGCATTTTGTCACGCAATGGAATCCTAGTCTTGAGTAGTAATGATTCATTTATGCATTGATAATGAACAAATGTATTAGTGTTTATCCTTATCACAGTATAATTTTTACATGGAATGAATGTGCAGATAAATAGACCATGGAATGAATGTGCAGATAAGCTGGAGCAAAGTTGATAGTTAGAAATGACGTGTTATAATCAAAGAATAATCATACGTAAACATATTCTAAAACTTCTGACAGCTTATGTTGGAGTGATCACGTTTTGGTTTCATGTTTGAGTGATCACGTTTTGGTTTTATATTGGAGTGATCACGTTTTGGTTTTATGTTGGAGACAAAAACATTTACATGGTAAAACGAAGTACTAGAAGTAGAAACATGACCACATCCCCAATAGGGTCTAAATTTTACGAGTTCGGTAAGTTTTATTCAAGAAAAGGTCATTATTCTCTTTAGAAACGTGGCACACAGACAGACACTATATATATATATATATATATATATATATATATATATATATATATATATATATATATATATATATATTGTATACGGGGATCAATATTCAACATTTCATCTGCAAATAACCGATACTTAAGATGAGGCAAAATTACACTGTATTAGAAAAGAACATTGCTAATTTTTCTTCTTTTTCTATAATGATAAACAATGCGTGGTACTTTTTTTAATCCTTATATTCTTTACTAATTTTCGCTTAATAACCAAAATATTAATTTCTTTATCTTTATTTTAGTGTAACTTCTCTAATTGAAAAAAAAAACAGCATTGAGAACAAATGTAAACACATCTCTACACTTTGATCTATGAAAACATGGTGGCCTTAAAGTTAAGGATATATTGTCATCTAATCTGCAACAATTTTGTAACAAATCCTTGTTTACAGCACTTTTTCATGGTTCTGAAAAAAGTGCTTGTGTATTTATATTTTCGACATCTGGAATTAATTATTTTCCAGTATTGTCAGTTTAAAGCTCTCTGTACACTCTTGACATTTTATGCGCATTTTCAAGGCTGTTCGAAAAACTTAATTAAATAATTCAGTAATATTCTATCCTATACAGTTTTACACTCTCTTCACGTGTTTTCGCTTGCCTTTGACCGTCTTTGATTGTTTTTCATTTTTCTTTTCTGACCGTCTATGCGTTATTTAGTACAATCCTGTTTGCTGTATGCATCCTTCGAACGTTAGCGAAGTACATCGCATGATAATAAAAGTCAGCAAAAGCTTGGAGCAAGTCATCGAAACAAAATAACAAACATAATGGCATGTTACAAATGAACAGTGGAATGAATATACATGAACATTGACAGGTGCCTTGCATACAGAAATAGTTTAGAATAAATGCAAGGCATGATATTGTCTTGCATATTCCCATTTTCGACAATTGCATAAACATATTTAACCAATTTCAAAAGTGTTATGTGATTTGACTGTTGTCTAGACCAACAAGTAGGTCTCTGCTTTTTTTTTTTTTTTTATATATCTGACAGCTGCTGTCAGATATAAAAAAAACCCCCCAGAGACCTACTTGTTGGTCTAACTGTAGACCAACAAGTAGGTCTCTGCTTTTATATCTGACAAGCAGAGACCTATTTGTTAGTCTAATTTGACTGTAATACAGATTAACTACAGCTTTTTCTGCGAGATTATAACATGATCAGTAGCAAATTATTACATCACAACCCACAGTAATAAAAAATGTTTATGTAAAATAAGTTAGCCCTAATCTTACAAGGTAAAACATAGGATGTTGTTTTTCATCCAGATGAAAAAACTGAGTGATGGAACTTGTAGGACTAGGTTAGCCCAAGACCTGGGACCCCCATAAATCTAAATTGGTTTTATTTCATAGTTTAAATAAGTTGCCCATTGAGCTTGTTAAAAAAATATATAATTTCCCAGACCAAACCTTCAGTAACTGGACAAAATGCAGTATTTCATTTCGAAGTTTTTGAAAGACACTGGCATGTAATTAATATGCATCCATTTGTAAGTCCTGTAAGTACCTCCACCTTATGATGACTGTCTGCCATATATATATGTATATCAATACCAGTACATGTTGTGTAAAGAGCACAGCATGGGGAATAGTAGTACTAATATTAGTACCTTAGTCCTTTTGTGGACAACAAAACAAGTTGAAGCTACGACATCATAGCTTTGGGAATAGCATTATTTATGTTCTCGCTGTTTTGTTAGTTGCCTCTTATTTTTCACCACCATTTATACTGGCCGCCATGTATTATCTTGTGCTGAAAAATGACATTGAACCCTAAAAAACAAAAGACAAAAACTTACAACACAAAAACAATAAGTTTGACAAATAGAAAATCATATTTGAGAAGTATTGAGTAATGTTCACTGCAAAGATAAAAAATCATGTAGATGAAGTATGTTGTATGAAGTGAAATTTTGTGAACACTGGAGAGAACTAATGAAGTAAAAGAGAAATGAAAATATATTATTACTGGACATAGGAATTAAAGTGTAACCTAACAGTACTTATATAATACTGATTGTGCATTTAGCTCTATTGGTCATAGACCATAAGAACATATTGTTATTGTTTGTTGTCTGTTTTCTGTCTGTTAGCACAAGTTTGTTACCACTTCTCCTAAACTACATGGAGGATTGTCATAAAATTTTATGTGCACATTCATTCCATGGTCTATTTATGTGCACATTCATTCCATGGTCTATTTATGTGCACATTCATTCCATGGTCTATTCATGTGCACATTCATTCCATGGTCTATTTATGTGCACATTCATTCCATGGTCTATTTATGTGCACATTCATTCCATGGTCTATTTATGTGCACATTCATTCCATGGTCTATTCATGTGCACATTCATTCCATGGTCTATTTATGTGCACATTCATTCCATGGTCTATTCATGTGCACATTCATTCCATGGTCTATTTATGTGCACATTCATTCCATGGTCTATTTATGTGCACATTCATTCCATGGTCTATTTATGTGCACATTCATTCCATGGTCTATTTATGTGCACATTCATTCCATGGTCTGTTTATGTGCACATTCATTCCATGGTCTATTTATGTGCACATTCATTCCATGGTCTGTTTATGTGCACATTCATTCCATGGTCTATTTATGTGCACATTCATTCCATGGTCTGTTTATGTGCACATTCATTCCATGGTCTATTTATGTGCACATTCATTTCATGGTATATTTGTGTTCACATTCATTCTATGATCTATTTATGTGCACATTCATTCAATGGTCTATTTATGTGCACATTCATTCCATGGTCTGTTTATGTGCACATTCATTCCATGGTCTATTTATGTGCACATTCATTCCATGGTCTATTTGTGTTCACGTTCATTCCATGGTCTATTTGCTCCAGAATGGAATGCTGCTGCTGCTGCTACATCAATTATCACTATTTCTGTGGTGAAAAAGAGCTTGTTGGTCCAACAATTGGAAATTGAATCATTTATTTGACAAAACTTATTGCTATTATTTTTCTGAAATTGCAGATTCCTAACTTAGTTGGATTTGGAATGTTGCACAACTTGGATGATAGATATGGTTTATTCATGTTACAAATTAAGTCAATATCAGTAATTTGTTATCTTGCACTGTTCACCATATTGTAAAGCTAACTTCTCTGCATATAGATACAGGTGGCATGTGATTGTAATGTTTGGTTAAAAAGCTCATTAAGTTCTTAGAATTTGTGAGTTGAAATTTTGTAATCTGTACTTTTTATAATTATGGGATCTGGTTCATGAATATAGAATTTCTCACCATGCCTGCCACAAGATATGCATACATGAATTAATGTAGTTGTTCCCAACCTGTGGTGCGCAGATCTCTATGGGTCCATGTGGTTATTCCAAGGAGTATGTATTTTCTCAATTAACAGAACCTAAAAGTACAAGTATTAACATGTGGGGGCCTGTGAAATTTGTTTAATTTAAGAAGGGTTTCTCATACTCATAAAGGTTGGGAACCACTGCTGTAATGCATATAAATTTATGTTGTTTTGAAAAGTTAAGTCCAGTAAAAAAACTCAGTTTCTTTTTTTCAGACATCATTGATTGAGACAGGTATCATGGCATCTATAGATAGAGAAGCGGAAACAAGATATTTCATTGCAAAATGTGCCAACATCCATTCGTTTAAGAAATGTGTGAACACATGTGAATGGGCTTGCAGAGATCGGGATAAGCCACCCCACCCTAAAGATATCCTTACTGAAGCTTTTAGCAGTGGCAAAGTCATTCTTATTTTTAGTGTCAATAATTGTCATGGATGGCATGGATATGTTGAAATGATTGGTCCACCTGCAGAAAAACAGCCAATAAAAAATTGTGTTATGTCAAAATCAACTAATGACCACATACACAAAGATGACATTGAATCCTTTACAACAGAATCAAACTTTCTGACAAGTGACACTGTTTCTTTATCTGAAGAGGAACTTATCCAAACAAAAGCTCTCATACAGGATTCTAACAATAGAACTTGTGAGAAATTTTCAGTACAGAAAAAACATTGGTATTATTTTCCTGTTAGGTGGGAAGTGAATTTTATTAATGAATTTGGTGAACAATGTTTACCATCAAAAGAAACTGAAAACCTTGTTGCTGTAGATGGTACTCCTATAAACAAAGCTCGGAATTGGCAAGAAGTTTCACCAGACATAGGACAGAAGATATGCCTTTTGATAGACCATCACTATAAATTTCTGAACGATAAAAGAGACCTCAAACTGAAGCAGAGTTTGGAGAAGAATCCTGACCCTTTTTATATAGTTCAGTCAGGGGAGGTTGAGGAACAAATGTGGAAGAAAGTTGTGGACAAAGTGGAGAGGGAGCTTGGAAGAGTTCACCTTGCCTGTCCATTTGGTAGCCAGAGGTTAATCAACCATTTACAATTGACTTCTCTTTGATACATGTACCTTTATTATTTGTGTCTTTGATAGTATTGCTCATTTGTAGTATTTTGAAAGCAAGTATACATGGCATCTTTAAAAAAAAAATAAAGTATTTCAAACTGTTTTAGTGCATGCTTATCTATAAGGTATCCATTAGCTAAAATTTCCACTCACAGCCATAACTCGATACATTGTGAAATAAGTATGGATGGAGAGAAATGAGAGAAAGCATATGTTATTACTGAAAATGAAAATAAAAAAGAATAAGAAACGACACTATAACTGATATGTATTCAAATTAAATTTTCATTCAGGTAAAACTAGTCCTAAAATTTAAATCCTTGTCAAAGCATATCTGATTTTATTCATTTATTAATTCCTATGAACAACTTGATGTTAAAAACTAAAATTATTGCTTGAAGTGTAATTACTAATGAAACACTGACTACGTGCACTAATTAACACAGATTACCGATGCCCACACTTTATTAAAATTTTGACAAAACTAAATCAACCATGTCAGCTGGCACATACAAGTATTTGTTAGGTAAATAATCCTGATATTCTTGTATTCTCAAAGGTAATTTGGTTGTGCAGATTTTAAATGTAACCTAGGTTTTTAAAGCATGGGCATAAGCATTTATGAATACGAAATATTATCTGGTAATTTAGCATCAAAATTGGCAAGAATTGTTGGTAATGTTAATGCAATGTTTGTTTAGATCTATCCAGAATGATTTTTTTTTAATACTGTGTGCATAGCCTGTGTTCAAGTAGATCTATCCAGAATGAATTTCTTATACTGTGTGCATAGCATGTGTTCAAGTAGATCTATCCAGAATGATTTTTTTTAATACTGTGTGCATAGCCTGTGTTCAAGTAGATCTATCCAGAATGAATTTTTTATACTGTGTGCATAGCCTGTGTTCAAGTAGATCTATCCAGATTGAAATTTTTATACTTTGTGCATAGCCTGTGTTCAAACAAGAACAAAATCTAATATTTGGGATTTAACTCTCAAATTATTTGTACAATGCAGATTTTCAATATATTGGTTCCACTGACACATTTACAACAGTATAATTACAATTAATGTCTTTCATCTTTTGAATACAGACAAATTGTTCCTTAATTAAATTTATTGTGTTATGTATATCTATTATTTGTAATTCTTGGTACATGATTTTATCTAATTTTTAAGAGTTTTATTCAAGGCTGTAAAGAGTACAGAATATCTTTAGTTAAAGTTTGATAACATGACCTGGAAATAGTTAAAAGTATAGGATCACAGGATCTATAAATAGATCAGTATATATGTATTAGCAATTATTAATAATCTTAATAATAAAACTTAAATGGCACTTATGGATTAATTTCTCAGTGACTGACGGGGTTTTGATGTTTCTAGAATAAATCTGTAACTTCTTATAAGTTGGGCTAGTATTAAAGAATAGGCCAGATCGATGCAAAATGAATAGTGTATTCAGTCACATGGGGTCAGTTGTGAAATACAATCACAATACATGATGTATATGAGGAGAGATTTAAGCAATCAATTTCATTCCAAAATTTGGAGTCTTCCACGCCTGTTGTGTTCCTGTTGTAAGTCTGTTTTATGTTGTACTTAGATATTATTCGAGAGAAAAAACATTTCTGTAGAAATATAAAGTGCTTATTATTTGTTGCACTCCGGTGGCCTAAGTGGTTAAAGCATCTGCCTTGAATGTAGGAGGTAGTTGGTTTGAACCCTGGCAAAGTCATACCAAAGACTTACAAAAAATGGTGCTAGCAGCTGCCATGCTTTGCGCTCAGCATTAAGAAGTTAGTATGAGGACTGATCATCCTGGTGTCAGGATAATCTGATTGGGTAGGAAATCGTTCTACATGTCTGTGGCATGATGCTTCATTTTTGGACATCACTATACACTGCTACAGTGCAGGCGTCATAGTGATGTGGCTGAAATTTTTTAAAAGCTACTTTAAAAATCAAAATCTCACACACACATACACACATACACATAATTTGGACTATAATATTATTTTGAAACTATTATAAATTGAATTAATTCTGGACAATGCCATCTTGACAATGTCATGATTCTTGGACCAGTATATTTCTGGTTTTGAAATTTACAAGGAACATTTCATTTCTTAGGCTGTTGATACACCATTATGAGGACTAGTTTGGGATTATCTTAATGTTTTCTTTTATAACTTTGTAACTAAATTGTTTGTTGAGTTTTAGAAAACTTGTTGGTTTATGACCATAGAATAGCTACAATTTAAAAAAAAAACTGACCATAGAATAGCTACAATTTAAAAAAAAAACTGACCATAGAATAGCTACAATTTAAAAAAAAAACTGACCATAGAATAGCTCTAATTGGTAAAGAAACCTTGATGATCTTTGTGTGTGTGTGTGTGTGTGTGTGTGTGAGAGAGAGAGAGAGAGAGAGAGAGAGAGAGAGAGAGAGAGAGAGATTCAGTGTAAATAGCAATCAAAATTTACTAATTATTAAATTTTCCTTTGTAGGTACAACTTGCACAAAGCAGAGAGTGATACTGATATGTTTATTGTATACCAAGCCAATACAAAGGATCTATTGGGTTTTGATCCACCAAAGCATACAGTAAAGGTAAATTCCTTTATCTGAGACTGATTCAAAGATTTTCTTCTGTCTCAATCAAGTTCTAGAGTTTGTATGATCAGAATTTTTTGTTGGAAACTCTAGGACAGTGTTTATTGTATGAAAAGTATTATTACCAGCTATTAACAGCATTTTCATTGTAAATAAAAAAAACAAAACAATATTCAATGTGGAAAAAGCAGTTTTTGAAAAGTTTAATAATTTTCAGAAGTCTGTTATGGTAGGATATATTACTTAGACATGCAACCAGATTTATTTACCAGACTTACAATATTTTCCTGGCGTACAGTATTCACTTTGCATACAGTATTTCTGTCAACTAACCAAACATTTTGTCAAAAAATTATTACTTCATTGCTTTGCAAATCTAATTATGGGTCATATCTGTACATCTTTTCATATGTTCACATCTAGTTAAGCTACTTCAGTAACCTGAACTTTATATATACTGTAGATATTGAGGGAGGGTGAACAAATTTAATACAATATGAAACAGAGATGAGTAGATGGCAACAAAGGTTTCTCATCCTGGGTGAAAGCTACCCCTGACACTCCTACTGTCCCCCCCTTCCAATTAGAGAGGAGAAAGTGGGGTCTTGAGTCTTATCTATACAGGTACATGTAATGTGAACACTTTGTTGTGACCTCAACTCCTCCTGCACCAATTAATGGAGAGTGATTTTGTTTTAGATGAGGATAAGTATATAGAGTTTTAAACCCTGAATGCAGTCCTAGGTGTGTACATGTTTTGGGGGTGGGTATTGTATTAATTGTACCACAGTAGTCATTTAAATATCAGTTTTACAAAACTTAATAGCCATTTAACAAGAAGCATGTACTGCAAAAGTAACCTATCTGTAGGTGAAAATTTGGCACTTACCATAGGAAGGGGTGCCATCAAAACACTAGAACATTGTAAAACAAAGTTACCTGTGCTTTGTTTTTTTTTGAAGAGTTTATCGTCAGAAGGTTTTGGAATCTTTTAACATTTGTATTTTTAAAACCTTGTCAAGATCTTTGTATGTTCTTTAGAAGAACTACATAATTACACTTAATTAGTTTTGCACAGTGAGCAAACCCAGACTACATTTTCTCAGGTTCACTATAAATTTAACAAATCCAAATACAGTGTGACCCCGTCATAGTACGCTCCATTATAACACAAATTCTGATATAACATGTTCATGGTGTGGCTCCCGAAATATTATATATAGGTTTTTCTCTTGCAAATTAAAAAAAAATCTTTCTTAAAAGTATGAGAGAAATGTAAAAGCTTGTTATCATTTTGAGTAAGAAATTGTGTATGAATAATACAAGATGATCATGGCATGGCTCCTGAAATTGTATATATATTTTTCTCCTACATGAGAAAATAGGTTTTTCTTCTTAAAAGTACAAAAAATAATTGGAAAAAGTTTCTTCTGGGATCACATAGGGCTTCAAAAATGTTACAAACTGCAATTTTTATTTTTCTTTATTGACAGCAAAATAGACCATCTGATGATTTTTTTTTAATTGGCAGCATTGTTGACCATCTGGCATTTTCCTTTTGGCGACAATGTCGGCTGTTTAAACTAATATATACTACCATTGGTTTGGAGTGGATGCCTCATGAAAGGAAGCCTCAAATTTGATACAAAATGCACTGAAATTTATTGTTACATAAACAAATTCTTTGTCCATATTGACAAACTATCTGAACAGTCCATTGTTATATCATAATCTGCTTACATTGACATCTAGCATGAGTAATGTATGTTGTGAGATATCCTCATTTTTTGTTGTTGACATTTCTGGTAGCAGAGATCAACCAGACAAGGCATAATCTCGTGATCTATCTTTCATGAGATGTTTGGCCACTCACTAGTGTAACAGACCAAATTTTTAGATTGATATTTGTTTTGTTATTGTTAATCTCTGTAGGCAACATTTAGCTAGACACATTAATGATTAACTAGATTTATTGTCAGATGTATTGCAGTGTTTTGATGCTAGTGAGGAGGGAATTTTATGTCATCCCAATTGGTTACCCTGTGGAAGAGGGCATGGTTTCACACGAAAAACTATCAGTTTAAATGTGCAATAGGGGAATTTGCAACTCAGTCTGCACTTTTCTACAAGAGAAAAGAATATAAGAACTGAGGGCTCAGAGAAATTTAATGAGTAAATTTCTTGTAAAAATCATCCAAGGGGGAACACAATTATCTGGAGGATTTGACAGACACCAAAAGCTTGAAATACAAGGTATTTGCATAATCTCATGTAATTAGTTGATACTACTATGATGATTTGTTGATTTAATTGCTTGTATTTGCAGAGATTTATTTGTTTGAGTTATAGATCAATTTTCTTGATATGGTATACTTGTGTTATCTGAGCCTGCACAGAGATATTTTTCTTTATATGTACATTGACAGCTCACTAAGTTATAGTCTCGATTATTGTAAGGAATTATGTATCCAGAATTTCATGCTTATTCTATATAGAAAATTATGTATCTAGCATAACTGAACTCGTACAATGATATTGTTTATTTATATACATTGACAAATTGTTGGAATGTAGATAATACGGGAAGTTGTGTAAATTATCCAGATAAGTTTATTATGTGTATTTGAAACACTAATGTAGGGAAACGAATTCCATTCATTCTCATGTAATGAGACTAGTAAGGAATTAATGCCTTGGTGTGGTGTAAATGGCAATTAGCAGACCATTAGTCTGTGGAATTAGGTTATATGTTCAGTTGTGACTAATTAGTCTAGATAGCCATCAATATCTGTTTGAATCCAATAGAATTACATGAGACCTCATTCCTGTATAATGTGACAGAAGATTTAGGTTGCTTTTGTTTATATTTTTTCTAGGTGAGATAGTTTTGGGAAGATACACATTTTACAACCCAAACAAGGGGCTGCCAGAGTAGAGGGCCAAAGACAAAGGCATGATACAGGATATTTGGAAAGGGGAAGAGAGAGTGGAAAGTAGAGCAAAAATAAAAAATACTTCCCGTTGCGAAGGAACCCAAAAGTACAGTCTGAGTGAAACTTTTGGACATAACCAAAACACCAGGTTATGAATTGATGCAATGCAGTGACATTCGATTTCTCACTCAGTTAAATGGTGATTTGATTCTATCATAAAGAGATCCAGCTATTTTTATAATCTTATTTGCATTTTGAAATTCCTTCATTTAGTTGATTCTAAAAGAAAGAAGTTTATCTTTCAAATTGTAACGTTATATCATTTGCTTGTGAAATTTTATTGTCTTGAAATGTGATTAAATTTTGTATTTATCTGTAATGGGTCTCATGTTATATATTGGCTCAGATTATTTAATTATTCCACCCTTAAGTCATACTTTGTATTAACCTTACTCAAACCGGGCAAATTACACTGTTGACGATCACCTTTTAATATGAAAGCCAAAACCAGTAAACCCACTACAGATAAGTTAATGGAGGGGTTTACCATAACTAGTAATTAATATATTTACATAAACTGACATTTTCATGTGAATGGTAAGTAATTATTTAAAAATTTTAATAACTCTATTTTATCTCCAACATGACTGCCACACTATGCAAAGTATGAAACTTTATGAATTTTATAGTAATAAGTATAAATAATAGAATAATAATGTATAAAATAAGAAAATATACTTACTACACAGGTAGTTAGTCAGTATTAGAAAACTGAGTGATTAGGATTTGATTGGTTGTTTCGGGCCATCCTGATCTTGTTGAATTCTAGTTCTAAAAATAATTATGCCCATAGTCCCAGATGCACACAAAACAAAAAAAAATCAAATCATTTATTTTTAGTTTTGTACAAAAAAAACTTACAAAATGGTTGTATGCTGTACACCGATGAAAAAGGAAAAAAACTTTACAAATTACGGGTAAACCATACAAGTTGACACCTATGCTATAAAGTCTGTGTTATGATTCAGGATCTAAATTTCTGGAGTAAGGATAGGCCAAAGTCAGGTCTGGATTTGTCTTTATACACCCAGTAAGTTTATACATAGGGTGGGGATTTCATTACTTGCTTGGGGGGTCAGCATTGTAAGTGTGACAATCAAAAAACCTGAAAATAAACAAATTTGTTTTGAACAGTGTATATGTACATTCAAAAGTACCCCTTGCCAAGTTTTACCTTTAGGGAGTGTGCAGTTCTGAAGGCCAGTCTTAAATATATCCCAAGGTTTGAAATTTCTATTTTTAATGTATACAGGTCATTTCACAACATTTTGTACACGTCCAGATGGGCAGCATCATATAATTCTCACATTTCCTTCAAAAAGCACTGTACAAAAAAAGTAATGTCTATGAAATATACAGTCAATGCCTTGAATGCACAGCTTTCTTGCACTTCAGAATTCTGACCATGAGGAGTGTGATTACACTATCCATGAGGTGCATCGCTACTGTGAGTTGATCCTTAATGGCGACCCCAGATGTGTGGAGACACTCTTCCTACACCCAGATTCTCTTGTACAGACTTCACCAGAGTGGAAGAATCTAGTGGTCAAAAGAATGCTTTTCCTAAACATGTAAATATGCACATACACCACTCACTCGATCACTTGCACCCTGATAACTTGTGAACCAACTTATAACACGGGGTCAGGCATTGATCCCATTTGTTCCATAAAGAAAATTACGATCAACATTAGTAACGAAAACTTTGATTTATTACTCATTTTATCATCAAAAACAGTAGATAGGACCTGAAATTTAATCAACATTATGAAATATCAAATTTAAAACTAAGTCATGCAATTTTTTACATTTTCTTTCCAAATGTTAGTACACTGCAATTAACATTATGTAAGGAAAGTTTTATCAATGAAAATGTCACCTATGCTGAGTGGAGGCAGTACTTCAATAAATAAATACAAAATAAATAAATTTCTTATCAATTGAAATTTATATTTTAGTTCTATCTTTTAGTTCCTTTTATGTGTAATCATCATAAATGCAATGTGTCCTCTTGTAATTAAATATAAAATGAGTCAATCTGCTGTAACAGCTATGTTCTGGATCGTTTCTCTGAGAACCTAATTAAGTGCTGACTGTGTTTTGATAAATTAAGTGCTGACTGTGTTTTGATAACTGACTTGTGGAAGTATTTGTTGGATTGTTACACTGAATTAAAAGCTGGCCTTCTTTGTATTATCAGGTTAATTGTATCTTTAGAATCAAATAAAGGAGCTGGAATAAAAGAAAAGTTAAAAGGCATGAAAATCCTACAAATTTAAAATCTAGTGGCCCTGGTCGTGTGTCAGGTGAACTTACTTCATTTGACCAATCAAACACTTATAAATGTTATTGTGTATCGAACATAAATTACCGTAAATTTATCGACTCATTGGTAACTGTGATCAAAGATAGCAAGGCACCCAAGCAAAATGAATACTTCGTAAATAAAGAGCTTGGTTTCACAGATACGGACCACTGTGGGCAAGCAAGTTTCAGAGAATTCTTGAACTGGCACTTAAAGATATCCTCAAGGATGATAACAAGTTTCATTATTACTTACAATGAAATTACATCAATACTGTATTAATTGAACAATACAAAATTTGAAATGTAGATTGACTCACAATATTAATTTCGCTAACTTTTGAAAAAAAGGAATCTTGTTTGGTGGTGTATTGACAGTTAGTCTAGTTCCCTGATCTTTTGCCTCCCTATTTGGCAGAATACTATTATATACCACTCCAGGAACCAGGCTCATCAAGAAAACAAAAAGCAGTGATGTAATACACATGTTTTCACATACACATGATGGTTGTTGAAACCAGTGGAACGAACTTTCATATGTTGGAAATTTTGAAAATAAATGTTATTTAAACAGAATAGCGAACAACTTCATTAGAAAAAGAACATTATTAAAATTATTATCAATGAGATTGTAAAATGAGCATTTAGTCATTTAACTGCACAGTTCCCTACCCCTCTCACTCCACTGTTTTTTCGATGTCTCAACAATTTATTTTTCATTTTTTTTGAGGTCCCATGCCCTTACTTATAGTGTGGTCTATGTTTCTGGACCCCATTATGCGTGAGTTATTGAGGGAATGGTATAGCTGTGGGCTTTGGGCTTCAAGTTTGTATGCCTCCCCATCCCATTGCTTGCAGCAGGGTCATCTTAATTTGGTTGTCTTTCGATCTGTCTGCCAATTGTGAGAAGCTTGTTAGCAAGATTGCACTCAGTGCAGACAAATTATATTTGGCTACCATAGTTGTATTCACATGTAGATGACTTGATTAGATTTTCAGACCATTAAAGCAGTTCTTTTTTCTTTTTTTTAAATTTTTTTTAAACTTGTGGACATAATTGACAAATCTTCTTGCTATCACATTAAGCAAAATCCACTTGATGTAGACAAATCATATTTGATAGGCTTATTTTGATTCATATGTAGAAAACCTGGTTAAAATTTCATACATCGTTAGCAATTTTTTAAATTTTGTAAAGATCTTGAAACTTTTTGGACTTTGTTTTATGCATGTGTAGATGATGTGAATAAAATTAAATGAAAATTTGAAACTTTTCGATTATAGTCAGATAGATGGGGAAATTATGAAAACAGATCTAGTCATTGTAATTTTGAAAAACAAAAAAAGGGTTACAGTTATAGGGCCTAAAATGAGGAATACAACTCACTAACAAATAACAATTTTCAGTCATATCAATATAATGTCTGCAGTGTGGCAGTTTATAATGATGTCTAGCTCTGGGGCATCATGCCCCAGAAATTAAGCATGATATCCCACCCAGTCACATTATCCTGACACCAGGCCAACCAGTCCTAACACTAACCTCTTACTGCTGAGCATCAAGCGAGGCAGCTGTTAGTACCATTTTTGTAAGTTTTTGGTGTGAATCGACTGGGGTTCGAACCTGTGACCTCCTTCATCCAAGGCAGATGCTCTAATCACTAGGCCATTGGAGCGGTTAAACTGAATACTGGAAAATACAACCAGTAAATCACATAAAAGAGCACCACCTATCACTTACAGACCCTCTAAAGATGGAAAGACCATCAAGTATCTATAATGTATCATAGGCTGTGTATCATGAGTTGTATCAATACATGGTACAGGTGTATCATTTTACCCCTAATGCTTATATTGTTAAAAAATTTCATGTAAGTTTGATAATGAGTGAGATGCACACTTAAAATTATCTGGGATCCGATTGGCTGATTTAGTTACTACTCTTCAGGCTTTATTTCTAATACAGCTTTGTTTAAAATTGGAATGTATAAGTTGGAATGTACAACTGTACCATTAATCTTGCACAAGTTTGAGAATGAGCATGATACATACTTGTGATGTGATTTTGCATCAGATTGGCTTCTACTCTGAAAGCAGTTTTGATCCAACTTAAAATAGGGGTCTTGTCATCAGAATCTTGGATGGGCTTCATATAGATTGAGATCCACACATACTAACGAGGTAATCTTGCATCTGATTAAGGACCTGAATAGTGTGGTAGTCTGGGACCAAATCTTTTTAGGTGCAGACTTGTCAAATATTACCTGTACAAGCCTGTGTAACCTTTAATATTTCTTACTTGTTCTTAAAACTGAAGAAAATGTGCCAAAGCAAGTGTGGCAGACTTTGCATTGTGTGGAAGTGCAGACAAGTGACTATCAAAGAAAATCACACTTTGCATTGTGTGGAAGTGCAGACAAGTGACTATCAAAGAAAATCTTTGGTGAGCTAAAAGAAAGAAAGCTGATGGAAAAGGTTCACCAAAGAAGATTTTCTTTGGTAGTCACTTGTCTGTGCTCCACCTCAATGTATAGTTGAATTAAGATCTACTGTTTCAGGCCTCTGTTTGTTGACTGGATTCTAATACTGTGTTACATTCTTCTGTTTAGTCAGTTTGAGCTGAAGTCAGTAGCACTTTTTGTTTCTAGAGCACATGGTAAGGAAAAGCTACTGTCTCCTTTAAACAAAACAGCATCATATCACACTGTGCCAGCCACATGTACAGATAAGTTGCAAGCACCTGTCATGGTCCAGATGAATGGTTAGCTAAATAAATGGGAGGTAAGTGGAGCCCTCAGAGCTCAATAAGCTCATCCATACAAGCAGGATTAACTCCACACAAGCCAAAGCATCACTTCAGATAGATGTTTTTCAGTTGGGCTTGCTTCTCTGCTGATGGTTCATGTAGCGGTTATTTCTGTGAATGGTATTTGGTATTACCAAAATGGTCTGACCTGTATTCTAATTGCTAATTATAGTGAATAGTACTTTTGATGAATACATTTTTTATTGATTCAGATGCTAGTGTTTGAATCTGACATGATAATAGAAAAGGCTATGAAGTAAAGGATGTAATACAATGCATAATTACTTCATACAAAAAAATAACCATAGATAATAGTGTCTTGACCCATGTGAACAAAATGTTTTAAGAACGCAATGTTCCATGGGTTAAATAACTGTATTTGTTGTTCTTGTTCTTTCTTGTTCATTCTTCAAGTTCTAAGACAACCATGATGTAACTAATTTGGTTTCTCTGAATATGTAAGTGGCTGATCAATCATTATGTATTTTGAATTGCCTGTGGCACATTCAGCTGGAGCTGCCACTTGCTGTTGCTTGATCAATAGAGGGTATGCTGCAGTTATAAGATATATGTTGATGCACTTCCACTGCAGTTATGAGATATATGTTGATGCACCTCCACTGCAGTTCTCCACAGCCGATATTGTATAACTTCACTATGGACAAGACTGCCTGGTGGTGCAATCCCATGTGAGATATTCCTTATGGTCATTGCTGGAAGTCTTTTGACTGACTTACCTGATCAATCCAATTACTGCATTAGAGATTAAGTGTGAAAATGCATGATATCCTTTTTTTTAGATAAATATATATTGTCCATCAGTATTTTATTGTTTTCTTGTAATGACAAACTCACAAAAGTAAGTCAGTGAATATGTATATAAACACCATAAATCAAAATTTGATATCCAGAAATTAAAGATATTTACTTGTTTTTAATATGTATTTTTGTCTTGCCCAATTTTTTAATTTACCTTTCACAAATAGGTTTACAGCCATACATGAATACATTTTTTGCAGTTTAAACTTAAGGTCAAGTGTTTAGTTCAAAGTTTGCTGATAAAATGTCTGATAACATTTTATCAGCATGTATTCATTCCATTACAGTGAATGCTTGGATAAATACCTACGGGATGCAGAAGGATCCAGAGGGATCAAGCAGCTTAGACGCTGGTGTGATGACAACCCTTCAGCCAAGCTTCTTTCCATAAAAATGTGTAAACTACTCTATATTGTTGTCAGGCTGCTTCAGAATGCTAAGTGAGTCCATGCTAGTAAATCAGTCTTATTTAATACAAGATTTAAAGCATTCATTAGGATGTAAGTCTTTTCGGAAAGCAGAGTAATTATAGGGATAGTTAGACAACTTCAAGCAACTGCTTAAATATAAGGCCGGGCCAGTTTGAAACCTATCAATGGACCAGCCTGGGTCAGCTACTGTGGTGTGTCCTTGGGCAGGGCACTTTATCCCATTTGTCTTGTCACTGCTGTGCCATAAAGCACCAAACCAAAATTAAAAACAAGGAAAGATTTTAATTACAAAGGCATTTCAACAAAAGGGTAACTCGAGTGAAAACCTGAGTTTGAGCAATGGCTACAACATATGAAGCAATGAATTTACATAAATGTTCAGTGAGTATGATTGCAAATCAGTAGGGAAAACCTCAGAAAATTGAGCACTATTAATATTCTTGTGTATATTTCACATCTAAATGGAAAGTCTTTATAAATCGTGCCTGATCTTTATTGTTATATTGTTTGAAGCAAGCAGCATTTGTTTACAATGAAATTTCTCAAAAGCGAAACTAAGTTACCAGAATCCATATAAGATCAAAACAGATTTTGAGTCCTGAAGTTTTCATTGATAATGTAATTTTTTTCCCCTATTAACTGAAACGCCTAAACTTTGAATAGGGAAATATATTTTGATCCCAGATTTAAATTTTATGCTTAAAAACCCATAAGACAGAAACACATCAAACAGGGAGATGTAACTTGGTAGCTAAACTCCAAGCATATGTTGAATAGAATAATTAAAGTTTGCAAGTATTGTAGTAGGCTTATATTGAGACAAAAACTGAAAAATGACCAAAAGGCATGCAAAGTTAAAACAATACTGGACACTCATTCCAACACAGATTATAGCCAACAGTAGACTAATCTGAGGTCTTTGCACCCTTAAAAAAGACCCAGCATTTAGGGCAAATTATTAAAAACTAAATGCTTGTACGTAGGCCTTTTAAGAAAGATAATGATTATCTTCTTGCACCACTACCTCAATAACTTGTGCCCTGATAACTCCCAAACCTCGCTCTTTTTAAAACCAGAAAATCCCCAAACATTGATCTCTATTTATTGTACTTGAAGAAAATTGTGATCAACATTAGTAATGGAAGCTTTGATGTCTCTCATTTCATCATCGAAAACAGTAGATAGGACCTGAAATTTTAATCAACATTATAAAATATCCAATTTAAACAGAAGTCATAACATTTTTTTTACATTTTCTTTTTAAACAGTAGTACACCGCAAATAATGATATGTAAGGAAATTTCGATCAATGAAAATGTCACACTGAGTGGAGGCAGTACTTTAATAAATAAATACAAATTAAATTTGTTTTATCAATTTATGTTCTAGTTCTATCTTTTAGTTCCTTTTTATGTTTAATCATCATCATAAATGCAATGTGTCTTCTTGTAATTAAATATAAAATGTGTCAATCTACTGTAACAGCTATGTCCTTGAGCATTTCTCAGAGAACCTAATTAGGTGCCAACCATGTTTTGATAACTGACTTGCAGAAGTATTTGTTGTATTGTTGCACTGAATTAAAAGCTGGCCTCCTTTTTATTATCACATTAATTATATCTTTTGAGTCAAATAAAGGAGCTGGAATAAAAGAAAAGTTAAAAGGCATGAAAATCCTACAAACTTAAATCTAGCAGCCCTGCTCAAATGAAGGGTAAACTCACTTCATTTGATCAATCAAACACTTATAAATATTATTGTGTATGTAACATTAACTACCTTAAATTAACCAACTCATTGGTAACTGACCAAAGATAGCAAGGCAACCAAGCAAAATAAATACTTATAAAGAACTTGGTTTCACATATATGGACCATTGTAGGCAAGTGAGTTTCAGAGAATTGGCACTTAAAAATTGGCAATACAAAAATTGAGATTCAACATAGACAATGCATAGATCCAACCTGTCAATCAAATCCACAAATATTGACCAATCGGATAAGAGTGTCCAGTGCTACAGTAACAGCCGCCATATTTTACCCACAAACGTGTGGTGAAAATACAGCTGCATTAAAGACTATTGTGATTTTTGCAATATATTGACAAAATGGTGCTTCAATATGGATGGGGAACATGCAATGCAGGTGAAAGATATCCGGAAAGGGTGGAAGGATGCCGTTTTATACGTTTTCCGACTCCAAAACGTGATTTGGAAAAGGTGAAACAATGGATCAAAGCATGTGATCGACTGCATGAACTGCTTAACATCGCCAGGTTAAACCAACACAAGACTGTTTGCTCAAAGGTAATTCAATTTAGATTTCACTATGTTTAATCAGTATAAGTAGTATTCTAGCAAATAATGTTAATGATAAAATGATCTAATACATATGTTTTCTTTAATGATACATACTCATCCTTCTGTAAATAGAAATCTGGTATATCATTGCATGTTAAATGGTCTTTTTTCTAGCAGAAAAGAGTCATTTAATTCCCACAATTTCACATACTCCATTGTCACATACTTTCCCATCAGGTGAGGCACCCAAAAATGAAAAGTCATTATTAACCACAAAGCCACACTCATGAAAATGCCTTGAAGGATACAATTAAAGATACTCCTTTTTAGCAGTTTTCTCATGTCTTTTACCATATTCAAGAGTTTTGTTTTTCACATCATTTTTTGAAAACAAACTGTTAATAAACCTCTCACTGGGTTTAGATCTCCTTGATATTACTTTTCCAAAATTAGATGGTGTCTATTTTTTCTCTCATGAAACTAGTGATCAAGTAAGGTTACTTTCTTCTCTGTACCTCAGTGTCAGATAGATTTATGCACTTTGTGTTCTCATTGAGTGGTTTGAACTCATTTGGTAAACACACTGGAGAAGCCCTTGTCACAGATATATTACCAGAATCCTGAGTTATTTGTCAATGTAGTTTCTCTCAGGTACTTTTTCTGAAATGAAGAAAAATGCTTTTATTATTCTTTCAGGGATATCAGCAATGGATATGTTAGCATTTGCAGCTGAGAATCAGGATCTAATGCTCAAATGGTCAAATAGTTTAAGAGAGATACAAGAGCTTCAACTTAAAGTTTCATCAAAAGATAAGGAAATTCAAGATCTGGAGAAAATAATTGCCAAAAAAACAAACGTTGAGTGTAGCAATTGTGAAGGATAAAGAAAACACAAAGTTTGTTTAAATACTATACAGGAATCACATACATAACATTTTTAGCTTTATTTGACTTTCTACCCCTGTAGAGTGTCCAGTCAAATATGGACCAGGACGAAATGATACAAAAAGCCTTAGCCAGGAAGATGGACTGTTTTTAAAACCTATTTAGGTTTAGGCATGGTTTTGGTTTAAAAGACTTGACCACATGGTTTGGACTCAGCACAGTCGGCTAGTGTTGTGTTTAACACATGCCTTTTTCTTTTGTATTTAAAACTTGGCCAGCTTTCAATTTGGCCACATAGAGATACAATAATAAAAAAACATCTGAATATAGGAAAGATTTTCCCACTACCATTATTATTATAGATGGAAATGAAATTAAAACTCAAGTTCCAAGTGCACTTTGCCTACAGATTATAAATCTGTAACAACTCTAAAGGGTTGATAGGTTGTGATCCTAATGGTTGTGTAATGTTTGTTTCAGAATTATTTACAGGATCAATTTCAAATAAATCTATTACAGAGCAATCTGGTTTTTATGATATGCTTAATACACTAAAATCAACTGGTTATATTAAAGTAGTTGCCATAATGGTAGACAAAGGTTTTAACATTGCAAAAAAAAATTAATGAACTCAGTTTGAAAATAAACATTCCACCATTTGCATCATTGAGTAGACAAATGACAGCTTCTGAGACACTTTTGACTATAAAAATTGCCAAACATAGAGTACATATAGAACATCTCTTATGTAAAGTTAAAACATACAATCTTTTATCACAATGTATTCCTACATCTTTGTTTCAAAAAGCCAACAAAATTTGGACTGTGTTTCCCTCTAACACTTTTGCAAGATGTATTTGTTAAGGATGAAGAATGAATTGGATAATAACTGATACAATAATATTGACCCAATCTGCACATCTAGAGGTGTTGATGCCTTAGGAATGTTGGTGCAATTCTGCACTCTAGGGGTGTTCCCTTCAGACTAGAGAGATGAGAGATGAGACATGTCTTTCATCCACGTTTGGTAATTGTCTAATTGTATAAGAAATGTAATATAATAATCATGCTAAACAATGTTGTTTCTGTTTACTTCATATCTGTACCTATTTTAGACATCTATAATTTTTGCACATATTCTCAATGTATCCTTATTACTTGTTCTATTTGATGACATTGTATTGTACATTTACATGAATATTTGTATTACGTATCAATTGAAGTATGTTGCATCAGCTTGATGAATAAAAACAAAGTATGAAAGCTTTACTGTTTGTTGTGTTTATTTTTAACAGACTAAAATTATTGATCACTGTAGACATTTACAAATATGGCCAGGTACTAAATTAGGTCAAGAGAAAAGGATCTCACAGTAAGTCAAGGTAAGTAACAGGATAATAAGATCGTCATTTTCAACAGCTGCAGCTTTTATTGTGAGATTACAGCACCCTAACACGTTAGGTTGACCTCATCTATTTACATAACATTTGTTTTTGCTGAATATACATCTCAAGCAGGCCTGCCATAAAATATTCTTGGTGTGTTGTGTCCCATGGGTATTGTGCCCTTCTGAGCAGGAAGATTTAGCAGTAAGTACATAGGCAGATATGATTTTTAATTTAATTTTTTAAAAACAAAATTTGTTTGCTGCATAAAAAATGAAACCAATTGTAATGGTTTGGTACAAAGACGGTAAAAAAACATTTTCAGGGATGGACTAGTAAAAGAATAGAAAGGAGATTGCAGATAAGATATATAAAGATATGTCCTCAGTAATTTAGTGCAGATATCCTCAGTGATGAGAAGTATAAAAGGAGAGATTCATTTCTTGAAGTTTCTACATGATATAGAATATTTTATTTTTTTACAGGAATATAGTCGATGGTCACCCACTTGAAATTTACAGGTTAGAAGGTTCACAGGAAAGAAAACTGCTGATGTCAATAAGAGCAGGAGATTTTCCTGTTGAACAGGCCTGGAGTATCATTGAAAGGTATAATTATCATTGTATCCCAAAGATTTTTCTTAACAAAACAGCAACATAAACTTTGTTTTTTGTCTGTGTCTTTATGTCTGTTACTCCAGTGGTTAACACTAACACTGATAGTATTACTGTCTTCCATCTTTTGTCAGTCCATCTCTCAGACTTTATTCAAGTTTCACATATGAAATCAATTTTTTGTATGCATTTTTGAATACAGCATTGTATTACTTAGTGTAAATGCTACAACACTCACCCCAAATGTTAGTTACCATGCAGGATTGTACTACTTTGTGTAAGCTATTTGGTGATCACAACACTCACTCCAAATGTTAGTTACCATGCAGGATTGTACTACTTTGTGTAAATGCTACAACACTCACCCCCAAATGTTCATCACCATGCAGGATTGTACTACTTTGTGTAAATGCTACTTGGTGATCACAACACTCACCCCAAATGTTAGTTACCATGCAGGATTGTACTACTTTGTGTAAATGCTACAACACTCACCCCCAAATGTTCATCACCATGCAGGATTGTACTACTTTGTGTAAATGCTACTTGGTGATCACAACACTCATCCCAAATGTTCATCACCATGCAGGATTGTACTACTTTGTGTAAATGCTATTTGGTGATCACAACACTAATCCCAAATGTTAGTTACCATGCAGGATTGTACTTCTTTGTGTAAATGCTATTTGGTGATCACAACACTCATCCCAAATGTTAGTTACCATGCAGGATTGTACTACTTTGTGTAAATGCTATTTGGTGATCACAACACTTATCCCAAATGTTAGTTACCATGCAGGATTGTACTACTTTGTGTAAATGCTATTTGGTGATCACAACACTCATCCCAAATGTTAGTTACCATGCAGGATTGTACTACTTTGTGTAAGCTATTTGGTGATCACAACACTCACTCCAAATGTTAGTTACCATGCAGGATTGTACTACTTTGTGTAAATGCTACTTGGTGATCACAAAACTCACCCCAAATGTTAGTTACCATGCAGGATTGTACTACTTTGTGTAAATGCTATTTGGTGATCACAACACTAATCCCAAATGTTAGCCACCATGACCAGTGTTTCACAGTTCATTAACTGTAGTTTCCATGCTGTAAAGTGAGGTAACATTATATGTGGATCAGACATGCTAAGTATAAAATTCTCCCATTTGAAGAATGTACCTATTATTTCATGCTTCATAGACTTTTGCATTTGGCACATAAGCACATTATAAAGGAAGAGGCAGTAGAGTATTCAAGCTTCATTACGTTATTTTGTTTCATCTAAAACTGAAAACATTTCAAGTCTTTCTATTCCTGTCACACTTTCATGTCTCATCTAAAACTGGAAATAAATTAAAACTTTTCTATTCTTGCCATACTCTTTTTCTCATCAAAAACTGAAAATATTTCAAGCTTTTCTATTGCTGTCATACTTTTTTTGTTTCATCTAAAACTGAAAATATTTCAAGCTTTTCTAAATCTGCCAAACATTTTGGCTTGATAGAAAACTGAAAATATTTTAAACTTTTTTTAATTATTGCCATACTTTTTTGTCCCATTTAAAACTGAAAATATTTCAAGCTTTTCTATTGCTGTCATACATTTTGGCCCGATCTAAAACTGATAATATTTTAAGCTTTTCTATTAATGCCAAACCTTTTTGTCTCATCTAAAACTGAAAATATTTCAAGCTTTTCTATTCTTGCCATACTTTTTGGCCTGATATAAAGCTGAAAATATTTTAAGCTTTTCCTTCCGGTCATGCATTTTTTGTTTCATCTAAAACTGAAAATATTTCAAGCTTTTCTATTCCTGTCATAATTTTTGTCTCATCTAAAACTGAAAATATTTCAAGCTTTTCTATTCCTGTCATACTTTTTATCTCATCTAAAACTGAAAATATTTCAAGCTTTTCTATTCCTGTCATAATTTTTGTCTCATCTAAATCTGAAAATATTTCAATCTTTTCTATTGCTGGCATACTTTTTATCTCATCTAAAACTGAAAATATTTCAAGCTTTTCTATTCCTGTCATAATTTTTGTCTCATCTAAAACTGAAAATATTTCAATCTTTTCTATTGCTGTCATACTTTTTATCTCATCTAAAACTGAAAATATTTCAAGCTTTTCTATTCCTGTCATAATTTTTGTCTCATCTAAATCTGAAAATATTTCAATCTTTTCTATTGCTGTCATACTTTTTATCTCATCTAAAACTGAAAATATTTCAAGCTTTTCTATTCCTGTCATAATTTTTGTCTCATCTAAAACTGAAAATATTTCAATCTTTTCTATTGCTGTCATACTTTTTATCTCATCTAAAACTGAAAACATTTCAAGCTTTTCTATTCCTGTCATAATTTTTATCTCATCTAAAACTGAAAATATTTCAATCTTTTCTATTGCTCTCATACTTTTTATCTCATCTAACACTGAAAGCATTAAGCTTTTCTGGTTCAATTTATTCATTTTGGCCCCAAATTTCATGATCAAGACATCAGAGCCTGTCCATCTTTCAGTGTGATGGAATGGCTGCACAGTCAGCCTTGACTTACCTGACATGTATTTTCACATTCCAAAGTATACAAAGCCATGCAGATATCTTTGCTTCACCTATCGAGGCAAAGCATATAAATTCCATGCTTTTCTTTTTGGCCTCAACCTTTTGGGCCTTCATGAAAACTTTAGACTGTGATTTCTTGGTTTAGGATGACCTCCACAGTGTCAGCGGCATATCCAGATAACATCTTTCAAAAATGTTGGGTTTGGTTTTAGCCCAAGATATGAAGAACCTTCTTGCCCATATTTGGAAGTTAGGGTGGATAATAAAAATGGAGAATTTGAATTTATCCCCACTCAACATTTATTTCTCTTAGTTTTTCACACATCTCAGGCTTATACAACTTGCTCCTAAATGCATCAAAAATATTGTTCATGTGTCAGAGAGGATTTCAAACACAGTGCTCATCTCTGAAAGGGAGTTTCTTCAACCTATTTAATGCAGCAGCATATTTATAACCCCTTGGCTGCCTTCACATGTGCCCATTACAAATTTACCTTTTATCCAAATGACCCTTCATGGGCCATCTAGACCAGAACATTACGATCTGAACGCACATCAGAAAGTTGAAAGAAAGTGAATGGTTTACAGCAGGAATACCTCTCAAAAATCCAGGACAGGAAATAATGATTTGTACAGATGCCATGTTGGGTTGGTGAGCACACTTGTTACCGAACTAAATATGGCAGAGATGGCTCTTCACATCGACCTCCTGGAAATGAAAGCCATTCTCAATGCCTTGTAAGACCTGGGTAGAACACATGCATGGACATTATGGTCCTGATACCATCGGATATTTCAGTAGTGGTGCTAGATCTCCTCAAACAGAGAGAGATGAATTCACTGGACCTTTGCATCATGTGATTTTCTTTTGTGGTGCACCCAATACCAGATAAATATTTAGGTCAGCTGCATACCAGAACAGTTCAATATTTTAGTCAACTCATTGGTAAGGAGTGGAAAACTGCTTCACACAGAGTGGGCTCACCATCTTTCAACATTCAGTTAAGTTTCCATCCATTGGGGCTGCCCAGTGCTGGATCTTTTCATGGCAATGTGGAACAACAAATTGCTCACATTCAGCTGGGAGAGAATGTGTGCCTATACCTTCCCTCCATCAGTCTAGGTACTGAAAGTAGTTCAGAAAGTTAGAGACATGAAGTGCCAGATCTGATCACCCTTTTATGATGGGTCAAATCCTGAATCAGTGATCTGATGACTGTGGTGACAGATGTACGCAGGAAAATCATAGTGACTTGCACAATGCTGAAGCAGCCTGTATCACCACTGTTACATCCATATCCAGGGTCAAAATAGGTTAAAAATTAAAATCACATGAACAGATGTCATTTGTACTTTTTCATTAGTCATTCATAATGGTGTAAAGTTTCAGCATGGCCTCACCTCCAGTTTTAATAAATGGGTTATTGACTGTCTGAATACAGATTTACATTCATTACATCAAAGGTTAAGGTCACACAGGAAAGTTTTATCTAAGGCATTTCAACAATAAAGTAAACAAAACAAGGAGAATATTTGTATGAGGAGAAGCTATGCACCTAATTGTCTTATTCTTTTTGAGATTATTGATTTTTGTTGAAATAAAGCATGATTGATGAATGACCAAAGTTTTAAAACTAATTCTTCAAATTTTATGATTCTATATTTATTATAACTAGAGTTTTCAGACTTTGACACTTTGAGTTTCATCCATAAACAGATTTTGATACATTGGGCGACTGGTATTTCCAAATAATTGTCTCATATGAATGTACAGATTTTTGTTTCACATTGAAATTAATATTTTCAGCCTCCAGACAGAGATCAGCAAAAAGAGAGAGAGCTTATCCATACAGAGTGTGACAGATGAAGCAAAGGCACAGATGGAAGAATGGTTAATTCAAATGAGATACACTAACTTTCTGGAGAAACATTAAACTGATAATTACTTGTAAAGCCTTAAATACCTATGTATAATAAACAGTTTAGATCCAGATATGCAGGTCACATTTACAATATAACCAACTTGTAAAGTAGTTCTGCTTTTTGGTTTGAGGTCTTGAAATGTATATGTTCATTCATCTTTCCATCCATCTGATATTCACCCTGAGATACTGTCAAGCTTTGCATTTAGGTCTTTTTCTCATCATTCCGTACAGTCATTTGACTTGATATGTAAATGTTTCATAAAGAACACCAAAGATATCAATGAAGATGTCATCACTTTGACCTTTATTTAGTGAAAACATCATTACTTTGACCTCTACATCAGTGAAAACTTCATCACTTTGACCTGTACTTCATAGTTAATAATGAAGTCATTGACAGTTTTCTTTTTTTCATGAAAGTGCACTGAGCATATCTGAACATATATTGTGTAATGGCAGAAAGCATAGTATGGGATGGCAGATTTGAATGCATATTATGGGATGGCATATCTGAATGCATGTTATGGAATAGCAGATTTAGAATCACATTGCTGTATACACAGGTAAATACAGTGGCTAGGGAACTTTGTTAAGAGCCACCAATGGTGATGAATATGGTTTTATCACTAAGAAGGAGGCTGCAAGGCAACACAGTAAATGTATTCAAATATACAGTAATGGTACTTTTTTTCCACAGAGCATTTCTATTGTTTTGATTTACTAGAAATAGCAGGAAAGGCAGTCAGTGAAATTTAAGTTTAATTGACTTAAAAAAGTTTTAATTTTTCATCTCATTTAAGATTGATCCAAACTAAAAACAAAAATGCTTATAGGTTTGTTTGTATTTTCTTTGTACTCTACTTTATCAACTCTCTGTCCCAAGCTAGCATCATCACATACAAATGTATGGGAACAATACTCTGTCACCAATATTCACTGAAATAATAGCTGAAGGAGTATATAAGCATCTATTGAATTTTCAGAGGTTAAAAATCATAAACATCTCCAGTGACATCCATCCAGAAAATTGTTGGTGATTGAAATGTTTTGCTATGTGACAGTTATTGAGTTGATACAGGAATTTCAAAAAAAAAGAAAGTCAGCATTGTCTACTTATGGCAGGAAGGAAATGACTAATACATTCCTAAGGTCTCATACAATTCTCATTGGCTTTTATTATTTTTGATCAAATTACTGTAATCATGATTATTAAATTATGATAAAAAAATGTATACATTTCTCATCTTTCATAATCGGGTCAGGTGCATTTATGGCATATCCTTGTGTCTGTCTGTCTTCCATTAACCAACCTTGAGCAGTTGCTTGTTACCACTGTAAAGGTCATATTTCTGCTCAGATTTTGATCAAAATTGGAATGTGGGATCATATCATCAAAATCTTGGACAAATTTGACAATTTGGCATAATTCACATATGTTATTGAGGTGATCTTGGATCTTATTAGCTGATCTTGTTACCATTTTGGAAGCCATATTGATGATACAAGATTTATCAAACTTGGAATACATCTTTTATTGGAATAAGATCTCAGATCAATTTGATAATGTGTGAGATCCATGAATAATAATTAAGTGATACAATTGATTGGCTGGGCATGTTGTGTCATCAAATGACCAGCAAGTCTTATTATAAGCCAAATCTGCACGTTATTGAAATTCAATGCAGTCAGTATGCTTTTTCATATAAAAATACCTTCCCTCTCTCTCTCTCTCTCTCTCTCTCTCTCTCTCTCTCTCTCTCTCTCTCTCTCTCTCTCTCTCATGCACACACACACACACACACAATGATGTTATGAAAGGGAAATAATCCATGATAATGACTGTTGGCAATCACAAGTTTGAGGTTACAAAGAAGTTTTCCGCTTTCTGTTTGCAAACTGCATTGACTTGGTTCTGCTGTCACACAGTGCACTGGCAGATATGGGTCTGTACAGTTTGTTACAAGTAATGATTAGAACAAACAACAAAGACCTTGATTTGACAGCACATTATGCAATGGCAGATCTGGATCTAGGGTGTTTGCAATTGTACTAGGCTCATAAATGAGTGCAAATTGAAGTCACAAAGGCTTAAAATGGTCTTAATAGCTGTATTCATTTGAGGATATAATGATAACATAAGAGATTCATCAACATCATCATTTAAATATTTTATTGAAAAAGACAGTTTAGTGGGAGTGGGAAGCAGGTAACTACAGTTTGTGCTGCTTAAATTGCAAGGGTACATGACTATAGTATACTGCATGCACAATACATGCAATAGATGCATTCTTGGCTACTCTTGAATCAAGTGACAGTTTGATGCAAATACATGGGTATATATGAACTATCAAACAAAATTTCTATATAAGACGATCTTTTCTTCATCTTCTGAGATCACAATCTTCATGAAACGCTAATATGTAATCTACTGGCTTGTGTTTTCTTTTATATTATTATATTTTTTATGTTTGCTTCATATTTTGAAGAGAATAATTAAATACAAACTATAAACGTTTCATAACTCATAATTTCATAGAAAATTATGCTGAGCAGTAAAATATTTGCAAATAATATTACTAGTTCTATACTATACATTCATATGAAGCCCTTCCATGATATAAAATAATTAATCATAAAATGTTACAAGAAAATGCTCATCAAAGAACCAGAAAGAAAAAGTGTGATGACTGAGACAAATGGTATGGGTATACAGTTGATAATCACAAAATGTATTTTCTTGTTTCTCACACTATTCACACACATATTGAAAACTTTGATGAAATATCGTCACTTTCTTCAAGAAATGCATCTTTAATACCAGTTGCCTCCCTTTCCTCAATGAATAACCTCCAAGTGCCAGAGGCAGCACACTTTCATACAGTAATGGGCTTGTTGCTGCCTATATGTTGATATTCAGTATTGTACATTTTGGGAGCTGTCATCATGGATTTGGTACCGGGCTCTGGAATGACAAAAAGAAATCAAATTTAATCAAATTATGTTATTTCACTTGCAAAAATTTATTATGTATACAATTTTCCAAAATTATGAAAAGGAAACTAATTTTGCTCAATATTATTAATTCAAATGAAGTACATAAAAAGTACATGTATAATATGATGTGTTAGATGTATTGAGACCATTCTGCTGGCCTAGTGGTTAGAGTGTCCACCATGGATGTGGGAGGTCATGGGTTTGAAAACCAGCTGAGTCACACCAAATACTTTATACTTTGAAATCTACAGGTTCTGTCCTGTGTATGAAAAAAAATCAATTTTCTCCAAGGATTAATACCATCAACTGTCATATTTTCACAGTGTTCAACAACAAAACAACCAGTCTCTAAACAATTTTAAGATATTATGTAAATCTTGTAAATTCTTAAACTCATTTTGTATGCTGTTGACTTTTTTGGAAGAGTCTGTATGCATGTACTAACCTGGTAGAGTGTATGGAGTATCTACTGGGCAAAACATGGCTTCCTTTCTCTTCACATCTGATGGCCATGTGTACGAGTCTTGTTTCAGGCTCTTAAGACCAGAATGAGGTACAGGGACCAAAGTTTTAGGTTGACGTGGAATTTTTGTTCTTGTTGTAAAGAAAGTTGGATCCCTCATTGGTAATGGCTCCCGTGGGACTGTATCTTTCGGAAGAGGGCTGTAGAGAAAAATATTTACTTAATTTTTGGGGATATATTTATTTTATAATAATGCTGGCAATATCAAAACAAATAAAATAGTCGTAAATAAATTTTAAAATATGTCTTCTTTTACCAGAAAATAGAGAATGAAAAACTTAAATGACATAACATAGATGCCAGTATACTGAATAAACTGTAAAGTATATATCACATATACATGCTTTACAAGTCCAACTGCAAAGAAAGACAGACCCTAACCTGCCATCACATAATCTGCCAGCAGATCAAGGCCTACATTGTTCTACTGATTACTTCTAACAAACTGCATCAATCCAAATATGCAACAGAAGATCTGTGAAGTTTGACATGACATATAAGTGAATACAGTGATGAGGTAATTGTATGAATTTTTAGATTTATCTCAATGAAGAAATTAAATAATGAAATTCAGAACATATTTATCAATACTGAAGAATTATTCTTCAAAATTGTTAGTATAATATCTACAAACACTTGCAAACTGTTTTTTTTTTTTTTTTACAAAATTACAATTTTGAACAAAAATGTCAGTGATACTTCTCTGCTTGATACATTTCATTGCAAGTTAATACTGGATGTATTTCAGTGTGTGGTACAAAACATATTTTAAAGAGTGATGCGGTCACAAGACAAAATATATTTTGTACCACAACATAAAATATATCAGTTATCTATGAAAGAAAAGAAATATTTTTCTAAACACAAAATGTTACTCTTTAGAATGCCAACCCCATCATAAGTTCACCTGTATTTTAATTGCATTTACTTACTCATCATACAAAATACTAGCAGTCTGAGAAAACAGTACATGAGATAACCTCGTATGTTGAAAAAATATTACATTTTTGACATTCTGCAAACAATTTTACCATCTCTGACTGCAAAAGCATGTCCAGTTGAGCAATGCAGAACACCAGATTTTTTACATTGTTGCTGTTGTTATGGGGTTTAACACCATTTATCAGCACAAGATAGGCTATGCGGTGGCCTATATAGATGGTGGAGGAAGAACCTGGGAAAATCCCAGAAAGAACCACAGATATATGAGAAGCTACTGGCAAGCATTCTCACTTACCCTCACAAGCCCAACTTGAGACTCAAACCCACACAGACAGAGGTAAGATTGTCAAGGTTGTTAAAAAATGTGGCTTCATAAAGAAGCAAGTGGTGGTGAACCTCTGGCAACAAATAATTTTCATGCCTAATAGGCAATGCAGCTTCTTTTTAATATTGTTCACTAAATGCTCTTTTTCCCCTGCAAGTATGACTTCCAAAGGCACACACAAGTGTTGCATGGCATGATGGGAAATCTTGTATTCTCATGTTTGAAAATATAAGGTAATATTTTTCACTAGTGAAAATACAGGAATTAAACCAATATGAAAAGTATATCACCAGTTATAGTCTATATTTAAAGCTTAAGTATATACTGGTAATAAAAACCATTACTAAATCTTATTATTAGTAACATTGAAATAATAATAACAGAATTTACATAATTTATGTTCCTATGAGTTCTGAAAATTCATTAAATGCTGTAAATCACACCTTTTCCTTTTAAGTGTTATTCAGTTTTTTCCATGTTGGAGCTCAAGTAACATTGTCATAAGTTTTAGGAACTTGTATAATTGACATAAAATTATACAAAAGTTCAGAGTACAATTAAATTAATAATTAATTACTTGTGTTTCAAGCCAAAGCCCCATGCTTTTGGATATTCCTCACATTCCCAGTAGGTGGCAATGTCTTTCTTGGGGTACTTCTTTTGCTCGTCTGGGTGGAAAGATCGATGATCTTTGTGTGTTGTTGAAAGATAGGGGTCTAGGAGCCGTAATATTCCCTTGTCTCTGACATAAAATGGTTCTCCTTTGAGTTTGGGATTTTCTGTTGCGCTCTGACCATACTAAAAATATAAAAAGATATTAACAAAGACAATTCAGGATTTTATATTGTTTTTGTTGTGGGGCTTAATAGTGGAGGAAGAAACCAGGAAATCTGCGGTAAGAACCACCGACCCAAAAGAGGTTACTGGCAAGCTTTCTCACATATCCACATTCGCCGAATCTTAGACTCAAACCCACACAGAAGTGTGATGGCTGTGATCTATAACAGAGATTGCTTTCGACCACTCAGCCACTTGGGGGGGCCCCAGCCAGGATTTTATGTCACATATAAATAGTAAATGTTTGTCAATTAAGTGTTATCAGTGCTTTGATAACAAATGGTGTAGGCCATGTGGAATTGATGTATCACTTAGTAAATATGTAATCTTTGTGTATAAAGAAAAATTAAATATGAAGTTCATTTCACTTAATGACCAGACATATAGAAATAATTTGTCTAATCAGATCAGATTAAAAGTAGTTTCCTAATTTCAACAGAGTAATATAGTGTAGTATTTTTGCCATGACAGTCCAAGAAAATTTAAGCTCTACAAGGTAGAGTATATGGTTGGCTTGTTGTCTGTTGACCATCCAGTGTCTTATTATTTGTTAGCACAAATTTGCCATCACTACATCTAACGAATAGTATGGAGAATTGCCATGAAACTTGACATGTACACTAATCCCAAGGTCTTGTTAGTCCCAAATGAAAATGGTGCTGCTAAGGCATCCAATATGGCCACTGAAAAATTGCTGTTGCTACTTCTCCTAAATAGAGGGTCCTATCAACATGGGTTTTTATCTGAAAGACTTCTTATGATGTCTGCTTGATCCTAAATAAACATGCTGCCAATCTGACCTCTATATAACACCACAGTGGCCCTCTTAAAAATCTTGTCACTCCAACAGAACAGAAAGTCTTTAAACAAATCTGGTTGGTCTTAAATGAAAATGGTGTTGATCTGAATCCAACAGCCATCTTGTCACTATTCCTCCTGAAAGGAATATCATACTGAAATGGAGTATTTACCAGAAGACTTGCTATCATGTCTGGTTGGCCCTAAAATGAAATAACACCAATCTGACATCCAATATGGCCACAATGATGGCCATTTTGTAAATCTTATTGTTACTCCTCCGAAATGTAAGGTCATAATAACACGGAATTGTCATCCAATTACTTATTATATCAGTCGATCCTAAATAAAAATGGTGCTAATATTACATCCAATATGGCCATCTTAAAAATCTTGTTACTCTTCCTGAAATATCTTCAGATAGACACATCATTTTCACTAAAATACTCCTTAAAATATCAAGTTGGCCCTAAATATAAAAGGTGTAGATCTGATCTCCAGTATAGCCACCACTGGAAATTCTCTTCAGCCAGAAAAGCATCAATCCCTTTCAGGGACTCTTGTTAGCTCTATTTGTCACAGACCAGAAAAGCTATTGTGATGTCCTGTCAGACATCTGTCCAGCAATTAGCACAAATTAAACTACTTACAAGATTGCCATGAGACTATACAGACACATTCATTCCATGGCCCCAAATGAAAACAGTGATGATAAGATTTATGATATGGCCAGTGAGCTTGAAAATCATGTTAGTGCTACTCTTCCTGAATGGATGGTCATATCAACACAGAGTTTCCACAACATAGAGTTTCCGCTAGAAGATTTCTCGTAATGCAAAGTTGGTTTTAAATCAAGATGTTGCTAATATGTTGTCTAAAATGCCCACCATGCCAGACATCTTGAAAATCATTATTGCTAATCTGTTGTCTAAAATGCGCACCAGGCCAGACATCTTAAAAATCGTTATTTCTAATAAAGCTGTCTAAAATGCCCACCATGCCAGACATCTTGAAAATCGTTATTGCTAATCAGCTGTCTAAAATGCCCACCATGCCAGACATCTTGAAAATCTTTATTGCTAATAAAGCTGTCTAAAATGCCCACCATGCCAGACATCTTGAAAATCGTTATTGCTAATCTGCTGTCTAAAGTGCCCACCATGCCAGACATCTTGAAAATCATTATTGCTACTCCTAAACAGAAAATCATAGAATCATTGGGTTTTCACCAGTAGATTTTTTATGATGTTTGGTGGATCATAAAGGGGCCATCTTGAAAATGTTCATGTTGCTACTTCTGAATGGGTTATCATAACAACATGGGGTTTTCACTAAAAAAGACTTAGTGTGTTGTCTAGTTGGCCCTAAATGAAAATATTGCTGCTAAGACAGACATCTTAAAAGTAATCTTATCTTCTCTACACCTTCTGAATTGAAAGGCCGCACAACGAAATAGAGTTTTGATCAAGAAGGCTTCTCACTGTATTAGCCATTTTCAAAATCTTGTTTCTGCTACCGGTATTCTTCCACAATTACAGTCATACTGATGTCATATGATATCTACTAGTCTTAGATGAAAATGGCCTAACCCTAACCCTAACCCAAAAATATCAAATATGGCTGCCACAATGAACATATTAAAACTCTTGTCTAAAATTCTTCTTAAAGTAAACTTGGCATTCACCAGAAGCCTTCTAATGGTGTCTAGTTTGTGCTACATGAAAATGGTTCCAAACTTACATCCAATATTTTTTGTGCCATAGTGACTAATTTGAAAATCTTATAACTCAAGAATATCAGAGATGGTTTCAGCACTCAACAAGTAAAAATGTAAAAATGGTTTTATCTTAAATTTTTGGAAATTATTTCAGATAGTATATTCATGGGACTCTTGTATTTCTAAAAGGATAGTTGGGTTTATGATCAGACAAAGCAATTTTGTCAGTTTTACAGAAGTGTGGTTCAGGGTCTATAATCATG